>JAPDVR010000004.1:13663791-14006291 GCA_026230005.1 Gila orcuttii
CAATTTATTAACATCAAACCATTTTTTTAATGTTTTCATTTCTGCTTCCACTGTGTCCAGAAGCTGTCCCAAATTTTGATTGGAACAAATAAGAGTTGTATCATCTGCAAATAAGACACAATTTAATTGCGTAGACACCTTACAAATGTCATTGATGTATAATAAAAATAGCTTTGGTCCAAGGACTGATCCTTGTGGAACCCCACAGGTGACCCTCTGTAGCTGTGACCTGTCATTGATGAATTGCACAAACTGAAATCTATTCCTAAGATAGTCACTAATCCATCTTTGTGCAATGCCCCTGATGCCATATCTTTCTAGTTTTTTTAACAATATGTTGTGATCAATAGTGTCAAATGCTTTCTTCAGGTCTATGAAAATTCCGACCGAATAATTTTTATTTTCTATTTCAGATGTAATTTTTTCAACCAGCTCTATTACAGCCATTTCTGTGGATCGATTTGCTTGGAAGCCATATTGATGATCATTTAATAGTTTATGTTTTTTAATAAAACTATCTAGTCTTATTTCAAATAGTTTTTCTAGGATCTTTGAAAATTGTGGAAGGAGGGAGATTGGTCTATAGTTTGAGAGTGAATGGCTGTCACCATTTTTATAGATAGGGATGACTTTAGCTATTTTCATATTGTCCGGAAAAACACCTGTTTGAAAAGATAAGTTGAAAATATAGGTTAATGGTTTAACAACAAATGTCATAACATCCTTAACTAGTGCCATGTCTATATCATTAAAATCTGTAGATTTTTTATTTTTTAATTTATTTATTGTATTTATTAGTTCATTTTCTTCTACTGGCTTTAGAAATATTGAGCTTGTATTTAATTTAATTAGGTCAACATCCACACCTACTTTTAATTCGGGTTGCACAATATTGTTTGCTAGATTGACTCCTACATTTACAAAATAATTATTAAATTCATTAGCAATATCAATTGGCTTGGTTATAGTTTTCAATTCATTTGTGAAGTACATTGGATATTCACTTTTCTTAGTGTTTCCTTTGACTGCACTATTTAATACCTTCCAAGTCTCTTTAATGTTGCTTCTGTGTTGCTCTAGTAGATTATTATAATAGTCCTTTTTAGTTTTCCTTAATATGTTTACTAGCTTGTTTTTATATAATTTATATTTAAGATCGGCTTCCTTTGTTCTCTTTTCTAAAAAATGTTTATATAGGAGATTTTTCTTATTACAGGCATTTTGTAGTCCTTTGGTGATCCAGGGTTTGGCTTCATACTTAGACTGCTTTTGCATGCGCACAGGACAATGTTTGTTGAACAGGTTGACAAAAATACACAAGAATTTATCATAAGATTCATTTGGATCATTAGTTAGATAGACTTCATTCCAAGTTTGTATATTTAATTCTTCTTTAAAAGCATTTATGGATGTTGATGTTTTGAGTCGTTTTAGACTATATACTTCTTGTTTCTTTGTATTTTTATTCTGAAAGAAGTGTTGCAGTGTAGTAAAAACAGGGAGATGATCACTTATATCGTTTATAAGGAGGCCACTTTCTATTCTGCCGTCAACTGCATTTGTAAAGATATTGTCAATTAATGTAGAACTATTGGCTGTGATTCTTGATGGTTTTATGATAGTGGGAAAAAGACCTAAACTAAACATAGTGTCAATAAAGTCTCTATGTTTTTTAAATTTATGCACATTCAATAGGTCAATATTAAAGTCTCCACAAACAAAAGTTACCTTTGTCATGTCAAACATTTCCATAATTCTGCTGTTAAATGTATCAATACATGACAGATTACGGTGACAGATGCTCGCGACTGAGCTGTCCGTTAAAGATGACGAAGTAGTATGTCCCAAAGCTTGCCTACTCTTTTGCTACACACTCAAAAGTATGTACTTTTTCTTCTCAAAAAGAGTACATACTTTTAGGGCGTAGTATAAGTAGGCGAATTGGGACGCAGCACGGGTCTGTTTTTTAGTTTCGGGTTGTATTTAATCTTCTAAAACCCGTCAGAGCGTCCGCTTTTTGGCGGCGGCCAAAGCCTTTTTTAATCGGTGAGTGATGTAGAATAGAATGACTGCTGCGCTTGACAGGGTGCAAACGAGCAGAGAGAGCGCCCCGGCCGCGCGCGCGCACTCAAACAACACGAGTGCTGTTTTGCTCTCTCTCCCTCGCGCATCAAAATCAATTGACACGATAGTAAAAGGTCGGAAGACCGCAGTTTCACGTGGAGCATTTGGAGATTTTTAGAGATTAGAGACTCTAGGAACCACATCTCAATGAACAACATCTCAACACTAAATTATAAAGGCCTGTCTCATATAGACGCCTAGCTGTCTCAAATACAAGCCGGTGCAGTTCGAAGATTTGGGAAAATAAAAGCCCGGGCTATTATTTGAAGTTTTACGGTAGTTACCCTTTGATATTGAGCAACTTACATTTAAAACCCAATATTGCCGGTTCACTTCCCTATTTCCCCCGCTAACCAAGATGGTTCCAAACAAATCCAAAGCAGAACTGAGTGATGCGCATGTTCGATCAACACACAGTAGAAGTATTTAGTTCCTGAATGATCCAATGCTTCTGAACGATTCGGATGTGCGAATGATTCAGTGACTCACTTTTAAGAACGTGCTGAATTTGGAACCGCATACTACTTGTACTACTTCTGACATAGAAATATTTTGTAAAATTATTAAGAATAGTAAGAGGATAATTTACTAGTTTAATTCCTGAATGAATCAGTGTTTTCGAAGAGTTTAATCAATCAAGTATATTCAAGTATATGCACCAAAAGCCTCGTGGGCAGCAAAGCCTGACATTTATATGATATTATATTACATTACATTACATTACATTACATTACATTACATTATATTATATTATATTATATTTATTATATTATATTTTTATATTATCAAAAAAAATCTTCCTCTTTGCAACTCCGCTTTAGTTTGTTTCCTAGTGTAGCTTTCTAAATGTGGCGTTGTAAACTATGAACTTTGTTGAATCTGACAAATTGTTTTTGTCTTTCTATTGTAAGTCCCCATAAAAGCATCTGCAAAATGCATAAATATAAATATTTGCAGCTTGAAAGTAGCTCAGTAATATATTGCTCATAACGCCTTGAGGGGGCCTCACAAAGGGTTAATGGGCACACACTACACCCCCAACACACCAGAGAAACGAGAGGCATCAGGTTGGACTGGCTGAGGAGCAGAATCCTAAGCTCTTTAATTAAAGTTGATGAGGGGTTTGCACTCTACACAACACAAGTTTCTGTCACTGTGCCGTTTACTGGAGTCACAACGAACTGGAGAGGAGAGCTAACGAGGTGTCATCTCCCAGATGCTTTGCTCATCATAGAGGAAGAAGGGTGGAAAGAGAAAGAGAGAGAGAGAGAGAAAGAGCGTAAGAAAGCAGAGAGTGGGCCATTGATGACAGTGTGTGAGAAGGAATAAGATGGAGAGAACAACAATGAGAAGAGAGGAGGAGAGCGATTGAGAGAGGAAGAGCACTGTTAATAAACTTCTGTTTATTAACACTACCACATCAGCTGGCGCAGTTGATGCCATCTGGTGTAATGGCCTGGGTGCCACGCGCCTGCAGGCAGATGGTACCCATTTTACCGATCATTATTACACCATCAACATGTACGTATGGCAGACGGGTACGGTCTGCACACCCCTGCCTGGCATGAGGACTGCATGGGCACATATAGCACTAACCTATACCTGGTTAACCTCTCACCTCACCCCTGGACAAGCACACATGGGACGGATAGAAAAAACGTGAAAGCTTCTCATTTGCAATCAAGTCAAGCCTCCTTTATGTATGCTTTATTCAATACAGATTGTTTCAAAGTAGCTTCACAGTATAAACAGGAAAAAAACTGAATCAATTATGCAAACTTCGGCATATACAGTGGGTACGGAAAGTATTCAGACCCCCTTAAATTTTTCACTCTTTGTTATATTGCAGCCATTTGCTAAAATCATTTAAGTTCATTTTTTTTTCTCATTATTGTACACACAGCACCCCATATTGACAGAAAAACACAGAATTGTTGACATTTTTGCACATTTATTAAAAAAGAAAAACTGAAATATCACATGGTCCTAAGTACTCAGACCCTTTGCTCAGTATTTAGTAGAAGCACCCTTTTGATCTAATACAGCCATGAGTCTTTTTGGGAAAGATGCAACAAGTTTTTCACATCTGGATTTGGGTATCCTCTGCCATTCCTCCTTTGCAAATCCTCTCCAGTTTTGTCAGGTTGGATGGTAAACGTTGGTGGACAGTGTGGCGAACAGGACGGCCGAGGGACGTGAGAGAACGGCACGAGGCCGGTGATGCGATTGCTAATGAGCAACACCTGTGAAGCACACCGGTCTCGCATCTCTCACGGAGGAGCGGAAGCATAAAGGAGGAGCGACGACGTTGATGATCGAGAGAGGAACAGGCCTGTGTTTTAGTTGTGTTTGGTTTTTGTATTTGTATTTTATTTTCGGTAGCCAGCAGTCGTCCGCGAGGGGCTGCTGGCGGTATTTATTTTTGGTTTGTTTGTTTTATTTTAATAAAGTATTTTGATTGTTCGCCGGTTCCCGCCTGCTTCTTCCCTGAACATTGCTACAGACAGCCATTTTCATGTCTCTCCATAGATGCTCAATTGGGTTTAAGTCAGGGCTCTGGCTGGGCCATTCAAGAACAGCCACGGAGTTGTTGTGAAGCCACTCCTTCGTTATTTTAGCGGTGTGCTCAGGGTCATTGTCTTGTTGGAAGGTGAACCTTCGGCCCAGTGTGAGGTCCAGAGCACTCTGGAGAAGGTTTTCGTCCAGGATATCCCTGTACTTGGCCGCATTCATCTTTCCCTCGATTGCAACCAGTCGTCCTGTCCCTGCAGCTGAAAAACACCCCCACAGCATGATGCTGCCACCACCATGCTTCACTGTTGAGACTGTATTGGACAGGTGATGAGCAGTGCCTGGTTTTCTCCACACATACCGCTTAGAATTAAGGCCAAAAGTTCTATCTTGGTCTCATCAGACCAGAGAATCTTATTTATCACCATCTTGGAGTCCTTCAGGTGTTTTTTAGCAAACTCCATGCGGGCTTTCATGTGTCTTGCACTGAGGAGAGGCTTCCGTCGGGCCACTCTGCCATAAAGCCCCGACTGGTGGATGGCTGCAGTGATGGTTGACTTACTCCAACTTTCTCCCATCTCCCGACTGCATCTCTGGAGCTCAGCCACAGTGATCTTTGGGTTCTTCTTTACCTCTCTCACCAAGGCTCTTCTCCCCCAATAGCTCAGTTTGGCCGGACGGCCAGCTCTAGGAAGGGATCTGGTCGTCCCAAACGTCTTCCATTTAAGGATTATGGAGGCCACTGTGCTCTTAGGAACCTTAACTGTACGTTCACACCGCCGCCGACTTGAGCTTCCAAAGCTACCGGAAGTCATTCATTTTCAATGGAAGCTGGCTTCTCTCAGCTGCAAGGAGTGTCAAATCCATCGGCGTCGCGTTTTGGGCGTTTTGAGCGTCTTGAGCGTCAATCAGAAAGTTGAAAGTAGCTCAACTTCATGGTAATGAGCTATGACGCGGTTCAGCGGCAAGCAGCGGCAAAAGCCAGCAACCAATCGGAATATAGCCGTCCTCAGCGCTGGCTGATTCCGGAGAAACACACGATGTAAACTTTCGTTCCTACCAAAACATTAGTTCAGATAAAATGGAGGAGAAGCTAATAATCGCCGTTGCTGGGTTTCCTATAATTTATGATATGACGTTGTTTGCTTATAGGGACCAGTTACAAAAGAACGAGGCATGGGATAAAATAGCTGGGATAGTTTACATTTTTGTTCTTAAAGTTGAACTTATTTTAACTTGAATGACGCGTTTTTTAAAACGCTGTGACATGCGCGAGACGCGGCAAAAGACACAGAGCTCGAGCATACAGTCTAGCGCGTGTTTACATAGTTAAATAGAAAAGCAGTGAAGTGGAATGCAAAAACATCAATCTCATGTGACATTTCATGTTGTGACACTTCTCTTCTCCCTGCTACGTCAGAGCGACCAAAGCGTCAACAAGCTTCCCCGTACTTTTTGACAAGCGTCCTTGACAGGGCGTCCAGAGCTTCTTTGCCGCTCAAGTCGGCGGCGGTGTGAACGTACGGTTAAGTGCAGCAGAAATTTTTTTGTAACCTTGGCCAGATCTGTGCCTTGCCACAATTCTGTCTCTGAGTTCTTCAGGCAGTTCCTTTGACCTCATAATTTTCATTTGCTCTGACATGCACTGTGAGCTGTAAGGTCTTATATAGACAGGTGTGTAGCTTTCCTAATCAAGTCCAATCAGTATAATCAAACACAGCTGGACTCAAATTAAGGTGTATAACCATCTCAAGGAGGATCAGAAGAAATGGACAGCACCTGAGTTAAATAGATGAGTTTCACAGCAAAGGGTCTGAATACTTAGGACCATGTGATATTTCAGTTTTTCTTTTTTAATAAATGTGCAAAAATGTCAACAATTCTGTGTTTTTCTGTCAATATGCGGTGCTGTGTGTACAATAATGAGGGGAAAAAAATGAACTTAAATGATTTTAGCAAATGGCTGCAATATAACAAAGAGTGAAAAATTTAAGGGGGTCTGAATACTTTCCGTACCCACTGTATGTGGCAAATTCAAATTCTGCTGTAAAGCACCTCTAACATTGTTTAATTCAAATCAGTTCAGTGTTGGTTCAGTTAAGTTCAATAACTGTGTACAGTTCGTCGATTCTGGAAATAAGTTCAAGAAAACAATAGTGTCTTTATTCAGCTTGAGTCAGTGCAATGTTGATTCAGTTCAGTTCAATAACAGTCTCGATATTGCAGAGTTCATCAATTATGAAACCAATTCGATTCAGCTAAAGCAGCTCTACAGAAGACAATAGTACCATTCAGTTCAAGTTTTGTTCTCATCCAATAGTGTCAGTGCAGTCAAAAATATCACTGACAATCAAGTGTCTTTTAAACCCCAACTAAGCAAGGCAAAGGCAACAGTAGTGGCAAGGAACCCAAACTCCATACAGAGATCAATCCACTTTCATGATGTCATCTATTGAATATCTAAACCGCTTTTGACAAGATTGAGTTTTGAAGAGTTTAGATTAAATTTTCTCTTCATTGAGATAATGAGTTCTCAGGTTCTTTATTTATTTTTGGACTGCTCAAAATAAGGCTTGTGTTTGCTAAAGTGTCCCTGCTCCGTGCAGCTCTCCCGTCACAGATTGCCATCTAATCCAAGTAATAGCCATTAAGCAGCCTTGTCTGAACAAAAATAAGCTTCGCTCCACAAGCCAAATGTGCCAGAGACATTTTTGGATGCAACAACACCCAGAGGAATATCTGAACCCACCAGACACACCCGATCCTCCCAGGCTGGGGAAACATTTTCGCTCTGACTGTCAGTTATTGGACACACATCCAGTAAGTGGCAGGTTGTCATGAATATTCAGTATACAGTGTTTCCTGCATGTCTATGAGAGCAAGACTGAATATGGCTTGGATTCCTAATGGGATAATGAGGATCATCTGAGGGGTCCACACAGGTGGTCATTTTGGAGGATAGACTATCCATGTTTACACTAGGCATAAAAATCCTCCTTGCATATTTGTAAAGCATTCCGATTGGTCTAAACCACATAAAATACTGTTGTAAACAATCTTAGACAAATCAGACTGCCAAAGCCACCCTCCAGAGCAATGGCTATCAAATAACTCAATTTGCACTTAATGGGTATAAACAAGATTAAACAGCCCACATGGTGAAAATAGCTTTAGCCATAAAATGACACCCTGACTTGTGAGCACTAAAACATTTAACAATCATTACATTGTGTAAAAAAGCCTTTTTTTATATATATATTTACTGGATCATGGGGAATCAAACGCTATTTGATCTTTTGAAATAAAATAATTCATTGTACTATGAAAACACATAACTTTAGAACACAAACGCTGCCGAAAAAGACCATTTATGAAAACTAAGTTACAAAACATGGTAAATGCCACAATGCTTCACCTTTTTAGACACAAAGGCCCCCTCATAGTGCAACATAATATTCAAAGACCCCCTAATATAAGGTTAGCATTCTTTGCAAACAGAATTCAATTTGTATTTTTATTTAAAAATAAAACTTTTTCCCCCTTTTTTTCTCTGACAAACTATTATGTATCAATTAACTTGTCTAACATGTGCCTGCTAAAAATCAAGATAACTAGCTAGTTTTCATTCAACTTTGATTCTGCTTTGAGGATGAAGTGTATATTTCGGCACCCCTAGTGGCACTAAATGGAATTGCACATGTGTACAAACACTACACTTTTCTGCCCAGTTTATGTTGTGAAGAATACAATGTGAAAATTTAGCTGTATTCCCAGTCTTTGTTTGTAAATCTTTCAGTTATGACTGCCTTTCTGTTGAAGCAATAAAAAAAGCCTTTCTGTCCAGCTTCCATTGTTCAGCCAGACATGCCCCAAAACGACACCATCAATGGAGCCAAAAGTGATCAAAATAGAACAATGTTGTTCTTGAAGGGATGGTTAACCCAAAAATTTAAATTATGGTATTATTTACTCACCTTCGTTTTGTTCCAAACCTGTATGAGTTTCTTTCCCTGTAACTATCCCTTTAAATTGGTTATCTCTGTATAAAAAGTATTTTATGAATATTATAAATGTCTTTAACATTTACATTTATGCATTTGGCATTTCGCTGTTATCAAAAGCGACATAATTTGCATTCAATTTTTTAATCAAGTTCATTAGGGAATCAAACCAATGACCTTGGAGTTGTTAATGCTATGCTCGCAGTTTCAGCTACAGGAATATCTCAAATTCAGACTTAAAGAGAATTAGTTACATATCTAGCATATCTAATTAGTTACATATTTTATAATTCTATTACTTATCTGATGCATGTCCTCTTTCAGTCCTCTTCCAGTTGTATTTCACCTGAAAACCTGCAGCCTGAGATATGTTTTCTTGCTCTCTAGTTCTGAGTTTAAATTAGTTGACAGTCTATCGTGAATAAGTTGATTTCTCTCAGCTTTAGCCAATTTACTCTGAACAACACAGATGTCAACACTGTGTGGATCTACATGAGGCCTTTACAGGAAAGACCTAACCAAACCTCAGCACCACCAAACACACACAAACCTGGTATTTTTAGACCAATTAAATCTTGTCTCACTGTAATCCACCTGAAGGACAGTGACTGACACTTCAGAGAAGATGCATACAGAGATGAACTGGTTATTAAAGAGATGGTGTTGTAAATAGAATTAGGTATTATGTTTTCCAGTACTGAAAAATTGACATTGGCTCTGCTGGGTTTGTTAGTGGAAGCACTGGATGAAGACACCAGCCATATTCATTAATTCTGACAGTATTGAGTTTCCCACAGACTACTGAGCAATGACTCCTTTTAAAGAGGATTTATATATCTTATACCAGACAACCAACACCACAACAGAAATGTAAAATTGCAACCTCAGAAATACTAATAAATTTGATAATTTATTAATATTGTTCATGAGTCATAGTATTAAATAACAAAAAGTTTGCAAAAATACATTTTAAAATGATATATTGTGCATGTGTGCGTGTGTGTGTGTCCAAACTTCTGGAAGAGAAGCGTAAAGCCTTCACTGCTCACATCTCCAATCCACAATCTCCCTCTCTGTGCTCCGTGCTGAGGTGCAACGGCGGCTTCGCATAATGGAGAATGACTGGTGGCTCAGGAAAGCCCATGAAATCCAAGGCTATGCGGACACCAACAACTCTCAAGCTTTCTACGATGCAATAAAATCACTATATGGACCCCAAAAACGCAGAATCACCCCTATCAGATCTGCAGACGGCACAATACTGCACAAGGACAAACAAGTAATTTTTGAGTGTTGGGCTGAACATTTTAACACCCTCCTCAATCAAAATAATCCGACTGACCCCACTGTAGCTGTAGTTTGCTTAATAAACAAACTACAGCTAGTTCAAAACGCAGCCGCTAGACTTCTTACCAGAACCAGGAAGTACGACCATATTAGCCCCGTTCTGTCAACACTGCATTGGCTCCCTATTAAACATCGTATAAATTTTAAAATATTGCTGATTACTTACAAAGCACTAAATGGTTTAGCTCCGCCGTACTTGAGCGAGCTCTTAACGCATTATACTCCTTCACGTCTATTGCGATCTCAAAATTCTGGCCAGTTGATAATACCTAGAATATCTAAATCGACTGCTGGCGGTAGATTCTTTTCCTATTTAGCACCAAAACTTTGGAACAATCTTCCTAACATTGTCCGGGAAGCAGACACAGTCTGTCAGTTCAAAGCTAGACTAAAAACACATCTCTTTGACCTAGCATTCACATAACACTCTATAGACTTTTATAATTCAATATTAGGCTGCTTAGATTAGGTCAGCCGGAACTGGGAACACTTCCCTTAAATCCTGATGTACTCGTTACATCATAAGAAGAATGGCATCTACGCTAATTTTAGTGTCTTTGTTTATCCCGAGGTTTTGCCGCAGCCTGCCGGATCCAGGCCGTTTCCAGATCTGACGAAGGACCTTCGCCTGGACCCGATGACAATGCAGTGCTGAAGTGCCAACTAGCCTCTCCCTATGGAGGATCCCTATACCACTCTACAGATAAAGCCTAGTGGAATTTTTCGGTTCGCGTACCTACCCGAAGTGATAAGATAAAATAAAATTCTGCATCAAAATTTATAGACAAGTCGTTTGTGTAGGCATGGTTTGTAAGGAATTACAAACCTGCGCACATATATTCAAACGCACATAACTATAGAATCAATTCTTAATGCGCATGTGAACGCCATCAGCGTCTATCACAGGTTCACGTTTAAAGTCTGTTTAGAGAGAACGGTGTCGTCTTAGCGGCCCTTAATTTAATAACAAATGATCATTTAGACGGAAGTGAATCAATCAAAACTAACTTTAGCTGGATAAAACATTATTCAAGAGCCACTATTAAACTAAACCAATCTTTGTTACCTTAAATTATATGTTTATCTCTGTAAAGCTGCTTTGAAACAATCTGCGTTGTTAAAGGCGCTATATGAGGATGACTTGACTTGACTTGACACTGTCCTGCAGCGTCTCCCAATGCTCCCAACTGTACATGAGCTTGATGACCCACCCACGTTCTCAGAAGTCCTCGCAGCAGTACGAAGCCTCAAGGACAATAAGTCTGCTGGTCCTGATGGAATCCCTGCAGAAGCTCTAAAGAAAGGCGGGTACCTGCTCACCAAAAAGTGACAAGTCCATCTGTGGAAACAGTCGTGGCATATCCCTGCTCTCTGTGGCAAGGAAAGTATTAACGAGAGTCATGCTGTTCCGTCTTACCAAGAGCATCACAGAAAGGATCCTTCCTGAGTCACAGTGCGGCTTCAGGAATGATCGGTCCACCTCCGACATGATCTTTGTCCTGCGCCAATAGCAGGAGAAGGCCAGAGAACAGAACAAAGACCTGTTCATTGCCTTCATCGACCTGGCAAAGGCTTTTGACATCATTGACCGTCAAGTCCTTTGGGTCATTCTGGAAAAGTTTAGGGTGCCACCAAGATTTCTGTACATCCTACAACAGTTTCACGTTGGCATGCAGGCTTGTGTGATTGTGGGTACATCTCAATCCCCCTCCTTTCCTGTGCAGGTTGGAGTGAAACAGGGGTGTGTACTGGCTCCAGTGATCTTCAACCTCTTCCTGGCAGCAGTCACCCTCCTCTCCCGCAACTCCCTCAGCCCCGACGAGGGTGTTTGCCTACAGTTTCGTCTGGACAGGAACCTCTTTAACCTTCGCCGCCTGCAAACCAAGTGCACCGCCATCACAATTCATGAACAGCAATGCACTGATGACTGTGCCCTCCTTGCCCACAGCCCTACCGCAATACAGCACACATTGGATGTTGTATGTGCAGTCTATCAAGCTTGTGGCCTACAAGTCAACATCCAAAAGACAGAGATCATTGCACACACCACGGTCCCCACCCCCACACCCCCTGAATTCTACATCCATGGCACACCAGTAAAGGTTGTTCAGCACATCTGCTACCTTGGAAGCATTCTAACACCCACCTGCCTCATAGACAACGAGATCCAGGCACGCATTAATCTCGCCTCCTCTGCCTTTGGTAAACTTCGATCTCGAGTCTTTGTTAATAAAGAACTCCGTACCTTCACGAAAGCAGCCGTCTACTAGGCAGTCTGCATTTCCACCCTCCTGTTTGGTGCAGAAGCATGGACTCCCTACCGCAGGCATATTCAGTGTCTTGAGGGCTTTCACATCAAATGCCTCCAGCGCATACTAGGTGTCACATGGAAAGACAAAATCCCCCACACGGACATCCTACAGCGCACCAACTCCAGGAGCATGGAGGCAATCCTTGCTGGGCGGCAACTGCGATGGGTTGGACATGTTATCCCCATGCCCTCCTACCACCTACCCCGGCAAGTCTTCTATGGGCAGATATACGCAGCCAACAGGAGATCTGGGGGTCAGAAGCGTCGCTACAAGGACCACCTCAAGGAGACCCTGAAAAGCTGTGGCATCAAGCCTGGAGTCCTGGAAACAACAGCTGCCAACCGCCAGGCATGGAGTTGCGGGGGCAACTGGGGGCCCAACAGATCGAATTACAGCATGCTCAACACAGAACTGAGCTACATCAGCACAAACACCAACACGCACAGCCACAACTATATCCATACCCAGACTCAGCATTCACATGTCCCGACTGCAGCAGGACATGTGGCTCCCGGATTGGGCTTCACAGCCACCTTCAATGCCACCGCCGACAGCAGCGGCTGCCTCAACATTCCAACAATGCACCCTAGAAGTGACGTCATCTTCGAAATCGATGGACTGTATAAGAAGTGTGTGTTCCATCATTTTCAGTCACTTTGACATAGAAATACATTTTGATTGTTGTTGTTACGATCACCAGCTGGAGTGCACTTGAGAGCCATATTGTCATTCCCTCACAAACTACATCTCCCATAATTCTCTGCCTGGACTCATCAGCACTCATTGTTTTCACCTGTGTCTCATCTTCTTGTTTGCTCATCCTATATAAGCCTGGTTCTTTCTGTCATTCCCTGCGTCTAGTGTTTATACTGCAATTCTGAGCGTTCTGTCTGTTATTCCCGTGTTCTTGTTTTTGATCTCTGCCTGTCCTTGGATTTTCCCTTTTGCCTGTGTCTCTGTGATCCTGTTATTGTTTGGACTGATTACCCGGTGTTTATGACCTCTTGACTGTTTTCTGCATTGTGACTTTGGATTACCCTCTGTTCAATAAAACTGCATTTGGATCCTCAACCTTCTTGTCTCGGAGCAGGTCGTTACAGTTATGCACTTGCAGATAAAATAAAGTCTCTGGCAAAATTTCAATGATTATATTGTCAGAAGTAGTTTGGAGTACAAACATAATAGTACTATTAAAAAAAAAATGTTGACTTTAGTGCATAAAACACAAACTGTGTTTTTTGGGTCAAAGTGACTCAAAATGATGAAACAACTCTTAATTATAAATGAAGTTCCTAAACGTAAGTTAGGGAGGAGTGAGCCAATCTAATCTTTCAATCAACAGCCTGATTATATAAGCAGCCGCTTACCTCTCCCTATAGCATCAGCTGTTCCAGTATGCATTACTGCCGCACGGAATAATGTCCGACATCCCGGAAATCCAGCTCTTCCCGTCCGACGACGAACTGACAAGCCTTCCTGGGACACAGCCAGTCACACCCCGCGTGAGATCGGATCTTATGGATCATCTTCATGAGCGTTCTGATCGAGAAATCCAGCGCTCATATAAACCACGTTCCAAAGGCAACGCTCTCCTCCATCTTCAAGATCGCCAGTTTTAACTGAGCCTCGTCCGTCTTCTTCTCTCCATTCTTCCGCTGCTAATACACCGATTCCACCCATTTCAAAATGTTCAGTCAACAGCCTACGTCAAGTCCTCCAGCTCCGGAATCCATTTCTCCTGCAGATCATCAAAAGCTCAACTCTACGATCTTTTCATCAGTTCTTACAGTTCCAGCATTCCATCAAACACTTCAACATCTTATAAAGGCAAGACTCGCACCTCTTCTACCTCCGTTTCTCTCCCGGTTCGGCGTTCTGAACCCACACAATCCCAACGCGCCGATTCAAAGGCCGCCGGCGCCGCCGCGGCTCGCACTTCCTTGTCCGCCGGTATTTCCACCCGGCCAGCAACAGTGCCCGCAAAAACAGTTCCGCTTCTTCTCCAGCTCTCACAAACTTCATGCAATCAGCCCCACTCCCCAGGCAAGAACCAAACTCACAAACACATTCCTCCGCACTTCCCTCTGCTTCTCCAGTTCTCTCTAAACTTCTTTATAATAACCCTTGTGCCAGGTCACCCTCGCACACAGTTACATTTCTCTCACCCTCAAACCAACCTACTCAAAGAGCGGATCCTAGCGCGAGGTCGCCTTCGCTAGCCATCTTCCCTCTTTCCTTCCATTCCAATTCGCCTCATTCTTTTTTTCCCCTTCTATCTTTCAATTGTCTCCTAATATTCTTTCCAGTTCACATCAGAGCGTGAGGTTGCCTCAGCAAAGGATTTCTACACTTTTTTTTTCTCTTTCCCACAAACCCTCCCCTTCCTCTCACTTCAGGTCATGCCAGCCATCTTGGACACCAGCAGTGTTGGGGAGTAACGCAATACATGTACCGGCGTTACGTTTTCAGAATACAAATTATGAGTAGGCCCATCTGTATTCCGTTAGTTACAATTTAAATAGTTGGTATTTAGAATACAGTTACATTGTTAAAATCAATGGATTACATTACGATACTTCTGTTTCACGAGTTTAGTCACTCTCTAAACAATTCAAAACGAAACAAAACAAACTGCTTTCTGCTTAAGTAATCCATATGAAATGCGCATTTCTCTCTGGCGCGTTCACTAGCATACTGCAAAGATCGCGAGTCAGCATCGTCAACTTCATCTTTGCAGGCTACAGTGTCACAGACAGAAGACACTTGTTTATTAATAAACAATTAAAATATATACTTGCTATATTTGACATATTCATAATCAATTCTTTTGCAGACTCTTTGTGACAGCTTTTAGGTGCTTTATTGGCAGCACCATCCCTACAATGCGTCACCACCGCATCACCATTCCGCATTCCTACACTTAAAAAATGCAGTTCAATGTGGAAGTAATCCAAGTATTCAGAATACGTTACTCAGATTGATTAACTTAACGGAATACGTTACAAATTACATTTTGGGGCATGTATTCTGTAACGAAATACGTTTTGAAAGTATCCTTTCCAACACTGGACACCAGTCAGTAATGGGACCCTCCGATCAACATTCATTTACTTTTCTCAACACTGACACTTGCTCCTCAGGTACAATCTGCTTGCCAGCCCATTCACTCTCAACAGCAGTCAATCTTCCAGCTCCTAACAATGCAGTCGCCATGGAACCACCTCCAGTCCCAGCCCATCTCCGTTCCCTAATTCTATCAGGTGCAACTATCGATCTTCCTTTTCTACTGACTTCGGTCCCTCTCAATGAATCCCACCGCTCGTTTGACTTAAATCGTTGATCTTACAAATTCCGTACAGCCTTCAAAACGAGTTCTCACACTTGCAGAATTCTGCGTTGCTTTTGCCAGATACACAGAAGTAATTTGCACTTCATTTCCAGCCAGACGCAAGGAATTAAATGACTACCTCTCTATCATAGCAGAGCCCTTACAAGTGTCCTTACTGGGGAGCCTTGGACCTCGAACTAACAGAGTCTTCTTAGGCGTTCGAAGCCCTTCTTGCGCCATCTGCAGGTCTATCATTCATTCTACTTCAGAATGTCCCCAAACCAACCCAGATCTTTCAACCCATCCAGCTCCTTTTCAAGAAAAATCCACTTCATATGTCTCTCAATCAAGGAATGACCGTAACCAGATTTTTTCCTCAGTTTCAGGCAGACAAGTGTGCAACAGCTTTAATTCATCACGTTGCAACAGACAACGATGCCACTTCCCCCATGTCTGTCATTTCTGTGGCGGAGCTCACGCCCGTTCTATTTGCCCTGTGCGCCGCTCCTCAGCTAACTTTAACCATCGACATTCTTAACGTCTGCCTAACCACTCTCCGCTCACGTCTTTTTCTCCTAACAAAGCAAGAACCCTAGACGCTATGTTCAATTTGGCTTTCTTCCGATCATCAAATCAAAATGCTAGGTCGATGGTTGTCCCTCGCCTTCGAAACATACATTCGTTCAGATCTGCATAACATTAGACAAGCTCAGCAAACACTAGCATCCCTCTGAGTCTGGAACGCTTCTCCCTACTATTTTGCATCTCCCCGCTTACCTAGCCCCGCAGGGCGTGTATTCATCTGGATGCAGTGAGAGCTCTCCCTTTTCAGATGTGCGTGACCTACCACTCCTGGAGTGGGGTCTCCCATCTGAATCGCTGTGTGGGCTCTTCCGTTCAGATGCATCATAGGCTCTCCCGTTCGACTTGCTGTGTGGGCTCTCCCGTTTTGATCGCCGAGTGAACTCCCTATTTATACATATGGGGGGGCTCTCTCCTTCGAAACGCAGCGGGAGCTCTCCCGGTCGAATCGCAGTATGAGCTTTCCGTTCGGGCGCCGTGGGGGCTCTCCCTTTCCGAATCGCCGTGTGATCCTTCATTTTTTTTAACCATGGAGGCTCTACCGTTCGGATCGCAGTGTGGGCCCTCCTATCCGAAAACAGGACTGGAGGTATCAAGGATCGTACGTCCCTCGAACGCGACGGGCCATTATGTCTTTATGTGATCGCCGCCCCCTGCGTCAGAAGGACGGTAGTTCTGCATTTCCTATATATACCGTAGGCTCCCTCTTGCTGCGTAGTGAGTTTCGCTTCAGATATTGGTGGCCCGTTTGCCTCTAGGGACGAGGACCTCCTTCCCCGTTTGTGACATCTAGAAGCCCTATGTTCTCTAACTCCATGGAGCTCCATGTCATGGATGTGGCAGGACGTTCTCCAACCTCGTACTCAAACTTCCAGTCCCAAGATACTCCCGCAGGAGTAATATCTGAAAGTCACTGCCGCAGCAGTGCAGCGGTGAGATGTACCCCAGTGAAATTTCTACAAGCCCATGTTGTTCCACTCCACAACGAACGCAGGCACACTCTTTCAAACACAGCTCCCGCCAGAGCTCCACTCATAGCCCCACATGGTGGGCATAGTAGGGAGACGCAGTTCCAGCCAGGAGCCCCATTAAACATATCACTGCCGCAGCAGTGTCCATCCATGCTCCATACAGCTTTCAATTTCCACTCTTTTTGGGGGGTAACATACCTTAAACTCTTAGGCATCCTGTATTTGATCACGTTATTCTAACTTGCTGTCCCAAATATTTATTCAACACTATTGGGGGGTATATCAGAGCTCGAGTTGAAGCTGCTTCATCGAGCCCCTCTCCAGTGGACAGCAAGCCAAATAAGTTTAACCTAATATCTTAAAGATTTTATGGGCAAACGAACTCGTTAAATGAAGTTCCTAAATGTAAGTTAGGGAGGAGTGAGCCAATCTAATCTTTCAATCAACAGCCTGATTATATAAGCAGCCGCTTACCTCTCCCTATAGCATCAGCTGTTCCAGTATCCCTCCACCTCCCCAAACTCCACCTTCATCTCAGGTACCTCGCCCTTTAATTATCAGGTCCTACATTTAGCCACTGGGGGGTATATCAGAGCTCGAGTTGAAGCTGCTTCATCGAGCCCCTCTCCAGTGGACAGCAAGCCAAATAAGTTTAACCTAATATCTTAAAGATTTTATGGGCAAACGAACTTGTTAAACCCAAACATGATGAAACCCAAACTTCCCTATTGAAAGCCCTGCATCAGGAATTAAAATGCTGATCCAGACTGGTTTATGGTGTGGTGGTTTAGCTGAAGGGCGTGGACTGCCATGTTTACCAGAAAAACTTACAGGGTGAAGATGATCAAACATGCCTCTGGTGAAGCTGGTTGCCTTGCTGAATCCTGTTAGGAACGCCAGCAAACCAGCATCCAAAACACAACATATGCTGGTGTCCAGCAATGCTGTTTTTTTATTATTATTTTGGCTCAGATTGAGCAGCTGACATACAGCACCCATCCCTGGGGTTTCTTGGCCCTCAAGTGCAAATCTTTATGAACCAACTGGAGCACAGTATTTCCCAACCTTTCTTGTCCCACAGACCTTATGCAGCGCTATGCTCGTGTTCTGTTCGGTATTTCCACAGCATGAAGGTAAGATCTTACGGATTTGTGAATGAACCGCTCGTTTTAAAATCTCTACTGACATTTGTTATGACATCTGCTTCAAGCATTACAATGCTCATGATAACTTCCGTTAACTCTAAGTAAATCCACTTCACCAGAGAATTATTCTTCGACAGCGATGCGATATACAGAGCTACAGAGTCTATAGGCCATCAGTAACATCTGCATCTGCACAAAATCAGTAATATATTCCTTTAACTGATATATTAGCATTATCATTAATGTTATAGAAAAAGAGGCCATGATAAATAAACTAAAAGCAATAAACTAAAAGCAGTTTAAACTGTAGAGACACACGTAGCTTTCTCTATCTTTAATAAAACATTGGATTTTGTTACTGTAAGTCTTGAAAGTTCTGGGGGCAATCCCAGCTAAAAATATGTTATAGGAATGTTTTGCCAACGTTCTCATTAAATCAGTTTTTTAAATGTTTTAAAAATGTTTTTTTGGTTATGCGAACATTAAGGGAACATTCCACTTAATAATTTTGCAAACATAATGTCAACGTTACTTTTGAATCTTCTCTAAGCATTCTGAAACAAGTAGTAACATTTAAAAAATGTCAGGTGAACATCCATCTAAACGTTTCACTTAAAAGCATTCCATGAATGTATAAGTAAAAAACTTTGAACAAATGTTTTATTAACATTACTGGAAGAATGTTGGTTCAAAACTTTGAGAGAACCTTGCCACAAAGTTAGTTTAAGTTCTGAGAATGTTCCCTGTTAGTTGGAATTGTAGAGAAAAAAGATCTGAGAATGACCTAATGGCAAATGTATTCATATATAAACCTATTTATAAAAAAGTAGTCAAAATTTAATTTTAAGAAGAAGCTCAACAGATTTGAAATATCACCCAAAGTGAATACAAACAGTTTACATCTAGATAGTTGCACATAATGTATAGCATGGCCTACAATCATACATTTCTGTTTATGCTGCAATTTAGCGCAAAATGTCTGCAATCTAAACCTCACAACAGCAGATCCTTCGTTGTAGTATAGATTGTGTAGCATTTACCTGCTTTACATCGTTGCTTAAAATTGCTCTGCACACACTCAAGCATGTACAGTATAAACACTCAAAACCTCACGACCAGCGTGAGTAGGCATAGAACATTATGAATGTTATCTTTCTAATCCAGACAGGGTTTAGAAAACTGCAACACCTCAGCAACGCTTCCAGTAACACCCCTGCTGGCTGGCAAACAAAGGAAATCTCAACGCATGAGGATAAAACATTCAAACGCTACAGTTGATGTTGTGAACAGGCTCCAAAGTCACTGAGCTATGACATCCGCTGGGTTGGGACATGCTTCAAGCAGCATGTCATTTATAGAAATGTGATGCTTTCTTTGTTTCCGTTGGCTGCATCTCAGAGAACAATAGACAAACATTTCAGTTTATGTCTGTGAAACTAATCATTGATTTGTTAGTGTATATGACTTCATTACCAAAGGCGATTGTTCAGGTAATTTATGCTTATATCTATGGTGTAGAGCTATGCTTCCCACATATAGATTTTGTTATTAAATATACAGGTTTGTTATTACACCATTGCACATTTTCCTATAGAAAATTTCTGGAAAACTTGATTCTGATTGGTAAACTCCGCTGCATTCAGCGCGGACAGGTAATTCCTAAAATTTTAGGAACATAACATAAGATTCCTAACATTTGCCAAATATCGTTAACTGAGACTGCCGCTATATTTTTAATTGCTCTTGTTTCATACAAATGCAACTGTTGCCATCTTGTATCTAAGTTACTTCTTGTAGTGAAAATGACCCCTAAGAACAGTATAATACTATTATAGTGTTGTCACGGTTGGTAGATCCACTGTCTCATTCTGGTCTTGCGTATAGGTGTGTCTCGTTAGTACTGAGTGTTTCGTGTGGGCGTTACCAGCGTTATCAGCGGCAGCTGCAAACCATCAGCCTTTCTATTTAATGCCCTGTCTTTCGTCTTGTGTTTGTCAGATCGTTGTTGAAGCTTCCCGTGTCTCATCCCTGTTCCCTGTTCCCTCGTGTTTCCTGTTCTCACTGGATTCCGGATTGCTTCACCTCCGTCTCTCCACTGGATCATCTTCTCCGTCCACACTCACCTGGATTGCCTGTCTCAGTCCCTGCGTCACGCTCTCCTGCTGTCTGTGTTCCTGGTCAGACCCACGCCCTAGAGAGAGATCTTCTTCTGTGTTCTTGTCTTCAGTCAGTATTGAGTGTTTTGAGAGTTTAATCCTGTTCATTAAACTTTATTGCACTTGCATTTGTTTCCGTCCCATTTATCATCACAAGTGTTTGTCTGGTGGATAAGAAAATCAATATTTCATGTCCACATATTCATTTATTCACATGGTGAACGAATATACAGAGCCCCTAAGGAAACATGGGAAAATATGGGAGGAAAAACTATATTTCACTGCTTTTGCTTGCAAAACTTCTCTTGTAGAAGTGTTCCCCGCAAAACTTTGCATTCGCTTTCAAATACGCTCTCGCAAAATTGTGTTCTACCCGAAATATTGTGTTATAGCATAACTGTTCCTCCCACCCTATAATATTTAAGTCACGAAAGGTTTGCGAACACAAAGCTTCCTGAGGGGAACGCAAAAGTTTTATGAGCGAATGCAAAATTTCTCAGGGCAACACAAAAGTTTTACGAGAGAACACAAAAGCAGTGATGTAAAAAAAAATGTTTTACATTTTTTTTTTCTCCATCATCCCTTTAGGGCACCATACGAACATAACACTAAACAATACTCATATTTCATTCCTCTAGCTCAAACAGGTTCGATTCCGATGGGAATGCATGACCTGATAAAATGTGTAGCTCACCATGAATACAATGTTACATGAATACAAGTTGCTTAAATCCACAAATGTAATACAAGTTAAACTACGGGAAGGTGTAGGTCAGCAGGGGGATGAGGTTTGTAGTTGTGTATACCCTATGTGCTCACCGATAGGCCTACATACTGTACAGTTTCCCTTCTCTTCTCGGACAGGTGTGTGCGGATATGTGTGTATGTTAATATCCAGAGGTTTGTGGCCTCAGCAGCTTTGACTCGAAAGCACCAGGGTCTGTCAGAGAGGATTACACTGCTGCCAACAACATCACCAATGCAAAGAGGATTTAGGAATGATTTCCTAACTCTACCAGAACACTGACTTAATTTATTTGAGCTTTTCCAACAAATTAAATGAATATATAGATAACATTAATCAGATGCCAAAAGGAAAAGACTTTTTTTAATTTTGAAAATGGCAAAACAGTTGAAACCAAATATATGGTTACTAACAGACAACATGAAATCAAAAATGACATTATTTACTTTCTTAATGCATATTGCTGTTCTTATGAACTTGAATAATCAATACATGTATTTATCTGTCACAGGTAAATGTTTTTGAAAACTGTCTCCTTGTAAACAAAAAAAACGCGAATCTGTGAAAACGATGACGTGAAGCTCATGCGTACTGCGTGTTCCTTTTTAGTCGTTTTCACGGATCCGTGTGAACGGGGATCGTTTTGACAGTGTACGCGGAAAACTCAAAGGAAAAACTTCTCTGTTGTAAGCATATCGTTGACGTGTAAACATACCCTAAGTCCTCAATTTGTTTTGTTCAGTTGTCCGTACTCCGTCGCGTGAGTAGAGGTTGTTTTGTTTCATTGTGTTTTCAGTTCTGTTAATAAATAGCCTACTGCTGCAATATAATACTTCTTTCATCTTCATTGCAACCCAAGTGTGACGGAACCATGGTGATTTAAACCATTACTTTTATTATAATGAATTTAAAATGTATAAATTCCATAATTTGTTGTTGTTATTATTATCATTATAAAATTGTTTAATAACCTGCATTCTAAAATGCTCTCGCCAGTGCAAAGCAAAATACAAGAACTTGGAAAGATATAAATACAACAGCATACTTTTAATCACATTTTCTCTAAGCAGAGCATCTGCAGTGTTCTGTGACTGTGACCCTCCACTTCTGTGCAAACCCTTTTCTATTCCTGACTCATTCCATGAGTGCTCTTAAGAAAACTACTGACCAAAGACCAGGTGAGAGAGAGAAATATGAAGCATGTCAGGCAGCTCTCAGTTGGTTTTTGAAAAGACTATTATGGCTACCACTGCATTTTGTGAGCTTTTTAAATGATACTTTTGAAGGGTGCTTCATGCGCCCTATGTGGTGGTTTGACTTTTAAAATTAAATTTATTTGAAATTAGCAATATGTTTTAACATCATCATGCATGTGATAAAGATGTTGCATGTATGATTTTGAGCATGTGTGTGTGTGTGTGTGCGTGTGTGTGTGTGTGTGTGTGTGTGTGTGTGTGTGTGTGTGTGTGTGTGTGTGTGTGAGGGTGGTTTAGGGCTGTTCTCTCGGCAGCAGCTACAGGCTTTTGTACAGTGAATGTAATGGAGTGGAAAATGCACTCGGCTGCTCTTTATTCGACACAACTACATCACCAGCGGGAACTCTCCACTTTCATCTGTTTCTCTGATACACACATGAACTTCACCACCTGCCCACAGATGAACTGACAACCAATGCATTGATATGTCTGCAGCACATGCATATCATCAAGATACATGAACAAACTCACACAAAGAATACTGATCAGTGCACACTGACATTTGGCCTCATTATTCACCAGCACACTTAACCAGCTTAATATGTAAACCTTAAGATATTATAGAACACTACTGTTCAAAAGTTTGGAGTTATGATTTTTTTAGGGTTTTTGAAAGACTCATAAGGCTGCATTTATTTGATGAAAAATACAAGAAAAACAGTGAAATATTATTACAATTTAAAATAACCATTTTTCTATGTCAATATATATTGATGGCAAAGCTTATTTTCAGCATCATAATTCATTCTAATAAGCTGATTTGGTGCACAAGGGGGAAAAAAAATATTAGTTAAAAACATGTGCTGCTTAATATTTTTTGTGGAAATAATTTTTTTTTCAGGATTCTATGATGAATAGAAAGTTCAAAAAGAACAGCATTTATTTGAAGACCTTTAGTAACATTATAAATGTCTTTAATGCACTTTTGATCAATTGAATGCATATTTGCTGAGTAAAAGTATTAATTTCTTTCAAATATATTTTTTAATGATACATATTTTAGAATATGCTGATGTAATTATTTAATTTTAATTAATCAATTTGATGCATTTAAATAAAAATCCAATCTTTAAATAAATGTTACCAGTAAACTTCGTTATTTTAGCCAATACATGTATGTATAAACAAAGAGGCTTGTTTGTGCCTAAATAGTATTTAAAAGTACCCTACTATTAGGTACAGTAAATACAGTATTTATATAAACATTATCTATATATAATATTTATTTCTCTTAACTGTGATTTGTCTTTACTTAGCCTATGTGTGATATTTGTTTTGAGTAGCCTATTATTTGAGTAAAAATGCTTAAATGAACGTAATAGATCTATATACAGTATTATATACATAGCCAAAGATATATGGACAAACTATAGCAGAGAGCTATTTGCATGGAGCATTTCTATAGCATTTCAAATGCAGTCCCTTACGGTATGAGGTGCCATGACAGTTAAGATGCACCATTTAAAGGTAAACGTTTTGAAAGCAAGCTTATATGTATGCACATATTTTGTATTGTGGTTTTAATCAGAGGCTACATCATATAGTTTTTCCAAGATGCTGTGATTTATCATGATCAGAGATATCAAAAGAGAAGCAGGAACGTCCTTCATCACACCGTTCCTCCTCTGTGTTTCTGTCAGACCCTGTCTCCTTTTTTTCCATCCGCTCCAAAATGAATACCCCCTACCCTTCCATTTAAACACACTCACACTTAGATGTAAAACGCTCTCTGCAAGTGCCAGTCGGCAGATTACATGTTGAGCAGAGGCAATTTGCTGACAGACAAGCCTGAACATTTCAATCATCTCTAGGAAGACGGGTGACAATACTTCACACACACTCGTGCACCTGACCCTCCGGCCCTCCCTTCCCTTCCTCCTTCAATGAGCCTCAAAATTGAACCCGCACAAATTTGTCTCGTCTTTTCTTACTACAAATGATGGCATTCATATGGCGATGGTGTTGTCTGATCTTTGAAACCTTTCATTTAAGTTCAGGCTCTCTCTCTCTCTCTCTCTCTCTCTCTCTCTCTCTCTCTCTCTCTCTCTCTCTCACAGATAGGATTTAATTTTGATCATCACATTGAAAACATCAGGGTGGAGAGTGAGATGAATCTGGTTTCAAATGAGGCGACCACAGCGTCTCACTGCACCTTTTATTTTTGAGAGGTGTTCTGGGATCATGCTGTGACAGGCCGGCGAAAAATGTACTCTTCGTTTTACTCTAAGTTTAAGAGAATAGCAATAAACCTTCAACCTGCTTCCAAAAGGGTACCAAAAAGATTTACCATTACATTTAAATACCTATATAAATTTGCTCAAATTCATGTTTCATAATTCAATATCCTTAGGGGTGGGCTGTAATGTTTTGTTTAAATGGATTCATAAGGTTTGATCTAATATGTTCATGGTCAGCAGGGCGAAAAAACATATTAAATGCTAATAATAAAAAGCAAAAGTTCAAATATCCAAACAAATAGGCTATTATATATTATATATAATTATAATTATTTTATTGATGTCAAAGGCTGTGTATCTAAACAAATTTCCACATGATCCAAAAGTTTGGCTGGTAAATGAAACTGCTGTTTTTGTTTGTGCCATAACAAAGTTCAAATTTTACTATTCAGATTGTTAATAATTGTGTATAATATTTGTCATCTTAATACATCTCAAATACACATTTATAGTTTAATAATTTAAATAAATAGGACATATTTACATAAAATATATGAATAAATATTATGGTCACACTTTAGTTTAGGGTCCAATTCTCACTATTAACTAACTATCAACTACGACTTTTGCCTCAAACTTCTAATTACTGCTTATTAATAGTTAGTAAGGTAGTTGTTAAGGTATTGGGTAGAATTAAGAGATGTAGAATATGGTCATGCAGAATAAAGCATTAATGTGTGCTTTATAAGTACTGATAAACAACCAATATCCTCGAAATATGCATGCTAATAAGCAAGTTAACAGTGAGAATTGAACCTTAAACTAAAGTGTATATGTTAATATATATATATATATATATATATATATATATATATATATATATATATATATGATAGCATCTTGCAGTTGCTGTAGATTTGTTGGCTGCACATCCATTATACGAATCTCCTGTTTCATCACATCCCAAAGGTGCTCTATTGAGATCTGTTGACTGTGAAGGCCATTTTTATATATAGTATAGTGTATAGTATATATATAGTGCGTACACACACACACACACACACACACACACTCACACACTATCTGTAGATTTGAAAATCCTGCTTCCCCCTATTATTGTTGAATAACGGAAGCTACACCAGTTACTTTTGCCAATAGATTTCTATTTATTATGTATCATGTGTCAGACAGAGAGAAACACAGGCATATAAGAAGGCGGCTACATGAGAGGAGGTCTTCATTCCAGATCTCTCTATTCCCCATTTCTCTATCTTCTCATCCCATCATGCCAGCTGTAAATGGTTTCTCTGGGTTTCTCCTTCCTTTCCCCCATCATCTCTGTTTCTCCTTCCTCTCACCCCATCATGCCTCTATGTTTCTCTAAGGTGGTACAGTAAAATTGAGCTTATATACACATCACAGAGAGAATTACAACTTCCTTGTAAGGTAGAAAAACATTTAGCTTATGTTTAAGAATGAAATGTATACCTAATGCACATGGTACAATCCACTTCCACATTAAGAAACTATTTCTCAGTGTATATATTAGTGGTATACAAATGGTACATTTGCATCAGTTGAAACATTCATTTTCTTGCAAAGAGCATACCAACTGTACACATTTGAAGTATAATCATTTGAACTCTTTGCTAAGTGAACATTGCATACCCCTAAGCAAAATATAACTACTAGCTCTCTGCTCAGCACACATACACACAGTCTGACTTCACAAAATAGATTATGAAATTATGAAAATGAATAAAGAAAAATAATACTAAAAAATAACATTAAACAATAACATTTTAGTCTTCACTATCTAATCATCTGAATGATCAAAGCAAGCATAAAAATAATACTGCAAATCATGTGAGATGAATAAAAGCACAGCAAGCCACAATAAATTCTTAGTTGTTTAATTAGGACTACAGTAAGCATCTTTATACATGAAATACATGTATACTGACAGTGGACATAACTGAAGTGGTCGGTCCATTGATATACAGTATATAAGCATAATATATTCAAAACAAATATATTCTCAACAATATTAGTAATCATTATTCACATTTAGCAAGTAGAGTAATATTATTTCAAAGCAGGAATATTACGTTAGCCACCGAGAAGAAAGCACCTTTCATTTACTAGTAGTACACCTAATACATTTATTGTAATACAATATCGAGAAAAATTATTTCCAGCATTTCTGTTTCCATGTATCAAAAAGGAAAATAAAACAACACTGTAATACAATGGAATAAATTTCCATGGAATGTTCATGAGACTATCAATAAATAAGGATTTGGTAGCTTTCCTTATGTCCGCAGTCCCAGACCAGGAAATTTCTGTCAGCAAAACTGAGCAGATATGGGGCATATGGTGGCACAAGGGTGGGCATGAGGTGAAACAGATCCGTCCCTGTTTGTCTGAAGCGGAAATAAGGACTGATTTAATTCAAGCGATCTGCACAACTGCTTGCCATCTGCACCACTATACCAAATGATTTCAATTTGAAAGAAAATGAGCCTTTTAAAGGGCCAGTCCACCCTTTTGAGTTTCATTATGTCTAGCCTCACATCACAGCCATCTTGTATAAAAAGCATTGTTTAAGTCTGTAGTGCATAGTTTCTTTTAGGAAACCAAGTAAGGGGTCCTCACTGAGGTCAAATGGATTTACTCACAGGTTGAACATGTAGCAAACCCAGATTACATTACCTGAACTAAATAGACCCATGTTTAAAAAGAAATGCACAAAAACTTGCCTGAAATGAAAGAAAAAGAATACCCATAAAAAAGTACATCAATACTGCTCTCTGTTGTAAACAACTGCTGAAATAACATTACTAGCACAAAATGATTTTAAAATTATTTAAAATGCAGCACATTTTCTGGCTTTTGTTGTGAGCGTTTGCAGCATATCCTCTCTCAAGATCACCAAAAAAGTATTTTCTGGATGGTGGCTTGTTCACAGCTTCTGTGAAATGTGCTGATAAATGTCTCTGTGATATGCTGCAAAGCAAGTATAAATGCATCATCAGTACACGTCTAACAGCTTGATTCTTATCCAAGATAAATCAAAATTTTCTATTTTTTGTTGTGTTTCTTGTTTACAACCCACACATATGGGCTTCCCAGAATTGTTCCCTTTACTATTAATGCAAACATCATAGAACCTTATGATCTAATAATAACGTAATATTATAAAGTTATCCGGATATCATGTCATTGAAATGGTCTTGCTGACTTTCAAAACCTCAAACAACAAACAAACGCAGCTTTCTCACATGTACGCAGCATTCTGATGATAAATTTATTGGGTTGGAACGTGATGGAGGAATCTCTCATGGGCAATGCCTACAGTGACAGTCCCTGGATGTGTTGATGGGAAATATGAAGAAATAGATTGTTAGATGTGTTTGGGGTTGACAAAGATAAAGCTATATACTGTACCAAAGAATGGCTCAGAGAATGAAGATGAGCTTCAGTTGTTGATGAAAACTTTTCACAACTTGATATAAGGCATACCGAAAGAGAGACCAAATAGAGTCATTGTGAAGGCGGCATCTAGTGTAGCACACAACATGCAGCTGCATATACAGAATCAAATATATACAGTACATATGTAAAAATATACAGAACTCTTTTTGGCCAGAGAGCTACATAAGCTTAAATTCAAATCTACACTCAGTGGACAACAGAGTGTAGTTCTGGACAGTATCATATACTATACAAATACAGCAGATGTGACAAATCACTATTTACTGATAGGATATCATTCAAAAATACAAATATAGTCTAGTTTCCAGACAGGAAGTCGTGCTTTTGGGGGAAAAAAATTAATTAAAAAGTTTAATTGAATATATTACGCCAACATTTTGTAATTCAGGTACCAGCGGGGAAAATACTTTGCCTGATAAAGTTAGAGGTTCCAGCAAACAGTTGGTTTGACCCAAGAAGTTGGTATTCCTAGGAGTCATGGTTTAACCTTAAATCCATAACATTCAGTAACATATCATTGTATATGACTCGTATAGATATATGAGCATAAACGGTGTCATTGTAAAGCCTCAAAACATACATGGCCAGATTTTCCTACACCTTCATTAAGGTTAAAGTGACATTGTATCAAAATACGAGAGGTAAAATATGGGAATGACATATCTGGTAAATTAAGATAACAAATTTGGGAATTGTTTGAGTTTGGTACATCTCTTGGGAATAATGCTTAGTGGACGCAATGACAGAAGCAGATAAAATGTCCCTTTAAGATCCAAGTTGGAATTTCATAAAATGGCACTCTCAACTTTCTACCCAAGAGGAACCCAGTTACACTTTTGAGGAAGTGTGGTGTGTACAGACTCCCTCCATCGGTTCCAGTGGGTAGCTGAGTTTGAGTAGGAGCCACAACGTGCAGAAAAGCTTTGATGTTTGAAAGCTCTATAAATTCCTTCAGATTTTCCAACAGTGTCCAGAGAATCTGAACCCTTCAAAGACAGAAGCGCTGGACCTTCAGGAGCTGTTGTTCAGAAGTTTTGGAGTTCAGGCAGGTTCTTGTAGAGGTCCAAAGAGTCTGGGTTTGAGAAGGCCCCTCGCTGAGTGACGTCCTTACCCGCGACCACTTGCTTTACAGCAACTTCAACCTTCTTTCCACTAATAGTGTACTACAGGCGAAGGAAATGTAAAGTCAATCAGACGGAAAAGGTCAGAAAATAAAGCAGGGAAAGGACAAGTGAGAGAATGGCTACAAAAAGAAGAAAAGTGCAAGTGTGCTTACCGGGATGTCTTTGGTTTCCAGGATCAATGCTGGGACATGTCGGGCAGAGAGAGCTACTCTGATAGCGCTGCGGATCTTCCCCACCAGCTCTTGACTGAAGGTCTTATTGGGTCCCATCTTTAAGAACAGAATCACCCTCTCTTCTCCGTCACTGTTGTACTGAGGGACACAAAGACTGTCGGACACTTCCTCGAAGGCTTCCACTGGAAGAAGAGAGGCCATAACAAGGGTCTTAACACTGTCTAACTATGATGTTAGCACATTCTAAATAATTATATATGCGATAATTATTTTCATGTTATGGCTGCTGATAATCGATAAAAGGTAGATTTTAAAAATCTGAGTTGTGAATTTGGCATCACAACAATATAATGTACAATACTTATTTTGAGATTTGCTAACGATTACGGTTTTATTAAAACTCTTGTAAATATTTAATATCGACCAATATCATCTGACATTGACCAATACATTAATGTACACTACTGTTTAAAAGTTTTCTTTTTTAAAGAAATTGACACTTTCAGCAAGAGCGCATTAAATTAATCAAAAGTGTTAAAATGTGATCAAATTATTTCCATTTCAAATAAATCCTGTAATAAATGCAACCTTGATAAGAATAAGACATCTTTCAAAAACATAAAAGTACATACTGACCTCAAACTTTTGAACGGTAGCATATATGAACTTATAACCGTTATGGTACCAATATACTGGCTATTTTGAAAAAAGGGCTTGGTGGATGTCAACATACTTCATATACAATAATCTACTGTAGTTAAAATGACTTGTGAATTTAGTCTGGTCCAAACCAGCTCAAATTAAGTCTACTAATTGTGTACAAGTGTAACGTTTATTTCTCACCAATGTTATAAATTTCTGAGCTCCCAAACCGAACACCATTAGGATTTAAAGTTCCATCACTGAAAATACAAACAAAACAATAATGCTTTTTAGTATATAATTTAGGAGCATAACAAATCTCAGAGTATCACCGTACAACAACACAGGCAATATTATAAGAATCTAAGCAGAAACTAGAGAAGATTATCAAAATCTGCAAAACAAAGTGAAACTTACCTTCTCCCAAGCATGACGACTCCTCCCGTTTTTGGATTTATCTTACAGTAATCGCCATGGGCCCAGAATCCTGAATGAGGAGGTACAGAGACACAAATAAACGTATAGAGAAGGATGAACAAATAGCTAGAGAAAGAAGCATCTATAGTGCATCTAAGCAGAGATGTCTGACCGCTGGCGGCCTGAAACGCTAATTAAGCTGAACTGCCCTGATTGGCCTTTTCCTACTTCTCCAAACTGTCAGCAATAAGGCTTCAAGTAGATTTTTCCTGTGCTAACAAAAGCTGTCAGGTTCTTTTTTCTCCCTCTTGCCCTCAGAAATCATTTAATCAATACAGCGGAAAAGCTGCAGCCTCTTCTGAACAAGCTGAAGTGACACGTTTGTTTCCTAAATCAAAGGGACGACTTGTTTGTTTTCTAAATCAGTCAGAAAACGCACTTCCCTGTGACCAATTCTCAACTCAAGAGCTTTGAAGGAAGGTAGCGGAGTGAATGATTGAAGCAATGCATTCTGGACGGATGCCTAAAATTGCTGTCTATGGAGGCTGCTCACTAGGTTTTGAAACAGATATAGAGTGATGTCATGTGAAATGTTACCTGGGAAGGTGGAAAAGTAGGCTTTGTGGTATTTGCTGCCATTCTCGTCGTTCCAGAAGTGAGTGGGCTGGCACGGGATGGGCTTCAAACACACCAGTTCGCCACTCTCTCCCCAAACAGGCTTACCTGAAAAACACACCAAACATAACAGGGTTATTGAAGCTACAAAGGCAGTGTTTTTACCATGGTTAAGTGGTAATGTTAGGCAAAACACAAAGTACGGAAGGTAAACCCCCTAAACGGGGTTTACTGTTTTTTAAATCACAAATACATCTTAAGAGGTTTGTTGATCTGAGACAACAGAGATTAAGCACAATTATTTTCCCAGTTGATGTAGTTCATTGGCATTATTGTAGGTGACATTGATAATATATATTTGCTTTATATAATATTTTTATACAATATATACATATATATATATATATATATATATACATATATATATATATATATATATATATATATATATATATATATATATATATATTATTTATATAATATATCTACATTATCTACTGTTTTCTATTTTAATATATTAAAATGTAATTTATTCCTGTGATGGCAAAGCTACATTTTAAGCTGCCATTACTCATGTCTTCAGTGTCACATGATCCTTCGGAAATCCTTCTAGTATGCTGATTTGGTCCCGTGATATACATACATAACCACTTCATATGTGATTTCAATCAAACAAGCTTTCAGATTCAAAACTATTTAAGTCAGCATGAAACTGAAGTTGCTAAATTCAGAAACAGTCTTTTTTTTCCCTATTGTGATGTAAATATCCAAGGTTTCTCGCACAAGAACAAATGTAGGACGGGACTTGATTTTGTCCATCAGGAATTGATTGGATAGTTGGATCGTTGAGGGAGAGGACGTTATTTTGATTAAAGAAATAAATACGGCAATATTACATAAAAAAATATGAACTATTTTATGGTGACTTTAATATATATATATCCACTTTAATGACTGTCTGTCATTAATAATTCATCAAAGAACAAAAGACAGAGAAAATCACTCACTGCTCTTGACTGAATAACTTTTGTAGCTTTAATGAGGATTAATCTATATTTAAATGATAATTTATGCAGTGAAGACTGTATAGTATTTGGTAACTTTATTCAATGACTGTATATTTCCTACCTGTTGGATCAAATATTTTTTTTTAAATATACTGTCTTTATGTTGTTTCTACATTAATTTGGAGATAAAGGGTGAAATTATTACAATGTAAAAATATATTAAAAACTTTAATGTTAGGAGCGATTAATTACAGAAATTTGCAATACATTTTTTGTCGGTTGACAGCACTAATATAAATATGCTCAACACACATATACATATACACACACATACACATACATACCATACATATATATATATATATATATATATATATATATATATATATATATATATATATATATATATATATATAGTCTAGAGCATAAAATCAGAGATAAACATGAGCTTTATCTCACCTTCACAGCTCCAGGACTCCACAGCCATGCCCAGATTTCGGGCCTGAATTTCTCCTCTGTAAACAGGCACCGTCATATTTTGACCCATGAAGCATGAAATGATGTCTGTGCCACCTGAGGAAACACTAAAGATGTTAATATACAGTTTTAAAGGTGGTCAACATGTTCAAGGCAAGAGAATCTCGTCGGTTTAGGGTGAAATTCTCGCAAAGACAAACAGATCTTCCATTGTTCCATAATATAGGAAAGACACTTCAAAGCAGGGAACTGATGGATGTTTTCATTAATGCAAACTTGTTGGCATAGTTTTCTGGTAGCTTTGTTCTCCTGCCTTCATTTATATATAGATCGCAGTTCCTATACTGCAGCCCTTCCTTATTGATTTGTTTATCAGACATGAACAAAAGGAACAAGCTAAACAAAGGTGCTTAAATATCTGTTTGGTCCAACAACCTCAGGTCTTTCTTTAAGAATGAAACTGGTCCACATGATACTCAAAAAGCTTGTTTTGGTAGCCAAAAAAAGTGCTGGAAAGTAACTACATAAAAGTAGCGACATTATAAAATGAACTACATTTAAATAAAAAATGTTTCAGTAGCAAGCAAATTCCCCCTTAAAAAGTAGCAGTTGTCATCACATTATTTTGTGAATCATATGCCCAGTTAAGTACCATTACACTCTGGATCCTCCCATGATAAGCTGAACTCAAATTTGAACTTAAAAAACACTAGCCTATAGCCAGATTTGGTTTAAATGGCAGCCTGCTATAAACATTGTTTTTAACTAGCTCTCTCAGCAAGATTCTCCTCAAACTGTCGCTCCCACATGACAGTAGTTGATCTAAAAGAGAAAACTGACTGAAGACAATGACAGGTCACAGTCACACTAATGCACAATATAGTACACATTGATGAGAAGTGCAACGGGTACTTGTGTTATGAATTGCATGGACACATTTTGAAACTTAATGACACACAAACGTATGCTTGTGTAGCTATAAGCGTTTGCATTCTCGTATTTCTGTAGAGTAAGTTTAGGCCTATATTTAATGAGTCACCCAACATAAAGACAACATGTGTGAGCAGCTCAGATGCTCAGTCATAATAATGCCAGCACAGAGAAAAGTGGAGGGAGAGAGAGAGAGAGAGAGAGAGAGAAATATATTTGCAAATTGATATTGCAAGCCAAAAGAAAAAGCGAGGCAATCAATATTTCAAAATAATGAGGTTTCGTGAAGGAAAATGGAGAGGAGATGTCAAACAGACACCTCTGTAGATGAAAATATGTCTCAGTAATTGACAAATGTAATGATTGTAAAGTCATATTATAAAAGAGACAGAAAATAGGAGAGAAATAAAAAAAACAGAGAAAGGTTGCTGGGACAATACATGTATGTGTGTTTATGTGTGTATGTGACAGATGGTGGCTGATATTGGGGGGTCTATTGGATTCAGGTGATTCTGGGTGGCTGAAAGTGCTCAAGTTTCCTGCCAGCTGCCCCTCTGCACTCAGGAGTCTGGCTGGCACTGTGACAGGAGCAGCAGGAAACAAGCCCTGTCACATATGCTCTGCCTGACATTGGGGTCAAGGTCAAATCTGCCTCGGGTTGGCAGAAGTCACAGATCTAAGGGGAGGAAGGAGAAGCCCTGAACCTGGACAAAGCGAATATCTTCTCAATATTTCAGAGGCTATCTGAGATCAGGACTGAAGAGGAGCATTGTGTATCTGAGCTGCTGTTTTCCAGCAGGCATCTTATGTAGCCTGACATTTCAAAAACCTCAGGAGTCAAGAAACGTCAGTCAAAGGATTTTTCTGAAATATTATGAGGCTCATGTGCTCTGCAAACATGTCAGAATTCAATGAGATTGCTGTCATGTATCAAATATGAGCCAAATGGCAAATCAAAAAGCCTTCATGGCAGACATGCGCAAAAATGTCTTCTGAATGAATCAAAATCACTTATTTCAGATAATAAGATTACATCGCCTATAGTTTCAGATTCACATATTGGGTCATATTTTAACAAAAAAAAATGTAAGTTTGACTAAAATCTTGAAAACATTTACCATGGAAACCATTAATGCTTCAACTTCTGTTCAGTGATGTACAGTCATGTTTTATCGTAAATGAAAAGCAGCTAATGACCAATCAGCATCAAAGACTGGAAAGCAAAGACTAAAAATATCATAGCTGCAACTTCATATCTAATAAGAATTATCAGGAACAAGCACTGTACACAAGAAGTTAAATAACAAATAGCTCTGAAAGGTTAAATCTGAATAACATGACTGTAGCAGGCTGCCGCTGACCTGCCATGAGAGCAAAGCTCTGCGGTGAAACCGCAGGGAAAAACTAGGCACAGGTGGTGTGTGAGAGAAACATGCTGGGAGACCCCAGTCACAAACACACACTCATGCACACAAAATCAGCAGTCCACCACAGCTGTTAACGCTGATGCTAATTTGTTTCCACAGGGCCCTGCAGGCATGAGATCACACTGTGAAACACACACACACACACCATACTATCAATAAGAGCTGGAGTGCTGATGATTGGAAGGTAAGTGAAGAATGGGCCGATCAGGATAGGATAGGATGGGAAAAAAGAAAGAAAGAAAGGCAGGAAAACAAATGAAGGAAATAAAAGGAATGCAGAAAATGAAGGGAGGAAAGGGAAAGGCAGGTAGAAGGAAGGGGGAAGCATGACAAATGCAGAAAAGGGGATAAAAGTGAAGGAAGGAAATACATAAATAAAGGTGAAAAGCAGGTAAAGGAAAAGAGGAAAAGAAAAGAAACACAGGAAATGGAAGGGAGGAGAAAAGCCAGGTAATTGAAAGAATGAAGGAGAAAATGCAATGCAATGAAATAAAATAAAAGAGGGAAAGAAACGAGAGCCCACCTGATATGGATCCCAGCAGCACATTGTTCTTAATACAGCTGTACACGTACTCGTAGCTCTGAGGCTTCAGTGGAGATCCTGTAGACAGGAGTGTGTGAAGCGTCTGCAGGTTGTGTGTGTTGGCTACAAATGGACAAAGTACAACAAAATGTATTAGTGAAAAGAATTAAAAAAAAAAAAAATCACAAGGTTAACTAAATGTTGCATTTACTGAAATATTACACATTGCAAGGCATCAAAAGAATATCAACAATAATTGGGCACAAATATTTAAATTCAGATTGAGTTCCCTACATTTTCATTCCATAACTACTAACAGCAGATATATAGAATAACCATACATATATTTATGCAACCTCATAAACATTTTTAATTTTATATATATATATATATATATATATATATATAAATAAAATTAAAAATGTTTATGAAAATCCATCTAAATAAATTATACTTCAGGACTTTATGATTTCAGAAATCGGAGCATATTAAAAGCGCTTTACTTTTTATGTATATATATACATATTAAAAGCGCTTTACTTTTTATGTATATATATATATATATATATATATATATACATAAAAAGTAAAGCGCTTTTAATATGCTCCGATCTCTGAAATCAAAGTCCTAAAGTATAATTTATTTAGATGGATTTTAGTCTGGAGGCAGATGGGTATGGCTCACAGTGATCAGAATTATGAACCACATTAAACTGTGCTGAAATGTATGCAGGCGACATGCCAGGCCACCCGTCTGGGGTCCTGTGTAGAGAGGGCCTCTCCCGGTTATCAGAGCCAGTGCCACACCCCACAGGCTAACAGGTGTCGCTCTGAAATGTCAAGCAGCCAAAGGGAGCAGCAGAGGGCCAGGAAGCACGTCTCTGACCTCCAACACACACAGTCCTCTGAACCACACACATGCAAAACAAATAAATCCCCCAACTCCTCAAACACACCAAGAGCTTCAAAGACGACATAAATTGGCATTCAAATAGCATTTAATTCCGTAATGTGATGTAGCAAACCACAATATTTAGCAGGAAACATTGTAAGGCATGATTTGTTTTTATTTTTGATATTTAATTGGACTGTTAAAATATTTTTTTTAATGAATTGATTTGTAATATTTATTTGTTTTGATTTAATATAATTTAATTTAATATTACTTCAATTTATTTCTTTTTCACAGCACAAGTTATTTTATTAATTTAATATTTATTTAATGTCATTAATTTAATGTATATAGAATTAGTGTAATATTAATTTACATTTATATGAATATGATTGAACATTAAATTTAATTCAACTTGCACAGCAACAGTTGTGTCTAAGGGTTCAAGTTTTGGCTGGTTAGCATGGGCGCAACTAAATCTTTTTCCATTGATAGACATTCAAAAGTAGCCGTGTATCCTGACAAAATAGGGTCGATTTTCATATCAAGTTTTCGAGCTTCATTCATTTTCAAGTTTTTTTTTTTTAATCGCTCTCATGGCAGACATTACGGATAAACCCCGTCTTCCACTGTAATTTGCATTTTAATTCACTTTCAGTTTGTCTCATTATTATTGAATATTCACAAGCACACATACACGATTTAGTGAATGAACCAGTAGCATCTAGAGACTGCTGGGAAAGTGGGGAACAGCCTTTATTCTGTGCACACTTAAAAGTAGGTTTGTAAATGTAAACAGGCAAGACAAAAAAAAACTGATGTGTCAAAAAAAAATATGACTTTGCATTAGGCATTGACATGTATGTAGCCTAATAGACCAGCCATTGTTTATTATATCATTAAAATGTATCAAACAACATTATTGGCTAAAAACCTTGAAGTACTGTTTAATTGAGAAATATTTGACAGCTACGTGTAACTTTTTTTTATTTTGGTAATTTTAATATTAAGATATTTTATATTTATATTAAACTTTACATACAGGGGAGTGTTCAACAACATTGCTGCGGTCTCAAAATTGATATTAAGAAATATGAAAAAAAAAAAAAACTGGTATTGGTAATGACTACTGAAATAGTGTATAGTGACAACCTTATTTACTCATCCTTTACTTTACCAGGAAGGCCACATTCAGAGGGAGTCCTGGAAGGAGAGTCACATTGTGGATATTGAAAAACAAAAGAGATGACAACCATTCTGCAGCTCACCTGGTTTCAGATTTCTCTCCTCCAAAACAGACAGCCATTTTGCTCCAGTCCCAAAAACCGTGATTCTGTCAGCAAATAAAAATATAATGGAAAAAAAATGGATGTTAACAATATGGTGTATATTTTGAATGTATAAACTAAAGACAAAAAGGGCTTTCTTACAGTTTGCAAAACAAAACTGCAAGTTAGGAGGTACAATAAGGGGCAATGTCCTTAAAGAACGTGAGATATGTGTACCGCTGGTTGGTAAATCACTGCACTAGGCCATATCTCAGATAAACATGAAAACCACAGCAATCTAGATCTCCCTGGTTTAGAACAAAGAGCAGAACACTTTCAGTGTCAGTGAGGTGGAATTGATCTAAATGGCCTGTTGACCTGCAGAGGCCTCGGTCAGCCATCTCTTGATGGAATCACTCACGGTCAGAAATCAGAGGTGGAGGTCATGGCAGCGTAATATCTGAAGAGCACAGACAAGCTTAAATGCTGTCAACATGGTTGTGTTAGTGTAATCTCCATTTGTCTAGAAAGGAGTTTCACTGTTTACAGCAGAATTACAGTAAAACAAACTTACTACTACACAGGCTGTATAATACATGAAACTGCCAGCCCATTCCTAAACGCAATCGAAGCACAATTGTCACCTCAAAAAATAAGTCTAACCAAAGTATTAGATTTAAAAAAGTGGGTCAATGTACACTAATGTTCACAATGTACAGCTCCAAAAGCTTGATTTCCATTCCAACAACTACTCTCGTGTAATGGAAATCAAGTACTAAGTGATATTAATGAACTACATGTACTTACTATAGAGTTACACTTAGGGTTAGTTATTTGCAATTATGCATAATTTATTATGATTTAATTTATTATAATTTATATATTATAAATTATAAATAAATGTATATGAATTTATTTTAATTCATATAATTTATTATAAGTTATTACTATAGTAAGTACATGTAGTAACGTGTAACTACATCACCTTAAATACATTATTACCTAGAATTTTTCAGAAAACTGACATCACAACCATGAGACCATTCATCTATATACCTACACTGGTTTGCCCACGCCCACATCTGCAAATCCACGGTTTCATATGGACAAGCGCGAATTGGACATTTGTTTTGTTAAATTATTATTTTTTTAATTCTCCTTTAGTGGTCCATGAAAGAAAGAAGGGCATTCGACATTAAAACAAAAGGGTGAGTAAACGTTGACTTAATTTTAATTTTGGGGTGAACTATCCCTTTAAGTATACAGCAACTACTCATTTTACATTCAAAGAGGTTATCCATTCAAAACAGAGGGACTTAATTTAAGGGTCTGAGGACATGTGGAATATGGTCAGGTAAAACTAACCTTTGTTTGTCTTAAAAACATTATAAGCAGACTTAAGGGCAAAACCTGTACAAATAATGTGCAAAATATCAGAAGCTACACATAAATGTAATTAAGTATCCATCTAAACTCATTTGTCATTCTCTGTTTTTCTCGCTCTATAGTTTCCAAAAAGAGACATCCGCTGTGTAGATAGGTGTCATGACAACGTCCTACTTGCGTGTGATTGGTGGCAGCTGGCAAGGCCTGGTTAGTAATGGGTCATTTAGGATGTAGGAAGAACATTCGATACAAAAAGAAATAGAACGTGATTTCACAAGCAAGATATCAGTCAGGTGGGGGGAAAAAAGAGAAAACTTGACAGTGGCAATCTAATGATACGACCAACCACTGATGCGTTCCTTCCGTTTAGGACATCATGAACCTCAGATTTACTACATAGTCCATCCACTAAATTTATGATGGGACTGTTAATTTTTCTAACATTCAAGCAGTCAAGCTCGTATAATTATTCAGACAGTTAATTTCTTACAAGCCATAGCTACTTGAACATAATTTTGGCCCCATCTGCGCATGGAAAATTACAACTGGTAAATGAGTCAAGCATGCAAACTGGCTTTGTTGGAGTTTTGGCCTCAAGAAGAAAAATATTAAAATAAGCAAATATAATTTAGACTTCTAATCACAATATATGTGTAGACCAAATCTTAGCCTGGTACTGACTAGGTACTTGGCTTATTGGTGAAAGATCTGAGCTTTTAACCAACAGGTGGGAGGTTCAAATGAGAGATCCATCAGCTATCACCAAAGAAGCCTTGAGAAACAGCACTCAGGGGTGTCCAAACTCGGTCCTGATGGGCCACTGTCCTGCAGAGTTTACGACAGTGGATCCCAAGAGCTGGATTAAACACCCCTGCTTTAACTTAACATGGCCATGTTTTGTGAAAGTTATGGAAACAAATTCCACTGGCCCGAAATGAGTAGTGATGCATACATTTTGTTATCTGGATTGTAATAAGCTCAGTCTTGACTTTAAAACCAGCTCAATTCGGGTCCCGGACAAACCCCCAATTGTGTAATGGCCCGGCCCCAGCTTAACGGTGCAGACCTCTACAACTCAAATCCTGGAGGGCCGTGTCCAGCAGCCTTTAGTTCCAACCATAAACAAACACTTAACAAGGTGTACAATCTCATCAAGGTGTACAGAATTAATTGCAAATTACAGTTGAAATTACAGTCTGCAGGACACTGGCCTCCAGCACTTAAATAGGTGTATATTGGGGTGTCCAATGATGATCCTGGATAGCCAACTTTCAACACAGTTTAGCTCTTGCCCCAATTAACCGTTCGCAAAGACCCGTCTCCTTTAGTTACTGTTGCTATGTCCGACAAGCCACACCGCTCTCACACAGTGAAAAATACATCACAGCGCAAAGAGGACACTGACAACATGCTGACAGACAGGACAGACCAGGTTACTTTTGATATGAAACAAAGTCTCAACTTTCAAATTTGGTCATTTTTTTAAAGAAATTTAAACAATAAATACAGTTTTGTGGCTATTTAATGTGTCTTGACAGGTCGCTGTAGAGCCTCTTAAAGCTGCTCGTGAACCGATCATCTTTTCCTTGTAGTTAATTTATAACATCAAATAAACATGAAAGAACATAAGAAGGAATGTTGTTTTAACCGCGGAAAGACATCAGTACACTCCGTTTTTCAAGTTCAAATCCTCCAACGTTAATCTACTAACTCTCCTGACTGCTTTGTCGAACAAAAATGGTGGAGTTGCCGGATTATGATTGGTCAGATCGCCTGTCAATCAAACTCCATGCGAAGGGTCAATTAACAACTGATCAACCAGCTAATCAAGGTCTTTAGGATCACTAGGAGCTTCCAGGTAGGTGTTTTTGGAGCTAAACTCTACAGGAAAGTGGCCCTTCAGGTGCAGGATTGGACACCCCAGCTCTAGCCCTGATAAAACAGACCTGAAAATTGTCCCCTATACCCTCATTCACTATTCCCCACATTACTCCACTAATATAGACCCCTTGAAGGAGTGAATGAAAATGAGTGTGCGAATTCGGACACTGAGTGTGCCGGAAGGGCTTCCGCTTTTGTATAGTTTGTGCTTGCTGTTTATTAAATCATTTGAAACTTAGCAAACTGGCAGCTCCAGTAGTAATGAAAATATTTATCTTGAACTCTGTCACAGAAACTAGCATGTATAAACCTTAATTAAACAATTTAATAATCAATTATACCTGATGATATTATTCTATACCCACATTGGACCAGCGGTTTGGAAAATGGATGGATGGATGATTCAGCTGCAGGCGCCATCTTCTGGCAGGACGCGGGAATTTGTTCGACACGACAATCACAGTGCATTATGGGTATTCTCTAGCCGTTGAGTTTACATCAGTTGTACACTCGTTATTGCGGTGCATTATGGGATTGAATGAGCGTACTCTATAACGTCCACTATGGTTTCGGACACCACTACAAATGGCTGTCCCTACAAATAGTGCCATATTAAAGGGTATGGGAGTGATTTCGGATACAACCATGCTCTTTAGGATCACTAGAAACTTCCAGGCATGTGTGTAGGAGCTAAACTCTGCAGGAAGGTGACCTTCAGGATCAGGATTTGGCACCCCTGATGTTGATCTTGACAGCAACATAAAAGGGGTTACACCAGTGCAGTTAAGGAAACAAAAATAATAAATACAATACTTCAGTGAATGAGATATTTACATTATATCAACATTTGTTGATGTTGTGCAAGCATAGCTAGGTAACTTCAGCAACCTAAGATTAGACTCAATGAATGTAACTCTCTGGATTGAATTTAAAACTGATTGAAGAACTGTTTCTGGGTTCACATCAAACTATGGGGAAAGCATTGCTTCTATTGTCTTCAATTGACTTCAATACAATAAATATTTAGTATGTTCTGTCTTATGAAAGACCAAAAACAGGAGCTATTTATTTACCAACAATGACAATTTGGGACGAAGAAAGAGTTGTCTAGCATGACCAAATTTCACAATGGCCCTTTGTCCAGAACAGGTCTCCCTGACACATTTTCCTTCATCTATATGGACACTACATCTGCCCTCTGATTGAATATTGATCATTTGTAAACATTAAACATAATTAATCTGAAGGGGGACCAGCAGAAGATAAAAGCTAATCCAGGATCAGTATATTTGTACAACTAAACATAGAGGGACAAAAGAGAGAACATGTTTTATTCATCATGTGGTGGACATCAGGGTGAGTTCTAGCTTGTTTGCAGAAGAGGGGTAGATGGGTTGATTCAGTCTGTTAATTGATTTGTATCACAAAGGCAAATGTCTACAAATTCATTCTAAAAAATACACTACACAACTGATCACAGACCTGGACTGAAGTGATGTTCCCAGAATACATTCCCTCACAAACTTACTTAAAGCAACAGGAGAGGTGTTTCTTGTCAATATAAAAAAGACAGCATAGAGGAAGAGCTTGCGATTGTTTTTATACCGAATTGCAGAGAACAGGAAAAATAAGAAACATAGAGTTAAAAATAAAGATGAAACAGTGGATGGTGAAAGTGGGGAGGCATTTTGATGTTTTTCTATTTATTTATTTTTTGCTCCAGCTCCTCAATGCCTTGCTCTCTTACAACTTTATTTGCTTTTGCTCATTACTGCTCTCTCATCTGGATAGTGAACACAATTACAGACTAGATGACCAAAGTCTTAAAACGAAGTTGAAATCTGTCGTGCCACCTACAGTACGACGTGTCAGTACGCGTCTCTCGAAGTCTGCACACTACAAGGGTATGAATGGGTATTAACTACGATCTGCAAATTATTTGAAAAAGACTAAAAGATCCAAAGTATCAAGCTTGAGTCTTGTAGTTTCCATTTTTAGGTGTACCAAACTTTTGCTGTGTTACTAGTTTTGAAATAAGCAATTTACAAACGGAATAAAGTGTTTTATAGACCGGCCATATTCCTACCTAAAAATGGCCGGTCTATAAAACACTTTATTCTGCTCGTAAAGTGCTTCAATTTGAAGTTTAAAAGAAGGGAAAACAAAATTGTCAATTTAAGCGTGTAGCACAGATGAATCTTACTCTCAACAATCCACTGATTTAACTAAAAGATTTTTGAATCTTACATACCGTAATGAATGGATCGATAATGCCAAAAAGAAATTCAATGAGACATCTCAGATACAGTGCATACAAACTAAGGATAATAATAAAACGCAATTTTTTTAATGCTCCCATACTACTAAGTACTCAGCATTAGGTGCGGAGTTCCGTAGAGTCTTAAATACTGTAAGCATTGGCATATTATTTCAAGTGAAATATTCCTAAATTATCAGGTGTTTTTAAAAATGGTCCGAAATTGGTTTTTAAATGTCAAAACAATCTTCATGACTTGATTGTAAAATCTCAATTTCCTTCACGTGTGAAACAAGCTATTCCAACTCTTCCTCCAGGCAATTAAAGGTGTGTCAATTGCGTCCAGTGTGACTTTACACACAAGCGCAATTCCTTTAGTCATCCACGCACTGGCCGCAATATTCCGATACGTGGTACTATTACCTGTGCTTTTACTCAAGTTATTTATCTCATTCGTTGCCCTTGTGGTCTTGCATATGTTGGTAAAACGTCCAGACCATTGCGTACTCGTATTAGCGAACATCACAGTAATATTAGGACCGGAGATATGCGTAGTCCTATAGGGTCTCAGTTTAGACAAGTAGGTCATAACGTCAGTGTTTTACAATATATCGATAAAAAATAAAAATAAAACTCAAGAGGAGGAGATTATGAGAAGAAATTATTACAGAGGGAATGTTTTTGGATTTATACCTTAAATACTTGGTCACCATCAGGGTTGAATGAGGATTTTGATATTAAGCCTTTTTTATAGTGATTGAGCCATTTCTTCATCTTCATATCCTTTTTTTTTTTAAATTCAGTAATATAGATCTTGTTATATTTTTGATATTGCTATTATTTAATTTTCTTTTTTGTCACATTACTTGTATTATTTGTCACATGTTTTTGTGTGTGGGCCCAATTAAGGGGATTACCTGTTTCTATTTAAAGTTGACTTTACTCTACATTGGTATTGTGCCTGATGGTTGAAACGTTGTGCTATAAATACATTTATTTGGAGCAGCTATTTTCAGAGTGTGGACTTCACAGTTCTTTTTTTTTGGTTATGTTACTTTGTTGTCCTGCACCTGAGCCCAATATGGGTGTTTGGGATGTGCATACCAGTTTTGTATTTTTGATCTATACTGAACAACACCATATCCTCTAATCTTCTTTTTATCATCACATTGAACTCTAAATAAACCCTATACAGCCTAGAGGAATAACTTGCATAACAGTTCTCAGATACAAACCAGAGCTGCCTTTCAAAATTAGGACAATTCATTTAACACATTAATTTAAATAATAATCTGAATTAAAATAATGTGATAAAAAACACTATTTAAGCATGCCACCTGACCCATAAGTAAATTCCACATTAAGAAATATTCCTATGATTAAAGCAATTCAAGCTTGAAGCTCAGCTGCTACTACAGGCAACACGCCTCGCCAAATCACATTTACCAAAAACAGACTGCACAGAATCAGATCACGCAGGACGCATTGTTGCATTCAGAACAGTAAGACAGAGTGTAACTGCATGGAACTGAACATGGGGGCTTTGAGACATGCTTTAAAAGTAGAGAAATGGCCAAAGACAAACATGTACAAAGACCATCACTTAAAAAATTGTACGGAGTGAATGGGAGAATGCGTCATGCATGAACATTCAGACTGACTTCACTAACCGACTCAATTGTGAAATAAATTGCTGTGGACCAGTACTGTGATAGGCTTATGGAACAATTAAAAAAAACATTAAAAAACAACTGACCTCTAAATTATTTTTTTGTAATGTCTATTCAATACTTTACTTGTTTACCACAATGTTGTCTTTAAATTTTCTCTTTATTTAAGGTCTTTTTGCAATTAATTTCATTAAATCATGTATACTTGCGTTTAAAAGTCTGTAAGGAGTTTCTTCTGATCACCAAGGTTTACCTGATCACGGTTTAAAAATACATTAAACAGTAATATTTGAAATATAATTACAATTTGAAATACCAGTTTTCTATTTTAATATATTTTAAAATGTATTTTTGTCCTGTGATGGCAAAGCTGAATTATTCTAATATACTGACTTGGTGATCAAGAAACATTTCTTATTCTCAATGTTGAAAACATTTATATGAATATTTTTGTGAAAACTATGGTAGTCATATCTTTTCCGGATTCTTTGATAAGTATAAAAGATTAAATAATAAAAAAGATTTATTTAATTTTTTTTTGAATTTTTGAATTGCAACAATGTACTTTTTTAAACATAATTGTCTACAGTGTCACTTCCTTGCTGAATAAAAGTATTAATTTCATCCAAAAAAATCTTAAACCCCAAACTATTGAATGGTAGTGCATTACATTTTTATTTTTAATCAATTGACAGGCCTAATTAAAATATTTAAAAATGAATGTCTCTGAAGTGATTCAAGCAGAACACATGGGTCTGGTGAGTAATAAAAAATGGGTACCTATCCTTTCCTAAAAGCTGCTGGAAAAAAAAAAGTCTATTTTCTCGCTCTTGGGAAAAGGCGAGACAATGAAAGTTAAGAATAGAAGCTTTCACCAGCAGCCAAGAAAGACTGAAAATGAACACACACACACACACACACACACACACACACACACACACAAGGTGTGATCCAAAGAAACTCCAGTGTCTGTTGCACTTCGATCCTTTCTGATCAATAACAGCTAAACTCTGAAAGGAACTCGATGCCACATTAGAGGTGGCCAATTAGACCGGTCTCTTTAAATCAGGTTGCCGTGGTGATGTGGTGTCATTTACACAAAGGGCACAGCAGATGCTAGTGATAAGCGCTGCCACACCTCGGCCAATTACAGCACGAGCATGAGGAAAAAGACAGACTGAAGCGACTGACTGTGACACCTTCATTAGAGTGTCTTTCTCTCTCACACACACACTTACCCCAAACGGTCTACGAGGTCCCAGAGCACATTGGCACTGGGAATAAGAGGAGAGCCGTCGTACAGGACCACAGAAGCCCCAACAGCTAAAGAGGACATAAGCCAGTTCCACATCATCCAGCCCGTCTGCACATAAAAAACGAAACTGTTTTTAGATTGGGTCAGAGAATTTCTGTCTCGTATTTGACCAGGTTTCTGTAGATAAACATAACTACTTCACAAGGTTTAACAAACAGTGTTCAAAATGGACCATTTCAATTCAAATATTACTCTGAATATCACACACACTAAATATTCAAAATTATGTGTACCTTCATTTTGCAAACAAAAGACACAGAGGAAAGAAAATACATTTTCCTAACAAAGACATGGAGTAGGATGTTAACCTGATTTATTAATAAATGTCCCTGTTGTTCCTGTGTACGATTCATAAGTGTACGTTATTCTAAAGAAAAAAGTTTGTTCATAATCTTTCATCAAAATGTAATAATGTTCTCTGCCTCTGAGATTACTTTTTTCATTGTAATAACCAAGGCTGTGGGGGTGGCACAAAATAATATTAATCATAGACTAATACAAAGAGATCTATAATTTATATATATATATATATATATATATATATATATATATATATATATATATGGGGTGTAACGATACCCTCATGTCATGGGTCGATACATATCATAATACTGAACTCACGATACGATATTATTGTGATACTCCAAGACATATGATAAAAGGTTAACAAAAAATGAACTGTTGATTAAAATGCTAAATTTGGTATTACATTGTGGGTGTAAATGAATAGGCTTGGACTCGGTGCTGTAAACCCAATGCACAGGACAATAGAGACACCAGAATAAAAATATTTATGATTCTGAAGCTGAAAATAAAGAATTTTCTTTTAGACGAATATGCTTGCACTCTTTCACTGACTAGATATATTTAAAATAATGTAGGCCACTTTTTACTGATACAAAGACATTTGGTATATATATATATATATATATATATATATATATATATATATATATAGACACGATATATTGTTTTGTAAACTTTCTTTTCGTCAAAGAATCCTGAAAAAAGTACCTGAGTTTCCACAAAAATATTAAATGTTTCTTTCGAGCCAAATCAGCAAATTAGAATGATTTTACTGGAGAAATGGCACTGAAAATTCACAGCAATTAAATGCATTATAAAATGTATTAAAATAGAAAACAGTTATTTTAAATTTGTAATATTCTTTCACAATATTACTGTTTTACCATATTTTTGATCATATAAACTGGTGAGCATTGAGGTTTCAAAAACATTAACAAAACAAAAGAATGGGGGCAGTAAGATTCTTTTAGTGTATATGTTGGTTGCAAAAAAATATTCAATTTAGAATACACGGCTACTTTTGAATGGACGTCATTGGAGTACCGTTTTCCCCCATGACAGTGTAGTTACGGCATCTAAGGTCGCAGATACATACCGTAGTGTAATATATGATGACATCATTGTAGGTCATGTTGCCATGGAGAATGTGTTCTTTAAGATGTTGGATGAGAGTGCCCTGGGGAATGGAGAACAAAAGGGTCAGACTGGTAACTGGGCGTTGAACATGTTCATAGTTAACATGGTGAACCACACCTGTGGTTACTCTGCTAGGACATCTGTGTGAATCTGAGGGGAAATGACTTCATACATTCACTAAAAATCACCTTGAGACAGGTCGGTGGGAAAATGGCTAAGAAAAATCTATAATATTAGAGGAGGCATAACAAAAACATTAGTTGAGGATTGGGTTTGTTTTTCTGGATGTCACGTTCTCCTCAAGTTCTTTCTCTTGTGCTGGTGTCATACGTTCATATGTATTCTGGCTGACAGGGAACGACCTAATTACCAAACTAAAGGATCAGCGACACTGCATGGATTAAAAAAAAAAAAAAAAAAAATTCACATCACAAACCCTGTAGTATGCGCCTAACCTGTATCCTACTGAAACTATTAATTATGAGTGTGTTCATTCATTCTCTAACTGCCATAATGTAGCACAAGTACTGTTTTCATAAAAGCAACTGAATATTAATCATCCATAGAGCGAGAAGAGCAAAAGATACGGCTGCATGTGTACACATGTATGATTGTGTGTTTTCATAGACACAGCGCTCTAATTGTCTAACACGCAAGAGAGGCGTCAGACACAAACGCCGCAAAGGCTGAAGGGAAAAGCTGTGAAGATGTGAAAATAAAATAAAAAACACATTGCTATACACACACACACCATCCAAGCACATATATAGTGTTTGTTAAGCACAAAACAAAAAAAGAGATCAAGCACTGCTTTTCAGATGAAGTTTCTGTGGAACCTGTTTATTTGTGGGAATGTGTACAGGAACCAAGGTCGATTTACATCCATGTGGGCTGCTGTGTCCCTAATGTTGGGATTATACAGGAAATGCATTCAGAACGGATTGAAATGGTGCACATAATTGCTCATCCCATCTGGCTTATAGAGTCGTAGAGGTTTTAAAATGGTCTCTTATTGCCATCTAGTGGTCTATGTTGCTGATTCAACAGATTTTGCTAGTGGTGACCAACATGCATTAGGAAGGAACTGTTTTTTTTTAACTCTTTTTTTTTATGTGATGTTGGCATTAATGTACAGAAATCACAACCAAGAGAAATGATGCAGTAGTCTAAGAAGCAGACCAAGTGGAAGGGTCACGGAGCCCGTAAAGGGACATGGTGATAAAAAAAAAATATGGGATGGGAGGTAAAAAATATATTTCAATGCTTTTACGTTCTCTTGCAAATGTTTTGCGTTCCGCCAAGAAGCTTTGCGTTCCCTCATATCATATATGATTATAATCGTGTATTTATTTGGTTTCATGTTTCATCTGTCTCTTCCCTGTGCCTTTGTTGATACCGGACTAAAGCATACGCATATACAGTATGTTAAAGTACAGTACAGTTCATTAAAAAACATGAACTCCGGTTAACTCGTATAACTCATAACTTTGTGTTTTCTGTCCTTGAGCTCCCTCTGTGGCTCTGACTGAAGGCATACTGAGACGGGAGAGATCGCTCAAACCTACTTAGATCGCATCATTTTGTGGAAAATGAATAGAAATGCTAACTCTTTCTAAAGAAATGTGACGTAAACATATTTTATCAGTATTTTTCTAAGCCTGTGATCGCAAATAAATGGAAGCAGATGCAATCGAATAGGTATATGTTCTCTTTTTATGTGAAACAAATACCAGTTTGATTCAGCACGATTGATGTGCACTCCTGACACAAATTAATAAATTGCTGTCACTGTAAAAAAAAATTATTGTAAACATTGAACATTGTCAAATATCGATGCTGGAATCTTAAGTTCGTTTCAGTCACGCTCATTTTGCGATCTAACTAGTTTTCAGTCAGCTGGTGAAATGGTGAGGTTGTGTGACGTCATCCTATGGAGGCGTGCTTTAGGGTAGCGCAGCGCCGCTTCTCGTCCGACAGTGGAAACGCAACTTGATTTTTGCCTCGGTGCTAGAGGTCCAAGGCTATTGGCCCTGACCGGGATATTGTTAGCTCTGGCTCGCACTGGCCAGACAAACTAATTTGGTCCCCTCAAATCAGTGTTATTTTAGTTTATTTATATAATATTATAGTATTTATTATATTATATAATTTGCTTTTATTTTTATATTTTGCTTTGATTTAAAATGTAAGTTTTATTAATTTTGTTATATGCTTGACATTTTTATAGTTTTTTTTTTTTTTTTTTTTTTTTACATTTATATTTAGCTTTAATTTATTTTTATTTCAGTTTTAGCAATTTCAGTACTTCAACTTAAACGAAAATGAGAAATGCTGCATGGCATCTGACTGATATTTATATTTTATTTTAGCTTTTTTTCAATTAATGATAACCAGCTTTAATAGTTTCAGGTAATAACAACACTGCCCCAAGCAAAATTTTTACATGGTAAATTGATAATTCAGCTGTTGATATTTGTATACCTGCCAAACAAATATTAGCATCGGTATTTTCTTTCTTTATACATCATGTTCGGGGCATCGGAACAACGAAATGCTTCAAAATTAATCTGAAAATGGATGCCTCAAGTGGGCATTGCACAGTGCACAACACACACTCACCCCAGCAGAGTGCACCATACACTTGGGAGCTCCTGTGGTGCCAGAGGAGTACATGATGAAGAGAGGATGAGAGAAGGGCAGCTGCTCAAACTCCAGCTGAGGGTCCTGATCCCCTTCTTTACCCGTGGCCAAAAAGTCCTCCAGGAACACACTGAAAAAAACAGTACAGGAGACAGAGATTCAGGACTGACTATCCTAACCAGAAAATATAAAACCCATAAACCATATGGAACTTCATAGAGAAATTTAGAATTGATCTAGTCTTCAGTTTAACAAGGGCTAACAAACATTTATTTGATTTGATTTAGACAAAGTGATTTATAAATGAGGAATTCCACAACACAAGTGATTCAGACACTAGAGCTATGTTATGTAACACCCAAAAGCTATCTGAAAAACTGACTTCACAGGGTATTCAGCCATCTTAAGTAAGATTCCATAGAAATGTGTGAATTTGAAGTAGCAGTTATAATGCCATTTTCATAGCCACGGGTTACATAACAGTAAAGAAGTTCAATAGAATACCCAAATCACATTTATTTTTTAATATTAAATAACACAACAGATGAATTTTCAGCATCATTCCACCAGTCTTCATTCTCACATGATCCTTCAAAATTAATTCTAATATGGTGATTTGGTGCTATGGAATAATATCTCTTATTATTATCATCAATATTAAAAACAGTTGTGCTGCTTAATATTTATGATATTAATATTAACTGATACATCTTTTAAGGATTCTTTAATGAATAGAAAGTTTTATGTCATAACTTTTGATCAATGAAATGCTTCAATAAAACTTGTACGTATAATGTGATTGTTAGCACACACATAGATGCACAGACCTGTTGGGAATCTTGGAGAGGTCAGTTTCTTGTCGAGAGCGAACGTATGGAATGACCACAACCTTCTTCAGGTCAGGGAGACCTGAGAGAGATGATGGGGGACAATTATATGAAGCTCAATGACATGCAAACATATCAACAAGATAACATGATGGGAAAAATCTAGCTGTGCGTGAGCTGAAATGTGTGCTTTATACCTTTAACAACGTTGTGGAGTTTCTCCATATGGTCGTGCTGCTTGCCGTTATACACAACAGCTGCTACTGAGAATATCAACTTGGGCTGGATCTGAGAAATTCTGTCTAGCACTCCCTGAAGTGGAAAAGAGAGACATGAAAGACAGGTAAAACACAGGAGTAAAGATACACACACACAAAAGGCTGCATTTTTTTAAACTTTATATATTAATATATATCACAAAAAAAAAATGCTATATATACACTATATAGTCACTACTGTTCAAAAACTTTTGGGGTCAGTAAGGATTGTTTTCTTAAAAAAAAAAAATAGTATGTTTATTTAGCAAGGATGCATTCAATTGATCAAAAGTGACAGTTAAGACTTCTGCATTGTTACAAAAGATTTTCAAATAAATGCTGTCCTTTTTAAACTTCCTATTTACAAAAGAATCGTGAAAAAAAATTATCACACAGATAATCAGAAATGTTTCCTGAGCACCAAATCAGCATATTAAAATGATTTCTGAAGGACCATGTGACACTGAAGACTGGAATAATGGCTGCTGAAAATTCAGCTTTATCATCACATGAATAAACTACATTTTAACATATTAAAATAGAAAATATTTTAACTTGCGATAAAATTTCACAACATTATCTGCATTTTTTTTTATCAAATAAATGTAGTCTTCGTGAGCATAAGAGACTTTTTTCAAAAACATTTTTTAAATCTTACCAACCTCAAACATTTGAACAGTAGTGGATTGCAGCAATGTGATGTAGTACCCCATCTTAACCACAGGGGGCAGTAGTGTATGTACAGAGTTCATTTTAGTTAATAAGCCATGGTGAATCTATGTTGCTTTAGCTGCTAAAGGCAGTCCTATTAATGGAATAACCACAGCCCAGGGGGGGCTTTAGACTTACTTTAATCTCCTCGTAGGAGTGTATGTGAGAGAGACACAGAATGGCAAAGTGCGTGCATGTCTGACAGAGTGTTTGACATAGCTCACAGGTCACACACATTTGAAGACAGTGAGAATTGATGGTTAGATGGCCTACTTTTTGTAAGAGGGAGCCGACATGTTGCAATAATATGGCCAACTCAATATAACTATTTATATTTATCACTTTCGCTTGTGGGATAAATGCATTTACAGATAAGACTACAAGACAGTGGAAGCTCATGACAACAACTGCACTAGTGTAAGTATGAAGGCATGTGGGCATTTGAATGCCAGGTCAGCGTGGTACAGCAATGCCTGGCAGCCGAGGGAAAAATGGAGGCATTCTTTCTGCCGAAAACCAAATCTGACAGACGAAAAGGATTTCTCCTTGCCACTGACTGAATACATCAGTGTTCCTTGAGAGCATTTCATTTCTCTATTTATTATTTATTAAAATGATCAACTTGGCACTTTAAATTTCAGTGACTGAAGCTTAAGAAGGTCCGCCAAATTATTTGCTGTATGAAATACTTTGCTAATGTTCAAAAGTTTAGGGCCAGTATGATTTATTTTTAAAATAAAATAATTAAATTAACTATTTTATTCAGCAAGGATGCAATAAATTGACAGTAACATTTATAATGTTACAAAACGAGATCCATTGCGAATAAATGCTGTTCTTTTGAACTTTTTATTCTATGATATTTTAAATCATATTTCACAATATGACTGTTTTAACTGTATTTTAATCAAATAAATGCAGCCTTAGTGAGCATAAGAGACTTTTTTTTAATCTTACCAACCCCAAACTTTAAAATGGTAGTGCACATAAAAATAAAAAAAGTGGGTGCATGTATAGCCTGTATAGCATGTTAAATGTTCTGAAGATCCAGAGCTCACAGAAAAAATTAAGTTGTTTCTACACACTAACTGCATACTTCATACAATAAAAGTAGTGGTTTACGATAGTAGTAGTAGTATAGTATACTATACAACCACTGTGCATGTAAAGCTCTTACATTGACACCAAAATCTGGAGAGGTTGAACTCCAGATGGCACCTATACTTGCTGCAGCGAGCATGGCCTGAACAGCATGAATCCCATTGGGCAGATATCCTGAGGTAAAGAGAGTGAGAATATATCAGACAAAATTACATTAGAAACAGCAATGCATCACCTGAATTGTGCAAGAATAACTCTTAAGAGATGCAAGTTATTTTAGTGAGCACTCAGCAGGCACAATATTTAAAATGATCTTCAGAAATATTGTGCTTTTAGTGGCAAAAGAGACAATAACTGAAAATATTACACAAGGGGGAAAATGATAAATACAGCACCTAAAAAGTCACGCTTACAGTCGCAGTTTTACTAAAAAAGGAAGTATATTTCAATACACTTTCAATATACTTGACCAAAGTGACTCGTGGAGGCAATAATATTTAAGTTGAGCATCCAATTTGGAATCGAAAGGAGTAAAGTTTAGCAGAAACAGTTGTGGTTGCTTGGCTAGGTTATAATCAAGATTTACTGAAAAAAAAAGAACATAAGAAATATTTAAAATAAAGCTGAAGCAAAGACACAAATGTTACAATTAAATGAACTATAAATTAAATGTATATACATTTTTTACTTTGATAAGAAATCACCTTCCCAAAACACTTGGTTTAATGTAAATGATATTGTGTATTGAACAAAATAGAGAGAGTAAAGATACAGAATAGAAACAGTGTCCATTAGCTAAATGATACTGCGACAATAAGGCCTGGCCTCATCAGCAAAGTGGCCATATATTCACTCCTACTCATACATACACACACACACACAGTAAATCAAGGAACAGACAAGGACATTTTAGTTGAGAGAAACACACTGTACACATGAGCACACAGAACCGCACACCCTAACAGGATCAATATACTCAGCCTTTGTAAACTTCTAAGCTTTTACTTCATACAACACACACTTGCTCAGAAAAGACACACCTCTATGAACACAGTTATGTTTGCATCCACGTAGACGTACTTATAAAAACAGTAAAGTAAACACATGCACACATACCCTTTCCTAAACTGTCATTACCACTTCTGTTTTTAAATATAGCTAATAATAATTATTATCATTATTATAGACAAACTGTATTAAACAGAATGCACTTTATTGTTCTGCTAAGGGAAGTTTGTGTTTGTGTGTATATAAATATTTAGATCTGGTGACTGTGCAGGCCATGGGAGATGTTAAACTTACTTTCATGTTCATCAAACCATTCTGTCAGAAGTCTTGCTGTGTGCATTGGTGCATTATCACGCTGATACACGGCATAAACTTCAGGGTACAATGTTTGAACCATGGTCCATTGGGTGCACATGGTCCTCCAGAATGGTTCAGTAGTCCTTGGCAGTGAAATTGCACCCATCAAGCACAGTAGGGAATGCCATGATATTGCACACCAAACATCACTGATGTTGATGTGATGTGGGAAAGAGTGAAGGAGGACTCAGAGAATATTATATGTTTCACATTGTCCACGACCCAAGATTTGCACTGTTGGCACCATTGAAACCGACATTTAGCATTGGCACGAGTGACCAAAGGTTCGGCTATAGCAGCCAGATCATGAATATGGACTCAGTTTCGGTGGAGAAAGGAGAGATGTGCACATTTAATTCTGCAGTGAGTTGGGCAGCTGTGGTTTTATGATTTTTGGATATAATCAGAATTAGTACCTGGACATCCCTTTCAGACAGCTTCCTCTTGCTTCGACAGTTACTCCTGCTTAATGTGGTTTGTACCTACGTGGTGGTATACCGACATTACCCTGGATACCATAGCTCTCGATACACCACAAAGACTTGTTGTCCTGGTCACAGATGAGCCAGTGAGACGCGCTGTACAGCTGTGTACAGCTTAATGTACAGCAGTGCTATTGCTCTGCTAATTCAACCTTCACACACTGTTCTTACTGATTTAATGTAAAATCAGTAAAGATTGGCAACCAGGCCAAATGATTTCCATTACACGAGAGTAGATGTTAAAACTTCATGCTGATTTGTACTCGGCTTTCACCAAGATAAGCACCAACTAAGACGTAGCTTTACAGTAACCTATGCTTCTCCATCCATTTACGCTTCTTTCCAAATGGTGATGTGAATCTCCTTCTGTCTGGTGTTAATAGCTTATTTGCACACACAACGGCTGCAACCACAGTGCGGTCCCCTCATGACAACCGTCTGGATTGAGCAGAGTAGGGGACATCTCTAGGGTCTTCAAGTGGGCACCTTCCATCCTCGGTGTTTCGTCGACTAGCCCACGACACCTCAAGTTGGCTCGACAGTGACTCTGGCGTCCCAGAGTCACCCCCCTCCGTCCCCCACTCAACTCAGCCCAGCTTACTGACCTTTACATCCCTCCTGCTGCTGAGGTTGCTCCTTCCTCGTAGTTCACATGTGACCTAACCACAATCTCTCACAACCTCTCCACAACCCGACCATACGCGCCAACCCGTTTGACTAAGGCTGTCGAGCCCCACTGCGGACGTTAAAGCGGTCAGTGGCAACGGTTCCGTATGGCATACTACCGCAAAACACAATATCTTTCCAAACACCAATCCTCATTCACGCAAAATACACAGGAACGTAATAACTGTAATTACTATGCAAACTATACAAATAAATAGACTCTTCAAATTTTCAAGAATTTTTCGAAACCGTAGCATGGCGGCCTGTACACAGCCAGCCAGACTCTTTCCGTCTCAACCACAGCCAGTTGCTGCTCCACTCTGCTGCTTCAGATAAGTTCTTTACTGTGCGACGCAACCCTTGGCCACTGAATCCGACGTCTCTGAGGAACCGGGTTGTGGAGTGTGCCACAAATCCTCGACAACCCACTTCCACTGGATAAACCCGGACTCTCCATCCTCGCTGTTCTGCTTCAGTGGCCAGCTGAGCATACCGCAGTTTCTTCCTCTCATATGCCTCATCTACAGCATCCTCCCATGGCACTGTTAACTCTATCAGTTGAACAATGCGTGCTGATCCAGACCACAAAACAATATCTGGTCGGAGGTTAGTGGTGGCATTTTCAGGTGGAAAAATAAGCCGTTGATCAAGATCAGCCAGCATTTTCCAGTCCCTAGCAGCCTCCAGTTGTCCTGAGCGAGAATTGGTTTTAACACCTTTTCTTGGTGGTTGCTCGCCTGGGCGGAGGAATATTGTCTTCTGTGTGTAATGTTTTGCTAGAACAGGTGGCAACTTATTGGTCATGTTACGCTTGTCTTCCAATGCTAAAGCCAAACATCGGAGTACTTGGTCATGGTGCCAAGTAAACCAACCTTGGCTAAGAGCCACCTTACATCCTGTCAAAATGTTCCTTAATGTGGCAGGTGATGAACACAAAGGACAAGAGGGATCCTCTCCTACCCAGAGGTTTAGGTTCTGTGGTGATGGGAGAACATCATATGTTGACCTGATAAGGAAACTGATCCTGCTCTCTTCCATTGACCAAAGGTCTTGCCAGCCCATCTTGCGTTGTTCCACACCCTCCCATCTCATCCAATCTCCCTGCTTGGCCTGGGAAATGGCCTTTATACACCTCATCCTCTCCTCCTGCTTTCGCACCTCGTTGACTACGAGCTTCCTCCTTTGAGCTGGGCCTGCCTTGTGCCATTTAGGAGGAGCTAAACTGAGCCCAAAACCCCCTCTTCCATGCTGTACCTGCCCCACGATATCCCCAATTTGAAGGGCAGACTTTGCCTCTTCCACAGATTTCTTTGCTGACCATTTTCTACCAGTTTTTAACACAGGTGCTGCCTCCCTTACACATTTATCGCGTGACTCTACTAAGGTCATTTCCAGTCTGACCTTGGCGCACTTAAACTCCTCGGTTAAAGCAGAGACTGGCAGCTGCAATATTCCTTTACTATAAAGTCCCCCTCTGCTGAGGCAGCGTGGAACACCCAACCATTTCCTGATATATGAACTTATTAACGCTTCCAGCTTATCCACTGTTGTCAAAGAAACCTTGTACACAGTCAGTGGCCACAGTAACCTCGGCAGTAGACCAAACTGAAAGCACCAGAGTTTTAGTTTCCCTGGTAGAGCGCAGCTGTTTATGCTCTTCAACCCTTCCACTGCTTGTCGTCTAACTTCTCCCACTCGAACCGTGTCCTTTAGATCCCCATCGTACCATCTCCCAAGACTGTTCACTGGCTTCTCAGAAACTGTTGGTATTGCCTCACCATTAATGAAGAATGTTTTATCTACCACCTTGCCTTTAATTATCGAGATGCTCCTTGATTTAGAGGGCTTAAATTGCATTCGTGCCCAATGCCCATTCAATGTTATCGGTTAACTTACCCAATAACCGATTAGTGCAGGCTACTGTTGTAGTCATGGTTGTCATGTCATCCATGTATGCTCTGATTGGTGGTAGTCGCATCCCAGAAGCCAAGCGCTCCCCTCCTACTACCCATTTTGATGCCCTAATGATTACTTCCATTGCCATGGTAAAAGCCAGTGGAGAAATTGTGCATCCTGCCATTATTCCAACCTCTACGCATTGCCATGTAATGCTGAATTCTGGAGTTGAGAAACTAAATTGCAAATCTCCAAAATAGGCTTTCACTAAATTTATCATCGACATCAGTACCCTGAAAAAATCAAATGCTGCCCAAAGAAGCTCATGTGGCACTGAACCATATGCACGCGCACGGAAACCAAAGGTGGGATTTATTGCACAAACCAATAATTTACAATCATATCACGGAGGCATTGTCTCCTTCTCTCACATTCATTCTCAATTATTCCCCCATCAAACCCAGCACACGCTTTAGGGGGTCTGTTAAAAGTCAATGGGCTCAGGGGAGGCAAGAGAGATGCGGTGTCCCACTGTAACTTTACCTAAGGGTGTCGCTGTTGGACAGCGTACTTTAGAAAAACAAGTCATTTATACACTTTTTAATGTCTAGTTAAAATCTAGTTTATAGTTAATGATACTTTTAATTTTTAGAATGTCCTCAAAAGATTATTTTATCAGATTTAGCCTTCTGTGGATTTTCAAATCATCTCTAAAGAACAGTATAATGTATCTGTATGTCATACAGTCATGTGACTCATAAAACAATCTTAATGTCTCTTTGGAGTACAACTGTAAAAAATTCTGTAGTACCATCTTGCTCATTCCCCTCCATTACTCTGTATGGACTTGTATGAATAAATCTATGCATGTATATCACTGAAATGGCCTCCTCCCATTTACAGTCAATACAAGTCAGAGATGATCAGCACTGCAGATAATGAACCCAGAATGACATCAGCGATTACACAGTCTCTTTTTCCCCCTCTCCCCTCACCCACATAAAGACACCATTACTCACACATGCGGTCACAGTAGAGGGCGAATCAGGCATCTGAGCTTCTAACCAACCTCCAGCTTGGAAATGTCTGAATGCACTTAAGTTTTAAATCTGAAAAGACTAATTACCCCCGTCATGGTATAACTGCACTACACTTATTCTCCAATCAATCGCCATGAATGGCCCTGGCTGAACCCCAAATCTGAGACAGAAAAGGGGAGTTTGTGATTTTAGGAGCAACTGCCTGGCTCCCAAAGTTGGAACACTTATAAAGACAAACGAGGACAGAAAGAATAAGCAAAGAAAGAGGGCAGGAAAAACAGGTTAGTGCGCCCAAGCCTGATGCTATATAAAACAGTGTGTTATTTTCTTGTATTTGGCCAAGTATTGACTTGTATTTCCTCATCCCACTACTGTCATCTGGGTGTCAAATGGGTGACTGAGAAAGCACAACACAAATACAGAGACACATTGAAAGAGAAAAGGAGGTGACACTCACCTACGACCCGGTCTCCAGTTTTGATGCCCATCTTCCTCATGGCGGCAGCGAAGAGAGCGACATCACGCCTCAGCTCTCCGAAAGTCACCTTGACGATCTCCTCATTCGCCTCAGCTACATACACACAAAAATCTCTTTAAGAAACAAATCTCAATCATGCCAAAAATACATGACATCAAAAAAGAAATCAAAAGTTAATGATAATAATAATAATTATAATAAACACTATCAATTTTAGGGTCAGTAAGATTGTTTTAATGTTTTTGAAAAAGTCTCTTTTGCTCACAAAGGCTGCATTTAAAAAAAATAAAAAATACAGTAATATTGAAAAGTATTATTACAATTTAAAATAACCGTTTTCTATTTTAATACATTTTTAAAATGTAATTTATTCCTGTGATCCCAAACCTGAATTTCAGCCGACATTACCTTTCAGTGTCGCATGATCCTTCAGAAATCATTCTAATAAGCTGATTTGGTGCTTTATGTTTGATACTTGACTTGACGTCATGTCACGTCATGTAAACATGATACATCTTTTTGTGGATTCTATGATGAATAGAAATTTCAAAAGAACAGCTTTTATTTGAAATAGAAATCTTTTGTAACATTATAAGTGTTATTGACACTGTTGATCAATTATGCATCCTTGATGAATAAAAGTACTATTTTCTTACAACAACAAAAAATATCTTACTGACACCTCAAACCTTTGACCGGTACTGTATGTAAAATGATTGTTGTTTATTATTATCATTAATAAATTAACCTTAGGCTTACATTATCAGTAATATCAACACACTAACTTTAATGAGCAACAAGAGAATTCTTTGCCATCTGTGACTGTGGTGCAACTGATAAATTGCAGTCAACTCAGGTAATTTTTCCATTACTGTGTGTAATCAGTAAATCAATTGAAATAATATCTGGATCTGAAATTCCATACTTTACTATATAGTAGGAGAAAAACATTATCTGACAAGAGAAGTATGTTCGAATTTACAGTACTCATAAAATAGTAGGTAAAAAGTATCTGGATGATTGACTACTTCCAACCAGATTCTGCAGTGTGCATACGATGGACACTTTAATATCCCATGAGGCCACAAGAGAGGATTTATGAATGCCAGTGACGCTGGTAGGTCACATGATAATGACAACATGGCGAATGTAGTTAATCCGAATTTCATTCATACTACATATAACATACTTTTTTCACGGTCATGAAGTTATTACTTATTCAAAATAAGTACATACTTAAAAGAGTAGGCGATTTTGGACGTAGCCAAAGTGTTAAATTTAATCAGAATCCTTTCAGGTAAATGATCCCCCCGTTTCACGAAGACAAACCTATGACGCAGGTACACTTCTGATAGATGCCACTTTGGTAATTACATCCGCTCAATCCCGGACCGCATCAGGACATCAATCACAATATAAAAGCACAACTATGTGCACAAAGCCCCCGCCCGGTGCCCCTACATGGACACTAAAACCACAAATCAAATTACAGACAGCATAATTCATTTAGTGTTACATTAGCCAGAGGTCTGCAATGACAGATTCTATCAATAAAGATAAAACACACAGTGCTGTTGCTATTTTAAAGTAGCCATTTGTGTATAAGGTCATACGGACAATGGCCAAGGAGATCAGCAGAGATACAGAGTCGTGTTTTGAATCAGGAGATTTTTGTGTGGCATCTGGTCATGGAGATATAGCTGATAAAATGTGTAATGAACTGTTTGACAAAATAAAAAGCTGCATTGTCAACCAGGGTTTACGGTCAATGTCACAAGTTGTTGTAGGTCTTAGATCAATAGTATTGCCTGAGGGTGCAGTTTGAGAGCGTGGAGTGAGTCACGGTCATCAGTTTTTATATCACCTGAATTACTGCCACCGCATTCAGGTCTACTGAATCGGATTATGTCATTATGACTTCAGTGGTGATGTCCAGCTGTCCAAGTCATTCAATGAAACTACTGAATATAATGTTCACAGCTGCAAACAATGCAGAACTGAATTTTTTATTGAAAGTACATAAATAGTATAGATAGACATATTCAGTTACTCTAGAAATCCCACAGCATAATGAAGCTTCAGATTTTCCTCACTGTATTCACCAACTAAGGGACAGTGTACAGTTTATTATAACAAAATAAACCAAAACAGAAGGATCGGGATCAACCTAAAAAGGTGTATTTTGCAATAGTCACCAGCTTACTGTGCTTATTCAGCATTACAATACACTACACTACTGTTCAATAGCATTGGGGTTGGCAGGGTTTAAACTTTTTTTTTTAAAGAAGTCCCTTTTGCTCAGCAATGGCTGCATTTATTTGATCAAAATACAGTAGAAATAGAGTAATATTGTAAAGAAATATTAAAACAACTTAAAATAACTGTTTTCTATTTTAATACATTTAAAATGCAATTTATTCCTGTAATGCAAAGCTGAATTTTCAGCATCATTACTCCAGTCTATAGTGTCACATGATCCTTCAGAAATCCCTCTAATATGCTGACCTGGTGCTCAAGTGAAATTTCTTCTTATTATTATCATCAATGTTGAAAACAGTTGTGCTGCTTAATATTTTTTTCAGGATCCTTTGAATAGAAAGTTCAAAAGAACAGCATTTATTTAAAATAGAACAGGGTACCTTGCAGGGTTTTAAAAATCAAATTTAAGGATTTTTAAGACCTTTTTAAGACCTAAGAACAAATTTACAGTTCAAAAACAGGTTTTGACAAAAACAAAAAGTTGTATAAAATGAGAAACCTTTTTAAGAAAAGGGATGAGTGAATTTTAAATTATTACAATTCACTCTCTGACAGTAGCTGGCACTTATGGAACAGCAGAAATATAGGCTAACCATTACTCTGGTAACCCCTCTATACAAAGCAGTTGTGGTTATTTAGAACGGTAAATTTCTCCAAAAAGTGGCGAGTTTGCAGGTGATATAAAGAACAAACTCATAGTTCATCAACAGTACATCATTAGCAATCACCATTCGCTTGGAATAAATCAGCAGTATTCATTGATTGTGAACTGCTCTGAAACCATGAGCCTGAAGAATGCACAAAAGCATCATGTGCTTACTTTGAAACGTGCAGTGCTCACATTTATTTAAATAAATCATTGCCTTTTGAAGTTTAATAATCACATTTAGACATATTGCGGTTAGGGGTGCTCCGATCAGAATTTTTGGGGCCGATCACCGATCCCCTATTACTGGAAGCTGTATCACCCGATACCAATACCGATCACCGATTACAGGGTCTATTTGAAGCCTTCTATTTATCATGTAGCATTATTTATTAAACTATATTTAACATCAATGTACATTAAGTATTACAATTAAGAGAAGACAACGTATCATGAATTGACACCTGTGTATTTATTTGCAAGCAACATGTCCAGCATATTAAATTAGCAGCCTGTGCTTGGTTATTGGGAACAGTTTAGGGCTTGACAAATACAACTTTCCTGTAGAATATAAAATAAAAAAAGATAAAAGACAGAACATCTGAGTCTTTAAATTTAGTTTTAGACTATTTTAAACTAAAAACTGCAACAAAAAAGGCTATAGCCAAAATAATGTTGAGTCAGTCAGCCATCAGTTTTTCTAATACACTTAAAGGACCACAGATAGTAAAGTGCACAGCAAAAATAAATAAATAAATAAAGATACATTTTTTTTTTTTTTTTTTTGCAAGAACCCTTGCAAAATTATTTTAAACAGATTAAGAAAGCCACCACTACTGGTCACATCTATGGTTAGATTGATTTGTTTAGATCCAGTGAAGTCGTGTCCCACCACTGTTTCTAAGGATCGATATTGTCCCCCACCAATTTTGAGGGCACACATTGAGGCACACACGGACGTACCTAATACAAATAAATAAAACATCCCCAGTTAACTAGCAGAGCATTCATTTAGTTCGCTATTAAATAAGAAATCCAGCGCTAAAATGTGGTGTTTTTTACTCAAGCTGAGCGCTCGTTGCCGCGGCGATCAGTTGCATGGATACAGCGCTCTCTGTGGCTCGCGCAGTCTTCACCGGGACGCGGGCTTCAATCTATCGCCGTTATGGAGACTCTCTATTCATTCCAGTGAAATCACAAAATGAAATGAACACAAACGTGTCCCTGCTTGATATACTGTAACCACTGATGAACATATTCAGTTTTGATGAGAGAAAAAAATAACTATACGAGTGCGGATTAGAACCCGTAACCTCTGACACGCTTGGCAAAAGATCTACCGCTAGACCATTTAAGAACTCAAACGAAGTTTGTGGATCGATGGATTTATTTACGGGTTGAGCAGAGAGGCTGCAGTTTGACAAGCGGCCGCGGCATGGTACACACATTGCAGATTGATTGCTAATGAATTGTCTTTTTCACACAGCTTGTAGAATTGCCAGACCGGTGAAGCCATTTTTACCAGGGCATAAAGGCAGGTCTCGCGAGTTTTGCGTCATCTGATCGGCTTTTCTTGATCGGCCTTTATAGAGACCGCCGATCACACATCCCAAAGCAATTATCGGCCGATTATGATCGCCGACCGATCAATCGGAGCACCCTTAATTGCAATTCCTGTTTTTCCTTCCCCAAAATTTAAGACCTTTTGAAATGATAATTAAGACTTCTTATACCAAGTAAAATATTTAAGAGATTTTATGGCCTTAAATTTGATCACTAAAAACCTGAAAAGACTTTTAAGACTTAGGACTCTTTAAGGACCCTTAAAGAAATATTTTGTAACATTATAAATGTCTTTACTGTCACTTATGTTTTGCTGTATTCTTGCTGGGGAAAAAAGCATGCATTAAAAAATATTACTGACCCAAACTTTTGAACATTGAACAGTAGTTTAAGTTTATAACTGGATATGAAATATTCATTTGAGATGCAAGAAGACAAAGTGTGATATGGGAGACATGAAACTACCAAAGTGCAGAATACGTGCTTACCAGGGACATAGTCAATTATACAGTTTGTGTAAAAAAAAATAAAAAAATAAAATAATAATTTGTCCACAGAATGCTGACTATGTAATTAATGTAAATTGTAATAAACTTGGGTAGTTCAGAGATTAGTTTTCATACTTGCAGCATAGAGAGCCACTTTGTCCTGGTCTTTGTGTTTGAGAAGGTTCTCTGCATAATTCAGTCGGCTGCCTTTAAACCACTCAGGTGCATCTGATATCCTTTTAGAAACATCAACCACCTGAAACAGAAAGTGAGCAGAGTCACACGTCATCCTATTTAATAGAGCAAATTTTTCTTCTTACAAGCAACTATTTGTCATTTTGAGACAGTAATGTTTTAGTAATTTTATATACTTATTAACAGTTCACCCTATTATGCTTTTTCAAATATTACCTTTCACCAAATAAAGTTATTGTCTCCTAAAAGAAAGAATTGATTCTGAACCACCGAAATGAGTCATCAGCAATTCCAGCCTCACTTCCTGAACATGCCTATGTAACAATGTAACAAATTTGCATAATGCCAGTCTATGGTTTACTTTGAACCGCCCTAAAACACTGTTGTTATAGCTGAGGCATGGAAGAAGATTTGAGAATGTGGTTTGTGTTGTTGACATGTTAAGAAGACATGGTTTTCAGCACTGCAAATCTTTTGTTGAGGTCTTGCGCTGGATTTAATACGGGGGTAAAAACGACAGCATCGTTACTGTTCGTATCGCTGTGTGTCAAGTGCTGAGGAAGCCTCCGGAGCTGAAATTCAGATATGGTAATAAGCGTTTAGTTTACGACACACGCTAAGCGGTAGACCAATCACAACAGCCTCGGCAGTCTGACCAATCAGAGCAGAGTAGCACTCAGAAAGAAGGGGTTTAGAGAGACTAAATCTTCAACGAATTTATTTTCAGACTCTTTAAGAAATAAGGAGATGTGCAATGTATATTATGAGAGAATGGAAGTGTTTTTTGACCTTGGATGCATGTAAACCTGTTGTAGGAGACCTCCTAAACAAAATTAGGAACCTTTAAAAATGGCATAATAGGGGAACTTTAATATTTTGAAATATCAGTTTTCATTTTAATGTTCGTTTTAGTAATTTTATTAAGTGCTTTTGGTATTTTTACTAGTTTTTTATATTTCTATTCAGCTTTATTTTTTACTCATTTATATTTTATTTTATTTCAGCTTTATTTCAATGAACAAAAAATGGTTTTAATAAGTGGTTTTAATAACACTGGTTTGAGAGAAGACTACAGGTTAACTACCTCAGCAAACTTGTTGCAACATCTTGGCTACCACCCTAGTATCGTGATGTAGGCACATACCCTTCCCAATTTCAGAAAATGTACAAATCTAAAGGAGTTAAAGGAATAGTTTCTAAAGGAATAGAAAAATTATCCCACAATTTACTCATAATACAACGTACGACCATTGCTGATTATAGTTTATAAAGTTTTAATATGGATATTTTTCTTACAAAAACACATTGCTTCCCTTCAGAAGGCATTTATTAACCTACTGGAGCCTCATGGATTACTTTTATGATGGATGGATGCGCTTTTTGGAGCTTCAAAAACTGGCACTATTCAATGCCATTACAAAGCTGGGAAGAGCCAGGATATTATTTAGTATAACTCCGATTGTGTTCGGCTGAAAGAAAAAAAATCATATACACATAGGATGGCTTGAAGGCGAGTAAATTATGGGATAATTTTTTGAGTGAACTATTCCTTTTACCACACAAACCTGCCGCAATCCATGTTGTCATACAATCGAATAATAAAACGAACTTTGAGTCAGCAAATAATCAACAGAGAGCATGCAGTAAAAATAAAATGGTTGAGAAGGTTGTCGATAGAAAGCCCTATATAGACTGTGTTATTTTATTATGTTTTATCACATCACACTCATTAAGTAAAATTACAGCTCTCTTAGACGGAAAAGCCCTAACACATCTTCTCAGCCAGAGATATGGTATGAGCTTTAAAAATTCTCAACAGTAGTTTAGACAGTAGTACTAAATGGTAATAAATTGATAAATGTTTACTAGTTAGGATTAATCTACATGATTCATATGTGACTAATGAATTTGTCCATCATCTATGTCATATATTGCACGTATACCTCCAGATAAACAAGATAATAAATAATTTCTTAGTTAAGGTTCACAATATTTGTCAACCTAAATAACCCTCATTACACAACAAGAAATGACAAACAAAAAACCCTTTTAAATACCTGTATATTTAAATCTGAAAAAGTTGATTAATACTGTATAAAGAAGGCCAAAAGGTTGAAAAAAATAAACCAACCTCCTCATACATCTTTGAGCAGGTGATGCCACAGAATGTCCAAACCTGCGCCCAGAACTCCGGATAACTGTCCACAGACCACTGATACAGGTCATTATAGTTGGCTTCAAGATAAAAGAAACATTTATTGAAGGTACCATTAGACATAATACATGCCATTATTTAATTTAGTTTAGCGATGTTAGAAATGAGGACTTGGTCCATGCAATATTCAGATTGGTGGTCAACTGTTAAGGGTTTTTCAATGGGTAAATCCTAAATCATTACATTTGGCCCCCTACTTTTTTTAGAAATGTAATTTTTCCAGTATTATTTGAATGGTAACAAATAAGTAAAAAAATAGGGGTCAAAATATAATAATTTAAGAATTAACTACTGAAAAAAAAATGTTTGACCACTAATCTGAATATTGCATGTTTCCGTTTCCATGTCCATGCAATATTCAGATTAGTAGTCAACCGTTGTGGGTTTTTACAATGGCAATTCTTAAATTTATTACATTTTTTAAATATTTGCTAGAATCAATTCCAGTTTAACTGGTATCAGGTGAAGACCCAAGTATGGAACCTACTATATCAGTGAGGTACTAGTGAGTGCAACATTTAATGAAACATTTTAATCTTACTAGTAAGATTTTCCATTTGCCAATAATACATACTAATCGAAGTGTATTGTTGCCATCTAAACCACAGATGTCCATCCCATAGAAGTAAATTAGTAAGTTACTAGCATGTCAGGAAAATCTGAATATGAACTATCTTATGAATAGTAACTAAAAAATATACTATAGTATAATATGAGTACTAATAACATACAAATGAATACAAATGATACAAAATGATACAGTAGTAGTTAGTTTTAAAGAATAAATGTTAAAGCAGTTTGTCATAGATGAAAATGATGTCATACGTGCTGAGATGCATGTACATGATGATACTATGAAAACATTTGGTGTGACACCTAGTTAGAGCAATTCCATGTTTGATCTGAAATACTGGTTTTACAACTCTTAATGTCTTAATGCATTGAGACGCAGCAGTATGGCATGCATGAAAGACCAGTAATATGTGTCCAGACATCCCTTGTTAAGCAATTGAAAGAGTTAAATACACAAAATGGACCCTGGAGAAAATGTAGAGGGCCAAAAATTGCATCTGAAAGCATGGTTAAACTACCTGTTTTTGCATAAATGTGGCCATATATAAACCATGACAATCCCAGGATGAGCTATTAATGAGATTAACTCTATACCATAGTACTATGTTTTGTTTTCCTGTAGGGGTGTGTTGTTAGCTGAAATACTAGTCTGCCTTCATTCTAGCCCAGCCTGGCTCTAACGTTACTCACCCAAATTCAACCCGAAGTCCCGGTTCACTAGAGTCCGGAATCGGTCCATCTGTGTGTTTCGTTTAGAGTCCGGGTACCAGAGCACCTTTGACTCCATAATCTCCTCGCTGTTGGCCTCCGTGTCTTTGGACATGATCGGATGACACGCGCCGGTATTTCGTGAATAACCTATAAAGACTGAAAGAAAAGCACTATGGGAGTTGGACGAGCCGATCCGGTGATCGTGTATTGGTGCAGGTCAGACACATGGGTCATTTCCGAACGTCAGCCGCACATAATCAACCAGCAGCAACGGAAGCCCCGCCTACCGCGCAACCGCACACCACCCTGCCAATCTCCACATGTTCTTCCGCTGCTTATGTAGTACTTAGGTTTTTACACAAATATTTGATTCAGGAACAATTGAGTGTTTATTTATTAATAAGTATTTAATTAAGATTGCATATTTTATCAAAACTAGCATTTGCATTTGTAAGGAGTATCTGTTTCATATATCAGATAGTGATGAGAAGGAAGTCCGACTGATTTCTGCTAATCGGTTCTCATAGATATGATCGGTTCTTTGGAACAGTTCATTTCTGAGAATTGGTTTATTATTCGACGTCATGACATAATAACGTAATGTCTTCGTCCCTGACATCCCGTTGTGATATATGATTTTAAACGTGTAAATAAACCATTATGAGCACATAATGTCTACATAGCGTTTTAAATTAAATTAATTTAGTAGCTTTCCTTTTCTATCACTTCAAAGGGCAATAAGAGTGTTGTCATTTAATCTGTCCAAGTTCACTTTGTCGCAGTCATGATCTCGCTCATTTAAAACATAATGTCATTTAAACGTAATGTGAATATAAATAAAAACGTAAATATAAATTTATAATAAAAAGATATTTTGATCAAAAGTTAAAAAAAATGTGTTAAAAAATGTAATCGGTTCAATGAGTCAGTGACTCGAGAACCGTTCGGACAGATTCATTCAGCCCCTTTTGCAAATGAATCGTTTATAGCGGTGTTTGTGAACCGATTTGTTTGATTGCGTCCACTCCAAAAAAAAAAAAATAATAAATTTGTTCACGGAAGGGGCACACCGGGCTTTTCTTTAATGAACTTAAGGTCATTAAATTAAGTGCTGTCAACTGATAAGGGTCATACAAAACAATGGAGCACATACATAAGTCTTCAGTCAATATGTATATATATATATATATATACATATTGACTGAAGACTTATGTATGTGCTCCATTATATATATATATACATATATATATATATATATATATATACACGTGTTTCAATTTATCTGGTTAAAGCATAATATGAAATACTTGCACTTGACCACTGACATCTAAAGGGTCTTGGATAAAGCTGTTAGGTTTTGGCGGAGGAATATCGGACTGCTCCGCAATTAGCATTTCTTTTATTCCATTGGCTCCTAAAGCTGGCCTCACATCGGCCGAGACCGCAGCACGAGAGAAAGCAACATGGACAGACGGAGAAGCGAACCAATCAGAAGTCACACAGCCGTTCCGCCAATTCGGCCCACTGAAGCGCCCAGCCAATAGAAGAAGGGATCATATAGAGGTGTGCCCAATCTAGAGCTTGCAGCCTGCCTGCAACATGATCTGATGGGGAAGGAAAAAATGTGAAAGGTGTGTCTGTCTACAATATTTTCCATACATTTTGTTTGAATTTTATGCAGTCTGTTTATTTATTTTAAACATTTTAGCACCAAAGGAAGGTATTATAGTAGCTATATAAAGAGCTGCTGAAAACTTTTGCCGAGTCAGTGACTGTAATTTCATTGAAATTGCTTTTGTTCCTTGATTGTAAGTCGCTTTAGACAAAAGCATCTGCTTAATTCATAAAAGTGAGTGTACATTTCTTGAAGCTATAAAACTAATTTTTATATGAGTGATTTCAAAATATACTGCTGGATCTGCAACCCATCAACTTTGGTTTTCAGTTAACTTCTTGGCCATTGTTATTTGTCTAGATGCATATTACATTACTGCATATCAATCTTTATTTTATACTTGGCCTTAAATGACAATGTCCACCGCCTTGAAATATCTATCTATCTATCCATCTATCCATCTATCTATCTATCTATCTATCTATCTATCTATCTATCTATCTATCTATCTATCTATCTATCTATCTATCTATCTATCTGTGTCTTAGTAAGACTGAAGTGGAGTCCATATAGCGTTAAAAATGTGCTTTCATAAAGCAATGGGAACGGGGTCATGTCTGCTCCCTCTGGGCACAACCAATAAAAAAGCAACAATGCTCAACATTATATACAAGCCAAATATGGGTGTCTTAAAGGCACAGTGCTTCTTTTAATCGTTACATGTTGCATAAGCCTTTTAGACAGATGTATCTGGCGAAATACAATTTGCAAGAAAATATCAGACTGTCTTTGACAATGTACACTGAAAAAAAGATATGATTGATTTTTTTTAAGACCATTCACCTGAGTGACATTTTTAATGAACAGTGTGTTAAATGCATGAGGATGGCAAAATCAAGTACAGCTAACATCACAAGCTTTCACCTCTGGGTTATTAATGAGTTGCAATGCCAGCATTACATAATGTTTTTTCATTTGTTCATTTGATCTAGTGGACGGACTTCAGCACCACTGATTGTTTCATAAACTATTTTTGCAAAGCAAACATAACTCCTTAACATCTAAACTGCACTTGCAACTTTAGGATGCCTGCTTAAACTCATCCAGTGGGTTGGCTGCGTGTCAGACCAGACATGATTTAACCCTCTCCACTTAGAGCTTTAGAGAGTTCATATGAGGCCATTTAAACAGACAAATGAAGCAATGTTGAAACAAGTGCCTGTTGTGTCACACATAACCTCCTAAATCCAAGTTAGGTGAAGCAACTTTTTCATAAATGTTAAAAAATCTCAAACTGCAGTGTGAGCAAATATAATATAAATGACACTATTACTGTCGGTCAGGTTGAGCCCTCAAAATTGTAATATCTTATATATACATACATATATATATATATATATATATATATATATATATATATATATAAAAAAAGAGTTCCCAAAACTTGCTGGTCAAACTGTATATTACATTTATTAAATCATTTTTGGACCACCGTTTAATCTTAGAGAAAATCATTTAAGTTTCATAAACACAAAAATATGACACATACAGCGCAAATAATACCACAGCAAGCAACATTGCAGGTGAACAACCCTGATAAAAATTATACAGTACAAAAGCAAACCTGATATATAAATCTAGGCATACTATGCAAAGATACCATTTAATGTCTAGACTTCACAAAGATTCAGAGCTTTCTAATACAGATCAGTTTATGACGCAAAATCCTCAACACACAATAATTGGCACTGGCGCATTCAACTGGAGAGACAATGTGAGAGAGAACTGGGTCTTTGCAGTTATTGAGTCAGTACATCTCCCTTATGTTTGATGTAACAAATAAAATACATTATATTCCACAAATAAATTTAGGACATGACATGGTGCTGGAACTTTCAACTGAATTATGAAACAGTTTGGGAAGGAAAATATCTATCACATTTCACCTTGAAATCATAGCTAACAATAAAACTTATTTTCCATGGTATATTACTGTGGCTTCTCATTCACAGATATGCAAGGTACACATGACTATTTTAAAATATAGGAGTATTTGCTGAAACATGTATATTGTGTAATTATTCTTAGTTGTCCATAGTACTTTTACAATAATGCTGGTACATTGCAATTACACGCATATTTGCTATTTGCAGATTCCTTAAAAGCTGGTGCTTATTTTGTATGATTTATAAACCGGGTAACATCCTTAACATATTCATACAGTAAAAAATGTCCTGATGATGGTCCAGTTTCACTACAGTAGTCATTGGCAGGTCTAAAATCAGTGAAGTGCAGGATGAGTCTATGAGAATATTTTTGGCCTATTTTCCTTGAAGAGACAGACTTTCTGTTTCTGTTAAAAGTCAATTTTGTCAATGTTTAAAAAGAGTTGAGATGGCAGGGACTAAAAGCCACAGAACTCTCACTTTGAATTCATGACGACTTTAAAATAACAGAGACAAATTTAATAATATAAAAATGATAATTTAGTATCAGAAATTAACAAAAAAAAGAAAGAAAATAATGATAACATTGATTTGAAAATAAACACTTTTAGAATGATGCAAAACAAGAACATAAAATGTCCCCAGCTTTTAAAAACACACTACAGTACTGTTCAAAAGTTTGGGGTCGTTAAGATTTATTTGTACCAAATATGTGAAATATTTCTTTAAAATAAACAGTTTTCTATTTTAACATTTTAAAATGTCATTTATTCCTGTGATGGCAAAGCTAACTTTTTCTCCAGTCTTCAGTGTCACATGATCCTTCAGAAATCAGTAATATGCTGATTTGGTACTCAGGAAATATTTTATATTATTATTAATGTTGAAAACAGTTACAGTGCTGCTTAACATTTTTCTGGAAACTGTGATACATTTTTTCAGCATTTTCTGATGAACAGAAAGTTCAAAAGAACGATTTTATTCAATTGAGTGCTGAACAAAAGTATAAATTTCTTACAAACCATCCAAACTTTTGAACCGGAATGCATTTACTTCAAATATTGCGGTGCTAATCGTGTATCAAAAATAAATAAATAAATCAATTCATGGCATATTATGGAATGAAAATATACGTAAACACTGACCATTAAAAAAACGTATAAAAAGTAAAATTACAGTATTTTTTAATCTATGAAACAGTGATTAAATGTTCAAATTATATATAAAAAAAATGCAAATTAGTTTTAGCTACAAATGTTTACTGCAAGAGCAGGAATGAATGAGCTAACGAGATAGGACCCGGGTTCAATTAGTTGCCAGGCATTTCATTTTCAACGCCACTGTGGATGAAACCATAGAGGCCACCTTCTTAAAAATGATTTACTAAGCAGCACTAATATGTAGTGGGATTAACACACTATTCAATCAATCCCTTTCTAGAAGTATATTAAAATGGTACATACAAGTGATAAAATGATCTCATGCTGAGAACAAAGTGCATGACCAGGTTTCTCCCTGTACGTACTTATCTTAGCACATGAGAACACCTCTCTCTCTTAGCTGAAGTTGGACAGAGACACTGGTGTAGATTGCAGCACCGTTATTTTGCTGCCAGGAACACTGGTCAGATATCCTCATGAATCTGATGACTAGCTGCGTTCTGAAAGCGATTTCCACATACATCTCGATCCCTGATAGTGCCGATCGGTCCTGAACTCAGAGTAACATCTGGTGACCTCAAGAAGAGACAAAGGAGAGATGAAAAAATGCAGTGATACTGACTATTCTTCACACTTTGAGTGTTTCTAAATGAACTCTCAATTGCATTGCCTTCCTGATTTATAAATAACACACACTTACAGAAAGTGCCCAAACAAAGCTTATGTAAAAGGCGTAACACTGCGCAATGGAATAACACACTCAACTCAAGGCTTGAACACACACACAGACTCACAGTGTACAAAAAAAGTCCTGATATTTACTCAAAAAAAAAAAAAAAAATGGGCGGCTACAGTAGAAATGGGCACTAATACTACAGTCTACGACAACAGGGCGAACATAATGGACTAATTTCGGTTTATCAACTGGAGAATTTATCAAATTTCCATACAATTCTTGCCTTACTACGTTGGGACATCCTGAGAAAAAGGGGACAAAAAAACAAACTTTTTTCTTCTCATACCATCCCACAAACCCCAGCTCTAACCCTTAGCCTGGGGCGAAAAACTTCATTGGTCACTGGAGCGCTCCAGGTTTTCAATCACTCTGCTCAAGCGGATGTTGAGGAGGCGGATCTGGGTATCGAGCTGGTCGATCTTCTCCTCCAGAGTTCCAGATCCGCCCCCTTTCCGCCAGTACGCACCCACCGGTCCCGTCATGAAGTACACAGCCATGATAAAGCACAGCGGCAGCACCGCCTTTTCTGGGTCGCCCTCAAATTTCTGCAGAATGTACAGGCACGAGAGGGCGAAAAGTGCTACACGGGCCAGCCAGAAGAAACGGCCGAACACCGCGTGAAGGATGTAAAAGAAGCCACTCAGGAACAAGGACAGGAACCAGTAAGCCACCAGCAAGGCTGCCACCAGGAGGAGCGCGCGAGCAGGAGAACTGGACACGGACGATAGGCTGAAGTAGTGCGTCAGGTTAGAGGCTGAGGAGAGAGAGGAAAACAGATGGAAATAGAAGCAAAGAGATAAATTAAGGACATGATTTTTGCATTATACACAAACAGTGATGATATGACATTGCAGACATATTCATAATATGACATAAGTGTGATCCAGACTTACAGTCAATGCCCATAACATCAAGCAGATCCACCCAGAGTTTCCACAAAGTGTCCAAAAATGAATCGACTCCATGAACAAACCTCTCTGTAGTTTTTGCAAAGAACTGCAAAAAAAAGAGAGATTTTTTTTAAATAAATAAAGAATGCAAAAGATGCAATGATATATTAATTATGATATTCATAACTGTCACGATCCCGTACACGGGATATCTAACTTTACTTCGCTATATTACTATAAAATCCTAATCTAATTATGACAAACTATATATCGTTGGAAAGGTCTAAGACTCCTAAATAGATATTTTAGTGCTGTTTTTTTCTTACAAATTATGTTTGAACAGTAATATATGAATTTATGACAAGAGTGCGCCTCAAAAAATCGACGTCATTACAGGAGTTTCGGACCTTTGTCACAAAAAGTCGACGCACACTTTTTATAATTGAAACTTTGGTTTTTAATGCTAAAAGTTCATGATAAAACAATCTAGTATTTGTCAATAAAAAAAGATAAAATTATATTTTAAAAAGTAAAGTAAGAAGTCCTCTAAAAAGTATAATATATATTATATATATAAAAATATTTTTTTTATTATTATTATATCACATATTTTAGTAGTTATCATAAATTAGGTATCATTTGAAAGCTTTCGAACTCAGAATTCATCCTGTGAAAACCGTTTTGAAATTGGATGTTGCGTTACCATAGAAACGGTATTTTTTATTAGGCCCCTCCCCTTTTGGGCATCATCTTTCATAATTTATTATCAAAACCTTTTCTAATATTGACATAACACATATTGTCAGAAAGGTCTGAGTCTCAAGGTTCCATATTTAGTGACAGAAGTGATATTTGGATAGAAATTTATGAATTTGTTACAGCAGATTGCATACAATTAAATTCAATGGAATGCAATGGCACCCGGTGGCTATTTTTGGTACTACGCCTAAACAAAATCTCATGGGAACTTCAATTTTTGTGATATCAACTTGAAATTTGGAACACAACTTGGTTAGATATATAGCTTTCATTTTATAGTAATTTTATAGTAAAAAATATTTTGTAAAATATTTTATATAAAAAAAATATATTAAAAAATTATATTTGATTTACTGTAAATTATAACTTTCATAACTTTTTCATACTTTAATTTATTGAAGTGCTTTCACTTCAGTAATAATCTGCTAATTGTTTTCTTTAAAACAAGACCAAACTTAGGTCTGTATTCCAAAGCATTCTTGAATTACAACCATTTAAGTTTGTATAGTGCATTTTAATGTAAGTTATCAAAAGGGGGGGGGGGGTGACAGTTAAGGGGTTGATATCATTAACACAAGCACGGGTCACAGAAGAAAATCACTCGATTTAAAAAAAAAATCTATAAATACATTTTTATTTTATCTACATAAAATTTAATCTAAATTAGATTAGATTTATTTTAGATTAAAAAAAATTTATTTTAGATTAGATTTATATCACGCATTAAGATTTCTTGCACTGTGACAGTATTTTCCGTCTGTCTCATTGCCATAATGTGTGACATTTTAGTTTTTTTGTAATTATTATTATTATCAGTAATGATTCATTTAAAGTTATCTATGCTCTATTATATTTAAAATAATGTATAACTACTTCACATATTTGTTATATAAATGAATTTTTTATATTACATATTTATTATATTAGTTTCATTTACAGTAATAAGAATGACGTTTTTTCCATTTTAGTAAATGGAATAAGGGGTGAAATGTGCAAAATTACAAATAAATAGTTGTCCATTCAAAAAGTAAACAATGTCCATTAAAACTGCATATACGTTCATATATTTTATAATATATGTAAATATATTAAATTTAATAACAGACATTTAACTTAATAACAATTTTAAGACAAATAATAAATCATTATTATTAAGTACTATATAACATTGGACAATCCATTCTTAATTCAGTTATTATTATTATGAAGCGTTACAAGCTAGTGACCTATATAAACAGAACGATGAATTAAACAGAATGCTCTCGCTCTAGGTAGGCAGGTCTCTAGGTTTTGAGACACGGCCACTGACACCTAGTGATCTCGGTATGCTCTAATGTAATGCACCTGCAAAAAAACAACAACAAAAAAAACCAACTAAGCGCTAACAAGACAATATCGCGTGATCTTATATGTACTCTTACCTTGTACAGCGCCCTAATGTTCTCCTCTCCGAAGATATTGCTGAGGGTTTGGTAGAAGACACTGGCCGCCCTCCTGAAGCTGTTCTGACTACTAGAGTCTTTCCTGCTCCGCGCCGTCTCGGTCAGAAGGACGAGGGCCAAAAACATGCCCAAAACCACGGCTAATTTCGCTCCTTTCATTCTCAAAGACGACCTGGCAACCGGTGAGGTGCAATGGAGAAAATGCTGAAAAAAGCAGCGATCGGATAGAGCAATATGATAGATTGAATATAGTGGTGTGGTGTGCCGGAAGAAGATGCGGCGAAAGAATAGTGAATAACTGTTACCGGAAGCAACCGGAAAATATATATATATTTTAAATAAAGGTCTTAAAATTTACACAAGTATGCAATATTTATTTTTTTGCAAAGATGGTTTAAAATTTAAACCACAGTTTTTTGGGGTTTTTTTTTTTGGTAAAGATTCTACCCAGAATAAAAGATAAGGAATGAAATTAAAAGCTTCATAAAAACCATGAATGCAAAAACGGATACGGTTTTTCAAAATAATGTTTACATTAAATTAGTAAAATAAGATAGTTCTAAAAAAACGTTTTCATTTTTCAAGGGTCCCAATTTAACCTTGGTTTTACAGACAAAGCTTAAACATAGTCCCAGACTAAAATGCATGTTTGATCTGTTTTAACTGAAAGCAACTTGGACTGGCATATCTTAAAATGTCACTGCCATTGTTTTGTCTCAAGATGCACCAGTAATTTTTTTCTAAGGCACGTTTATAAAAGCTACTTAAATGTCCTGATTTAACTTAAAATAAGCCCTTTCTGTGAAACCAGGCCTTAAAAAACAACTATTTTAAATTGTACTTTAAATAACACTTAACATTATTGTTTTACTGTATTTGTGATCAAATAAATGCAGAATTTTTAAGCATACTTCTTTAAAAAATGAATTTACCTACCCCAAACGTTTGAACAGTACAGTATTTTAATATTACAAAACTCTATTATTTAAACATATAAGTTTATTTTATATGTAAACAAACTGTTCAGCTCTTGTGTATAAGACTTTATCAAAATGGTTATTTAAAGACAAGTGGTTTATTAACAAAATAAAACATATATCTGACATCCTTAAAGTAATATTTCACAGAAAAATTTAAATGATGTAATGATTTACTCACCCTAATTGTTCAACACCAGGGGGGCCTTGTTTCCCAGCATCCCCTGGGAGTGAATCATGCAGGTTTGACATGAGGGCAAATAAATCATTACAGAATTTACATATTTCTGTACTAATGATTACAAAGATATGGTTTACATAGTAATTTTTAACATTTATAAAAAAAAATCAGATTTTAAAAACAGACACTTAAGTGTTTCTGTCCTCAGTTGGGTTTAAAGTATTTCATTATGTTGTTACACTGGTTACCTTTAGCAGCGTTCTTCTTGTCTTTGGTATTGGAGGTTTTATGCGAGTGTTTGGATGGGATTTTGAGGACCGGTTTCTGCTGTTTCCACTCTATTAGTAACTCCCTTTGCACATCAGCAGGAAGTTGTGAGAATACATGAGGGTCCACATTTGCAGGGATATCTGATTGAGGTGCCTGAGTGGTGGGTGGGATATCATGACTTTCCGCGTCTTTGATGAGCCCAGAATGTAATTCCATTGTGGACTGAGCAGATGACAAGGTCTTGTCGAGTTCATGGTTATGACAAGTAGAATTTTTGCGATAATTCAGTGCTGACTCACAGCGTTCAGGTGTTCTTGGTTGGTTAAAAGTCAACGTGGAATGATCCGCTGCGTCGTCTTCAAAGGATGTGTCAGCCGATCCGTAAATGAGCTCTGCAGAGTCATTATTTTGAAAACTGGTAATAAGCTCCATCTGAATGTGCTCAGGAAGGAGTTTGAATACTCCCGGATCGACACCTGGAGGCAGCTTGGAACACGTCGTCTCCTCTGGAATGTTGCTCACACAAGACTCTCTAATGTTCATGTTTGTAACTCTTGAGTGCTCATAAACAGGCTGCATGGGAGTTATGGGGTTGATTGAAGTTGGTTGTGTTTGTGATTCTTGGGCTGGAGATATCAACATGTGTTCTATTGGTTTAATTCTGTTCCATGTTTTATCTTCTTTATGTAAAACATCTGCCTGAGTAAACTGGGAATTTGCTACAGACTCACAGAGATCAGGTTCCACCTAGTGACAATTCAAAAGACAGTTTCTGTTAACTTTTGCTTTTTTCAAGTTATTATTGACTTAAATCAGCATATAAAAAGTTTAATACATAACTGCAGTTAGCAAGACCTATATATAAATACACTACTGTTCATAAGTTTGAGGTAAGCTATTAAATTAATCTAAAGTGACAGTAAAGATTAAAATGTTAGAAAACGATTTCATTTCAAGTAAATGCTGTTCTTTCACAAAAAAATAAAATGATTTAGAAGTACAATAACTTTTTAATATTGATAATAATAAGCACCAAATCAGAATATTAGAATGATTTCCGAAGGATCATGTGACTTTGAAGACTGGAGTAATGGCAGCTGAAAATTCACCACAGAATTAAATAATATTTTAAAATATATTAAAATAAGACAACAGTTATTTTAAATTGTTATATTATTTCACAATATTATGTTTTTTTACAGTATTTTTTAATCAAATAAATGCAGCATTGCTGAGCATAACAAATTTCAAAAACATTAAAATAATCTTATACGAAATCTTATATTTTATATAAATATATATAAAATAAAAGGTGAACAGAATTATTAAAAATTAGTCCCTAATAAGCTTTTATCAAAGTTATTAAGTTCAGAGATGGCTTTGGAAAAACAGAAAGCCTTAGCATAAGTTTGGTTGAAAAATGAAGACAGGCTGAGTTTTTGTTGTATTTTATAGTTAAAAAAGCAGATATTTATTATGTTTTATCAGAACTAATAACTCTAAAATGAGGAAAATCACATGTACTGACCTGCCGTTGAGATGTCATTCGTGTTGTTGTAGGAGATTTCTGTGTGAAGAAAGAGGCGATGGAGCTCTTGCTGGAGCTTTTAGCCTGCAGGTTACTAAAACACACATTCAGCAGGGTCAGATGGAACGGTTCACGTGTGTCCACCATTTTATGAAGGAGCTTCACTGACAATAACAGTAACTGGGGCACAGCCTCACTGTTTCCTAAGATAAAGAAAGGTGAATATGAATAACAAGAGCACAGCACAATCATCTCTCAATAATTTGTGTACATACCGTAAAGGCATTATACAGTTAAAGCATGCAAAAGAGCAGAACTGTACCGCATGTGATCTTGAGCCCGGTGTGGTTGGGTATCGGACACTGTCGGCTCTCTCGACTGAACCAGCGATTAGTGACCGTGTATCGGCGAATCGTTAGTCTGAATGTGTGTGGCTGCCTGCCGTCTTTGTGCATCCTACAGATCGTTTAAACGGAGAAACAAACTACAGACATGCCTACAAAAGTCTATTGTGTTTTACTTTACTCTGATATTGTAAAATATAGTTTTTACCTCTCAGTCAGGCTGGTGAGTAGTTCCTCAGTTTTTTTCACAACTTCCTCTAGTGTTGAAATTTTCTTGAACGAGTCCTCGTCGCTGAGAGACTGAAATATATAATTTATTTGACAGATTTTATCTTTCGTGCTGCATCATTCTTGCATTGTTTGGGAATCAGAGCTTGTAAAAATTAAAAATTGTTATGCTTCACAAATATTTGGATATACTGTATACACTATCGTTCATAGGTAAGATTTTCTTTAAAGAAATTAATACTTTTATTCACCATGGATGCATTAAATTAAGCAAAAGACACAGTAAAGACATTTATATTGATAATGTTACAAAACATGTTATTTCAAAAGTATGCTGTTATTTTGACATTTTTATTCATTCAAGAATCCTGAAAGAAATGTATCACAGTTTCCACAAAAAAATTAAGGAGCACAACTGGTTTCAACATTGATAATAATAAGAACTTTTTCTTGATCAGCAAATCAGCATATTAGGATGATTACTGAAGGATCATGTGACACTGACGACTGGAGTAATGATTCTGAAATTTCAGCTTTGACATCAAAGGAATAAATTACATTTTAAAATATATTAAAATAGAAAACAGTTATTTTGAATTGTAATATTTCACAATAAGATTGTTTCTACTGTATTTTTAATCACATAAATGCAGCATAATAGACTTCTTTCAAAAACAATTATGTTTCTACAAAGTAAATGTACAAAATTTGTTGAGTAAGGTAGAGTGATAAAGAAGCTTCTTTATCACTCTAGCTTACTCTTGACACTGGCATTATGGTATTGTTGGCTCTTGTATAATAAATTGAGGATAAAGTTTCTGCCTAAATGACTACATGTAAAATGTAATGTAATTCATAAACAAAGAACCGATAACACCCTCAGAAGATAAAATTGCAAGATCAAGACTACGCCTGAAGGATCAATAATAATAATGGAGCATACCTGAGGAGGACCTGCAGATGTGACTGGAGACTCATCGATGCCACAGGCGAGCTTTTGAATTCTTTTAGCGGTCACTTCACCAAACTCCTTCACCAGGTCAGGCAGAGGAAATAACTGTAGATCTCTCACACTGACCAGACCCAGAGCCTTTAGCTTCTCACGTGTCTTGTAACCAATCCCTGTAAACACAGCCAATGTTTACAGAATATAAACAGTATATGGCATGAGATAGTTGATAGTTGTGTCATCTTACCAGGCACTCTGATAAGTCCTGTAAGGCTGCTCATGAGCTCAGCAGTGTTGTACGGCAGGAGGGTGGTTTGCTGGTTGGGTTTAAAGGTGCCGGACACCAGCTTGGCCAAGAGTTTGTTGCTAGCGATGCCAGCACAGCCTGTTAGTCCCAGCATGCTGAAGATGGCTTGTCTCATCTCAGCTGCTATCACAGAGCCTACAGCCAGTCGGGCATTCTCCTCATCAACTGCCACACCTGAAGATGAGCATGATGATTTATAATGACCGGAAATCTCTAGCAATTCTCCCATTGAACATGAAAAACAACAAGAAAAAGGGTACGCTGAATTCTTCCAATTCGTTAACTGCCACTTATGGGGTCTGAAACAGCAAACTTTGAATTACTAGTCTAGATTTGTAACCAATACCCTACAACCACTGGTTTTAAAACTGTCGGTACTAGCCTGAAGTGGCAATCCGACTCACATTCATGTTTATATATGTGTCCACTGAAGGAGAGATCTGAAATACGGGTCTCCTTCAGTTTTCTCTCCACCATTTCTGTAACGTCCATGTAGTTTTCATCAAAGCCCAGCCTCTCCACTAGGGGGCAGTATGACATCAGCAAATCTTGGGCAGACAAAGTCATTGAAAAGATTAGCATTATACAAATATACACTTCAGTTCAAAATGTATTTTTTATGCTTTTTGACAGAAATTTATTTTGCTCACCAACGTAGCATTTACAGTATTTAGTCAAAACTACAGTAAAAAACAGTAATATTGTGAAATATTATTATGATTTGAAATGACTGCTTTCTATTTTAATATACATTTTAAAATATAATTTGTTCCTGTGATGGAAAAGCAGGATTTTAGCATCATTACTCCAGTCTTCAGTGTCACATGATCCTTCAGAAATAATTTTAATATGCTGATTTGGTGCTTAAGAAACCTTTCTTATTATCAATGAAATAGAAATCTTTTGTTACATTATAAATGTCTTTACTGTAATTTTTGAACAATTTAGTGGGTCCTTGCTGAATAAAAGTATTTATTTCTCTAAAAAAAAAAAAAAAACGACCGACCCCAAACTTTTGAATTGTAGTATATAAAATATGCAAATATATATATATATATATATATATATATAAAAAATCGCAATAATACAAACGCATGATAAAATATGTAAAGAAAAAAAAGTATGATCTGACCAGTGACTTTGTAGGACATCTCTCTGTAATTGGTGAGATCTTCTCCTTTCACTAGCACCAGCTGTGGGCATTTCTCCACTGCATCAGTCACTGACATCAGCTTGGTCACGCCTTGTTCTCTCGCCACATAGTTACATGTCACAATAATGTATTTCTGCTGTATGCCTAAGAGACCAAAGATGTAGACAGAGGCAAGTATGATATTACATCAGAAGGATAGGAAAGAAATTTGAGTATTTTGATGAATTTGTAGTCAGTTTACTTATTTCTTTTTTACTTGACTGTGCACATTTGTATATTTATGATTGCATTTGTTTTCCAGAACTATTCATGTGTTTTTTTTTTTTGTCTGTATTATCTCAGTAACTGCACCGAGACATATTTGTTGTATATTTAGTGAAATAGTGTTTTAAAGTTTATACTCTGGTGTTTTACCAAGAGGTTTGGTTCGGAGGGCTGGATTTCGGATCATCTCAACTTGTGCATAGAAGCAGTCCAGGTCAAAATGCAGAATCACTTTTTGAGATATGGAAGTAACTCTGTTAGTGATACTTCCTTCTGAAATGATAAGTCACATAAGGACAGTTAGACGCAGTCTATTCAAATTAAAGTCTTTATAGCAAACTAAAGCTGTCATGAGAGCTGTGCATTTAGACTAAGCAAACATGTGTGCGTGAGTAAATAATGTCCATAATATTCATACTGAAGTTCACATAGTTGTCCAGCTATGAACCCACCTGTCTCCAGCATGTCTGATTCTAAGCTGCGATCCCAGTCATTATTGTCTCCCTCCTCATCCGTGTCCATCTTTACTATAACGCAAGAGACAGATATGCGGGTATATGATACGCACAAACGAAGTAACACAACACTTTTAATCAACAACAGCAAAACATGTCGCCACCAATATCAAAACATAAACCCACATTTGCTGACATTTTACTGCCACCTATAGGTCTGGAGCAAAATACACAATAATATTACATTATTTCGTTTAATTGGACAGTAAACCAGTGGTATTAATGTAGCATAATGTATTGATATCTATTGAGTGCAAAACATAAATCAAATAAATCATAATATAAATATGTAATTAATCCAATGTGTTTTGAAAACGTATTAACTGAATATTTGAATATTATATATTAATTATATAAATTAATATTTAAGCATATTTGGAACTGTTTCAACTGTTACGACAATTATCCAATAAATAATAATAATAATAATAATAATATACAATTCTATGCATTACCTTTTGTAGAGAGATTTTTTTCTTAAAAGGAATTATATAAAGTGATACAGAAAGATTATATAAATCATAAAATAAACAAGTATTCAGTTCAATATGTTTAAAAACGTAGAATTAATTGAATAAAATACCATGGGTATTTAAGTGTATTTAAAACTTTAAAATATTAAAGTTTTTTTTATATATAATCTCAAATTAACGTAAACTGCAACTTTGTATTTTGGAGGCTTTTATTTTGAAAATGGATGTGCCGTTTAGTCACTTTTTTCAAAAATAAAGTCGTGACTGCTTTTGGAAGTTAAGTTTATATCACTAAACCATTTATTTGTGGAGTCCAAATACACTCCTAAAAATACATATTTGTGATGGCAGGGTCTAAGTGTCTGTCATTATTTTGCTTTAAGTTGTGAGAAAGGAGGAAACAGTGACACTTCCTCAGCGGAGTGGTGCGTCATATTTTTTTTACAGTCTATGGTCATACCGCAGAAGAGCAGCCGCTAACGTTAGTTACTCTGCATTGATTCCTGTCCTGTCTTTTAAGTCATGTCGTTTCGGAAAGCGGTCAGTCTCGCGTGCGGGTTCGCCGGTGGATCTGCGGTGCTGGTGTGCGCGGCGGTCGCGGCAGATAATCACGGGTACTTCGGAGAGCGATGCCGATTCAGAAAGACTCTGGCTGCCGTGCACGCAGCGCAGCCTTCTTCAGCATGGCCCACTGCGAACGGATGGGATTATAATTGGGACAAGTAAGAAATAGAGGGTTATTTATTTCCGATTGATTAACGTTACTATTGTATTTACATTCTATTCCCAGGATTCTGGAGGAACATTAACTTAGTATTGCCAGTTAGCGTTACGGGGCAGCCTTAGGTAACGTTAAAATGCCTGGATCAATGGTAATAATTAATGGATCACCCAGTTTAAAGTTTGATCTTAAATCCTTTGGCTTTGATCCCAGGTCTTTAACTACATTTGGCACTGATTGAAGTGTTGTCACTGATCTTATTGGCTCAGGAAGTTGTAGTCAGACCTAGGGTGCGTTTCCCAAAAGCATTTTTAGCCAACAATGGTTGCAAGTTCCATTGAACACTATGCTCTGAGACCATAGTTGGCTTTGGGAAACGTACCCTTGGTTAATTGTCACTAGTAATTTCTACTTGCCTAATGTGCTTTCTTATAAGTTAATTTGTTAGAAAGTGTCTGCCAACTTATGTTTTCAATCTCAGATATACCCTTGTATTATTTTCAAAATCTAGGGATAAGTTTTATGGTGGGGATCAAATTTACCCTAACTGGATTTAGTAAAATTAATAAACAATGAGGGAAACGATGAAAAATACATCAACACTACTCACACTTTGTGTTAAAGTGTGAATATTACAAACAGTACTGTAGTTATTATTAACTGATAAAAAAAATCACACCTTGAATACAGTGTATGTTTAAAATCTTCTGCCAAATGCATAAATGTAAATTAAAATACACTTAAGGCTAATTTACACTGCACCAAAACGCAGACAATCACCAGATTTACAGGACGTCACTTCTCAGACATTCCACAACCTGACAAAAGCCAATGGAACGTGTTCAGTCGGAGAAAACAAGGTCTGACCAGTGGCAAAATACACACTGACTGATCCTACAAAACGAACATGTCTGTTGGCTTCGGTCGATGTCTGTCGGTGCTGTAATAAAATCTTTAAAAAAATGCCTTTATTTCGGGTCTGTGCCTTTGTGAAATATGTGGGTCAAAATGACCCTCAAGCTTCATAATCATAATAGATATCATGTGCACAGATTCTATGAAAATGTTCATGAGAAAAAAAAACAGATTAAACAGTATTTCTCAGAACTCACTCAATAATAAAAAAGGGTCTGTTTGAAATACTGAGTGTTTAAATGTCTTTAAACCAATTGCACAGTCTCTAAAGAGTGTCTAATTAACCGTCTGGTTTCTCCCAGTATAACTCAACTATACATTGCTGTAGTGAAGTGTTTGTATTTACTGCAGTAACCACCAATGTCATTGCTTACTAAATTGAGTTCAGTGGGCCTAATTTGTGTTTTGACGCTTTCAGACGTGAGCCCTCCTCTATGGTGAACGGAAAGAGAAAGGAGAGTGCTGGTGACAGCGGAAATCCAGATGGGGAGAACAACAAACCCAAGGCCACACGCTACATATGCCTCATCCGACACTCTCAGTACAACCTCAAGGGGGATGGAGATAAAGAGAGGGTCTTGACGGCTTTAGGTACTGATCCCTCAGCATATATTAAAATGATAGAGATGCTGAGGCTAATCCATTAGAAGTTACATTAGACCAAACAATTGTTGGTTCCTGTTTTGGCTGCAGGACGTGAACAGGCTGAGTTTACAGGACAGAGATTAGCAGCGCTCGGATTGAAGTACGATGTGATCATCCACTCCTCCATGACCAGAGCAACAGAGACAGCCAACATCATCAGTAAATACCTGCCAGGTATAGTCTCATTCTACAGTCATATTCTGATCAAATTATGATAGGATAAATCATACAAGGCAAAATGGCCGGGATGTATTCATACTTATGCAGACAATTAACCTTTTAGCAATAAATAAGGTTGTTACAATGCCAATGTTTCAGATGAAATTCATATATTTTCTATATTATATGAATTCTTGCCAAGACTGGCATTTCAACAAAACTTTGTATGTATTTGTCTGTTTAGGCAAAAAAAAAGGTGAAAAATTACTCGATTCAATACTTATGTGCTGTGTGACAGCACTCTCTTCAGTCTCTTCAGGTGTAAATGTCTGTCAGAAAAGCGTGCGAATAGCAAATTAATTGTCTTTCGCGTCTTATTGTGCTTAAACGGTTTAAAATTGAAAATTTAAACGGGTAAGCCTAAAAATGCATAAAAAGAATAAACTTTCATGACAATACAACACTGCAATGTCACATGAACATAACTGTGATAGAGACGATAATCCAAAATCTATACCAGTTGTCAAAATTATACCAGTTTAACATCACCATTTCCTTGAACTGACCTACCAATTTCGGTCTGTACATTTTAGCTTGAACCATTCCTGTAATGTGTGCTAATTAAATATTATTAATTGATATTTCATGTTGTAAAGTGCTGCCATTGTAGAGATTCAGAATAGTTATTTGTTTCACTTATGTTTTAGGTGTGGAGCTTGAAAGCTGTGATTTACTGCGAGAGGGTGCGCCCATAGAGCCCGTCCCACCTGTCAGTCACTGGAAACCAGAGGCAGCGGTCAGTGCAAAACACAAAGTCTTACTTAGCCCATCTGAAGGCATTATCACTCATTTGAAGTCTAAGTTTAAGTCTATGTCTTTGTGTGTCGAGTTTCTGTTGATGACTCAGCTCATAACAGAACACACCGCTAATGTTACTGCTGGCGCACAAAACCCACAATGAAACCATCTCAAATCCCTTCACCAAACATCAAACGCAAATTTTGTTTCATTAGTATTTTTCTGCTGGTCATCCTAAAGCCTGATGTCTGAAATGTTGTTGTTTGATGAGGAATGTTGAGTTTGGTTTTGTCGTGGGTGCGCCTTGGAGTCCTTCCTGTCCTCACGTGGATGGTTGTGAAACTCTTGTGCTGGTTTCAGCAGTACCACGAGGACGGGGCACGGATCGAGGCAGCGTTCCGCCGGTACATCCACCGAGCTGACGCCAAGCAGAAGGAGGACAGCTTCGAGATTATCGTCTGTCATGCTAATGTCATCCGCTATTTTGTGTGCAGGTTTGTGTTCGCTTGCTACTCAGTCCAGTCTCTTTATCCTTCTTTTTGTCCTCTTGAAAGCTTTTATGAAAACAAAAATAGCCTGTCCATTAAAAAAAGTGCAATCGTAAGTATGCTCTGATCACTTTGTATTGTTATTGTGGTTGCAGAAGTTTTGTGGAAGCCCATTTCTGCCACATAAGAAAAAAAATAATGCTTTGGTAAATCATAAAAGTCAGATTTATGAGGTACTTGTCATAATGAGACAAAAGGTTTAAGATCAAAAGTCATGACAAAGTAAAAATTATGAGTTAAAAATTCATAAATTCATATATATATATATATATATATGAATTTTTAACTCATAATTTTATATATATATATAATGTAATGTGTACTGTACATATACATTATATATACACACATAAACAAAAACATCAACATCAGATGTGATTAATCGATTTGACAGCACTAGATTATTTTTTACATTTGATCTCATAATTATGACTAGTATATCATAAATTCTTCTTTTTATGTCATAATAATGATTTACCAAAGCATGATTTTTTTTCTTTCCTTATGTGCCAGAAATGGGTTTTCATATTGAATATGTGGAATTCATAAAAAGCTTTGCAACCTTTTATCATTGATTCTTGCTTAGTCAAACATCACGATTGCTGTTGTTCATCCCTCTAACACTTAACCTTTAACAGTGTTAAAGAATGTTGTTAAATGTTGTGAACAGTGTTAAAGTTTAGCATATGAAAAAAGCCCATAGACTTACATTAAATAAACTTAAGCCATATCTAGAGACCATAATATCTCAGACACTTGGGAGTTGGGACAATAAGAAACCGCTCAGACACTAGCAACTGCATAGTATAATGTTAGTACGATTTTTAAATCATAAATTGTCATAATTTAGTAAATAAACGCCATTTGAATGCTTTGTGTCTGCTGTGAGTCTTCAATGCAAAGCCCACTGCTATGATTGGCTAACACCTTTGCATATGAAATAACGATTTTAACTCAATTTCTGCACTCTCATGAATGCTTTCATCATAACTAACAATGCAAACACAATGTAAATAAGACTATAGTGTCATTGATTATAACGGGAGTTTTGGCAGGAGACAAGAACTCACTTATAAACTCACGCTGTGATTGACAGCTCCAGAAATTATAAAGAGAGCATTCTTTGATCGCTTTCTGTATATAATTTAATCACAATTTATATCATTTTCACATATAATCTGATCGCTCATATGACTTGTATTGTCAGTTACATGCTGAGGTCATGGTTTACACTCTTTCAAATAAAGTGTCGGTTAAAAGCATGTATTTGTTCCAGGGCTCTGCAGTTTCCTCCCGAGGGCTGGCTGAGGATGGGCCTGAACAACGGCAGCATCACCTGGCTGACTATTCGTCCCAGTGGCCGAGTGGGTCTCCGGTCGCTGGGAGACTCCGGCTTCATGCCTCCAGATAAACTCACCCGGACTTGACGTTCTCAAGCTAGACCAGCATGGCCTCATTACAGCCGAGAACTGAAGGATAACTGAGATGGACAGATGTTAGAGTTTCAAAGGGTCTAAACATTTCCCTAAATGTTCTGCTGAACGCCGTCTGAAATATGAATATGCCATTTTCGATTCCAAAAATTCCAGAATACGGAATGTGATTTCAAATTCACCACCTCATATAGCGAGTTTAATAATAATCATACATGGCTGCAGTTTAGGAGAACATTGCTGTGAAAAATGTCCTTTGCAACTCTACAATCTGTTGCTGTGGTGATCTGTTCTCCTTAAGTGTCTTGAGTGTACTAATTTTGTATTTTTTAAAACAGACAAGCTAAGGATTATTGATATTTCTCCAATTAGACACTCCTGTGCCATGCTTTGTCTGATCAATAGCTGTGATGGAAAGGTGGAAGTAACCAGCAAGTGTACTTTTTTTACGTTTATAATGTGTCTTTTTCCCGAAGCATCTTGAAAACTCTGCAGGCCTTGTTGAGGCAGGTGGTGTCCGTTTGCACTGTTTACGTGGTTACGATTGTTTTAGAGGCAAGGTGTGAATTTGCTAAAATGTGAGAATCTTGCCACTGAGGATGACTCCGTATTAATGTTTGATGATTGTTTGTACACAAAGAAAACTGACAGTAAAAGTTTTTCATTGAGTTGTCATTCAGCGTTTGTGTCATGCATTAAAAAAAGTCATCTTTCAGTTCGAAATAAAATTGTGATGCTTAATAAATGATCTGTATGATTAGGGACATTAAGCCTATTTTGGGACCATACATAATTTCACATTTTTATTACCATAATACAGTAAACCAATACTAATTACATTAAATACTAAAAATAATCCTAGGACATGCTCAGAAACATTTTTTGTTATTTATGCAATTGATACCCGTTTATTTCTGGGATAAATATTATGCAGACATTTGTCTATTTTCATAAGATACACTACGGTTCAAAAGTTGAGTGTAAGATTTTTCAGCAATGTTGTATAAATTGATCAAAAGTCACAGTAAATATATTTGTTGATGATGATGCATTTTATTTGTAATGCGCTTTTCTCCAACCCAAAGCGCTACACAGTATGGTAAACAAATATAAGATAATTAAAAACAGAAGAATCAAGCAACGATATACAAGATAATACCAGACATAATACACTTCAAAGACAATAATTTTTTTTAAAAAGATGGGTCTTTAAAGACCTCTTAAAGCAGTCTAAAGTTGGGGAATTTTTAATCGCAAAAGGAAGTTTATTCCACAACCGAGGGGCAGTAACCGTAAAGGAGCGACCACCCATCGACTTTAATTTAAATGTGGGTTGCTGCAGAGTAGAAGAGTCAGACGAGCGTAGAAGACGATTTGGGATGTAAGGAACAACTAGATCACAAAGGTATTGCGGTGCTATCCCATGAATAGCTTTATATGTTAAAATCAAGATTTTAAAATCGATACGTGCCGTTACTGGAAGCCAATGGAGTTCGTAAAGAACAGGGGAAATATGCTGCTGAACAGTTGTGTGTGTTAATACACGTGCGGCCGAGTTTTGGATATACTTTAGTTTCTTAATATATTTATTAGGGAGACCATAGTATAGTGCATTACAGAAATCCAGTCTCGACGTGATAAATGCATGAATAAGCTTTTCCGCATCTGGCAGGGATATAAAAGGCCGAATTCTGGCAATATTTTTTAGATGAAAAAAAGCAGATTTTGAAACCAATTTGATATGGCCATCAAAAGACAAATGTGAACCAAAAATAACACCTAAATTACGCACCTGTGATGCTCGGGCCAGTAAATCAGAATCAGTGAACAGGTTTTGACAGTTAAACTTGTGCAAGGCTGTCGGCATACCAACAAGTAGAAATTCTGTTTTTAATTCATTAAGTTTAAGATAATTGGCATGCATCCAAGTGGGAGCATATAAATGCAAAACAAAGTCGGCCCTAGCACTGACCCCTGCGGGACACCCTGCTGAACTAATGTGGCCTCAGATTTATTTTTCCCCATGCAAACATACTGAAAACGATCTACTAAATAGGACTCAAACCATTTGAACACAACACCAGAGATGCCTAACACACGCAACCTGTTAAGAAGGATGATATGAGATATAGTGTCAAAAGCTGCGCTAATGTCTAGCAGGACTAGAATGCTGCAAGCACCAGTGTCAGCGGAAACAAGTAGGTCGTTGGTGACCCTTACAAGTGCAGTCTCAGTGCTGTGACCAGACCTGAATCCAGACTGAAACGGTTCAAATAAGTTGTTATTGGACAGATATTGCTGTAACTGACCAACAACAACACGTTCGAGAACCTTTGCCACAAAGGGCAGGTTCGCAATAGGCCTGTAGTTAGCTAAATTTTGAACATCACAACCAGTTTTTTTTAGAACAGGTGTGATAGCGGCCACCTTAAGGGCCGGAGGAACCTGGCCAGTGGCTAGGGAGTTGTTAATAATTTCAGTGATGGAAGGCCAGACATGTGGTAAACACTTTTTTAGAACCTCAGTAGGCAAGGGGTCAAGAAAGCACGTGGATGAACTCATAGTCATGATCAATTTAAAAACATTGTCTACATTGACAGTAGCAAAGTTGGAAAAGGCAGTAGAGAGTGGGTTTTTTGAATAAGACTCACTAGTCAACAAAGGAGAGTCAAAGGAGATGGAGCTATAAATATTCTGAACTTTCTCTCTGAAATATTTGTTAAAATTATTACACATCTCATCAGAAGGACAGACAGTTTTCTTTTGAGATTTAAGAAGGCTATTAATTGTCTTAAATAACGTCCTAGGATTAGCAGCACCTTTATTGATAACATGAGATTGATAACATAACCTCTCTGCTAGTCTTCAAAGCAGGATGATACTGCAGCTGGTGCTGTTCAAACATTTGTTAGTGAATGGTGAGGCCTGTTTTTTTATACAACCGCTCAAGCTTCCTTCCTTCAACTTTAAGTGCGCGTAAATCATTTGTGTACCAGGGAGATGACTTTGAAAAAGATACAACTCGTTCTTTCACTGGTGCAACAACATTAAGAATTGAGGAAAGTGCAGAGTTGTAACAGTCAATAGAGCCAAGCACAGGAAGCGCCGCAACAAGGTAAGAAATCCTTTCAGGGTCAATATTCCTAATATTTCTATAGGATATGACACGCTGTTTAGAAGACGGCAGGGAGGCAGATACAGTAAATTCACTTGTCAGTAATTTATGATCACTAAAATTAACTTCATCTTTTGAAAGCTGATCTATACCAATACCCACATAGCATACCAGGTCCAATATATGTCCAGATTTATGAGTTAAAAAGTCAACATGTTGAATGAAGTTAAAACACTCTAACACATGCAGGATGATACTGCAGAGGAACAGTCAGGATTATCGACATGAATATTCAAGTCCCCTATTAGCAGCATGTCTGGACAAATAGGACTTAGCATAGTCAATAATTCTGCAAGTTCAGAAAAGAACCTCGCATCAGCCTTAGGTGGGCGATAGATTAAAACAACTAGTACTGGTGTAGTGCTGTTAACTTTGATAGTCAAGCATTCGAAAGATGACACAGCAGGTGTTGTAACTTCTGCAATAGACAAATCTGATCTATATAGAATAGCAAGACCACCACCTTTACCAGTGAGTCTAGGTCTGTCAATGTACGTAAATCCAGGTGGTTTGGCTATATTAAGGTTGTAAAAGTCATTTGGTTGATGCCATGTCTCACAGAGACAGAGCAAATCAAGTTTTCTGTCCAATATTATATCGTGAAGCAGCGCGGCTTTCTTGTTCATTGAACGCACATTTAATTGAGCGAGTCTAATTTTAGAACTTGCGTTCTTTACGCGATTCTGCAACGTCTTCTGAGGAAAATGTAGGTTAGAAGAACAGATGCCACGGGAATTAAGATGTATTGAACGCCTAGATGAGGAATAAAGTACATTTATTCCAACCGGCGAAGGATAGAGACATCGGCGGGAGCCACGATGCAAATATCTTGGCCGATGCAAAAGTTTGAATGATCGCAAGGTTTTAATAATACAGGTGCTGGGAGGCAGATGATGATCCAATGAAAAAAGCTCAGAATATGAGTACCTTATCATGTTGGTATTCCACAGCCTTGATTCCAGTGTTCCACAGAATCCAGTTATAGCATAGACCAGTGAAAAGAATGTGGTAAAGGGAAACAGCATGCTTATATCCAATGGAATCCGGATAAAATTGTGAAGATCACAACAACACTCTGAGTCGCGGGAGTCGTTCAGCGATTTGAATGCAGAGGCCACAGCAGCATCGGACCGTTAATGAATCCACACACGCAGACATACACCGATTTCAGGTTGGAGATGACACAGTTTCCAGCCTCGTTCAGGTGCCGCACCCGCCACTCGCCACACGAAGCAAGAAGAATGCCGAGGAATCACCTCAAAAGCGATCGGCAATCCAAGCTCAACAGGAACCTCACATTTAAATGTTGAGATGAGAGGTAGGCCTAATAGGCTATTAAATTATTTAAAAAGTTGGTAACAGAGTAAAACAAATGTTAAAATAACAATTAACTAAAAACACATGGGTTGAGAAGCAGGGGCGTCATGCAAGCCAAAATTATGGGGGGGGGGGGGCACAATCTGAGACCTTGAAATTGTTTTCTGACGGGTGATATGGATCATGTTAGGAGGGGTCAGGGGGTTTCTCCCCCTGAAAATTTTTAAATTCTGGCTGCTAAACATACCATTTCAATGCAGTTTGGGAGGGACAGAAATACCTTAACGGAGCTAGCAGCAACCCTCCTCTATCTGAGGACTAAGTTAAAGTATCTATTTTGTAAGTTTATGTAAAAGACAGGTTGATGAAAGAACTGTAAGCTCAAATTCAAAAGCTTTTGAAGTCTACTTCATTAAAGCATGTTTACACACACACTTACTGTACACTTAGGCCTACATGATTTTAAAAACAGTACCATTGCAGTTTTTATGTTATGATTTAAATTGGTATGTGACCTAAGAACGATCTTACATTAAAGGTACTTAAAGGTGCTGAGGTCTGACTTTGTGGTGCTCTGAAATTAAGTTATTTTAATATTAATATGCGATGAAGGACTTTGAAAGAAGTTTGACAGATTTCAGTGCTGAATAAGGTTAAAACTCCAGTAGGTAGCTTTTGTAAACAAATATTTGTTAAAACTGTCATTATGTCCTCACAGTAGAATATGAGACAGATAATATGTGGAAAAAATCGAGCTCCTCTGGCTCCTCCCTGTGGTCCTATTGCCATTTGCAGAAATACACCGCTCCCGGTCAGAAACAACCAATCAGAGCCAGGAGGAATGTCTTAGCAGTGTCAATCGCTCATGTACGCGCTGATTACCCCTCTCTTGCACAGCGCGAGCGCGTACCGTCGTTCGTGACTCTCCTGTTCGAACTCCTTCATCCAAATGAACGAATCTTTTTTCGAGTCATTTCGTTCATTCAACGAACGAAATGACTCGCAAAAAAGATTCGTTCATTTCGAACGAGTCGTTTTCGGAGTCATTTCGTTCATTCAACGAACGAAATGATTCGAAAAAAGATTTGTTCATTTTGATGAAGAGTTCAAACAGGAGAGTCACCAACGTGCGTCACAGAACAGAGCAAGGCGAGCATTTGTGCTTATAAAACTTAAAGTTTTTTATTTATTTTTGAAATGACCGATCGTTTCGCTAGATAAGACCCTTATTCATCGTCTGGTATCGTTTAAAGCCCTTTGAAGCTGCACTGAAACTGTCATTTGGTCCTTGAAACGTTTGTGTCCTATTGAAGTCCATTATATGGAGAAAAAGCCTGGAATGTTTTAATCAAAAACCTTAATTTCTTTTCAACTGAAGAAAGAAAGACATGGACACATCTTGGATGACATGGGGGTGAGTAAATTATCAGCAAAAGTTTTTTTTAAAGTGAACTAATCCTTTAACGTTATCTTACTAGCTATTTATAACTTATAGAAAGAGTGCAACGTTATAAAGTTACATGTATTGCAAAATACATAATGATTTGAGGACCAAGTTTGTAGTCAAAGTATGGGCAGGCCATAGTCAATGTAAAGCATATTGTTGATGTTTCGTTCCTATTGGTGAATGTTCCATAACTGTTTATAATCTGCCGTCGTCGGGTGGTCCTGTTTACTAGCCTGCGCGTTCGGGGCAGGCTCCGCTGTGGGGGAGGAGCTGTGGAGGGAGGGCTGTAGCGCAGCAGAGAGCAAGGGGGTTGGACCTGGAAGTTGTGCTTGTTCAAATTTCAAAGTCAACATTTTCTCAAAACTCCCTACTGCAACTTTAACACTACCCCGTTTATTTGAAAATGGTTAATATTTGACAGAAATGTAAAAAAGTAATCAAATCAAATGTAATATGTAACATTACTTTAGTAAAATCATTGAAATACTGTAGTTACACTCACTGTCTCTAAGCCTACATCACGGTCATAGCGATCTGTATAACAACTATGCTGTAGCTTTCGAATGGGTAGCCTAGCCTATCTTTTTTCACTGCATTTGAATTAGCTGCCTGATCCGTGAAGAACCGTGAATAACAGTCTATGGGAGAAACATCAAGTCGATGCCTTGAGCCTACAACAAATTTAACACCCTCGTTTCTATGAAACTGAAAACAATTGAACCAGCTGGAGACTTTGACACAAGACAAAACAGAACAGATGTTTCAAAACCGATCAGATAACGTTACTATGGCTTATTGGCTTTGTATGGCAGGCAGTAACGTGAGCCAACTAGTTTACGGTTAGACTAGGCTAGCTATCGATAACGTTACACGGACACAACTTAAGTTAATGCTCTGAATTCGCAGCTAATATCAAATCCATAACTTTTTGATCAAGTTAAAATTTCCAGGTCAACCACAAATAATCCCACCACCTTTTAATATCATCCGATAACTAATTCAATGCCGATTTGTTGCTTTGCCCACTTACCACTTAAAGATCATCTGTAAAACATTGCCGAGACGAGTGAGTTGCTTGAACATACACAGCAAAGATTCTAGAGCGCTACGCGCGTAGCGCTCTAGATTTGGACACCATATTTGGAAAAAGGGGCGGGCTGATGCTGACCGATTTATTACACATCCAGAAGAATACATTTGAGTCGTTATAGGCTCTGGTAGTTATGGAGCATAATAGGAATAAAGTTTTGACAAAAAAATTATCAGGGAGGAAAAATCTGAGGGGGCACGTGCCCCCTCACTTTGAATGGGCATGACGCCACTGTTGAGAAGCGGCATCCAGCTGAGCCAGCGTCCTCTCACACCCCGGAAGCCAACATACACATTACTTTGCTGCAAGGCCAAAGTAATGTGTTACAAAATCTTAAGTAATGTGGCCAAAATCTTGTTACACAAGATTTCTTCAAAGAATTCCAAAAAAGTCTTTTTCTACAAAAATATTAAGCAGCAGTACTGTTTTTTAACATTGATAATAAGACATTTTTATTGAGCTTGAATCAGCATATCAGAATAATTTCTGAAGGATCATGTGACACTGAAGACTCGAATAATGACGCCAAAAAAATCCGTCACAGGAATAAAGTTTCAAATATATTCAAAAAGATTATAAATTGTATTTCACATATTACTGTTTTCACTGTATTTTTAACAAATAAATGCAGACTCGGTGAGCATAAGAAGACACTTCAAGAACATTTCAAAAGTTTGGGGTCGGTAAGATTTTTTTAAAAGTAGTGTACTACCAAATATAATAGTAATGTGAATAAATTGGTATGTGTAATGCACCAAAATGGAATATAAATGTATTAGTTTCCATAAAGGTTGCTTTTTCTTCTAGTCAGAGAAAGTCAGTAGTTACAAGACTGCACTTTATTTATCGTTCGTCAATAGAACATCAAATACTTTCCTTTATCATATACTGTCATAAAATAGGACTAGAAATGCATGCAACGTAAAAGGCCAGGACAACAAAAATAATTAAATTCTCAACAATAAATTGCAACTCATTTTCAATTCACCAGTGTTGGCACTACAAAGCATCGTTTAACAAAAAGTAAGGCTGGCATTGATACAACACTAGCAATAACTAAACTGTAAACCTTTTTCTTTTCTTACAATCGCATTTTAGAGGTATTCAGACACTGCATATGCCAATGCTACTGTACTGTACTTTATAACAGAGAAAACAAAGGTCTATTCAGCTAGTATGTGATCAGTGCATTTGTCATGCACAGAGGAGCCACAGGCCCTTCCAAACAGATCATAACCAAAGGCACTAAAGCTTTACAAAGCAATGATCAACAGGCCAGCACTACACTGAGAACGATGAGCACCGAAGAAATAGATCACATGATCTGAAAGTACCACAGAGGATGTTCTGAAATAATTTCCTTGAGATATTCATCACATAAAACTCTTAACTGGAGCTTTTCTGCTTTTGCACATGTAGCTTTGATTTAAAAATGACTGGGCTCAATCGTTTGAGTTCTGCCAAAATGGGTCCATTTCAAAAGCCATGAGAGAATCACATTGACATGATCTAGTGGTGAGGTTGAAACATTGTCCATTGAAGATGGGATGAGGGACAATGATCTTTGAACATTTCCGAACACATTTAAAGTGCACTTACAACACTCTGGATTCACAATCAAGTCTTACAGCTATTATGACATTTATGTAACAAGATAGAACCCACTTGCCATCCGCACTCATTATCAATCACCAACTTTGCGTGTGTTTGAACACGGTATGGCTCAAACTATGAAGATTCATATCTTTACAACAAACTCAACCAAGTCTCATCTGATGCTCATGATGAATTGCATCAAAATCCAAAAAGAATTAAAAGTGCAAGCAAATACGTACATAGAAATGATAAATCACATTTATTTAACTTAAAAATAAAAAGGGGAATATTTTTCACACGTTATAGACTACTTTTTTTCCCCAACACATAAGGCTGCAATAACAATGCACGAATAAACACCTGCTTTCGAGATTTAGAAGTAGGTCTTTCCTTTAAGAAATGTAAGGCAGTTCTCCAATTAAAGAATAAAAAAGAACTTCTGGCAGTCAGTCAACTCCCCCCTTAAAAACCATTAAATACCCATTAAAATTATAATTTTGTGCTACTGACAGTTAACTAGCAAAAATAATTAAATAATTTACTACTACATTATTTTAATTTAGCTCTGGGTTTCTGTGTTTAATTCCTCCCCTAATTTAAATGAGCGTGTTAAGTGGGAAATTGTTCATTTCCATTAAAGACACAGCTTTGTAAATCCACAGATGTTTCTCCCAAGCGCGCACACACACACACACAGAGATAAAGAAAACAGAAAACAAAACCAAGTTAGAAAAGTCACAAATCAACATACTCTGTGTCATACACAGAAGTACCTATGATGACTCAAAAACCCACAGGAGATGTGCATATTATTATTATTTGAGCTGTGTTCTATGAACCAAGGAGCATTCAAACTGAAGGACGGCCTGTTGCGAGATCCTATCAGCGGTTTGCCTGGCACTAAGAACCTAGCTTGAGCAGATTTCATGGCTTCCATTATGACATTGTTCTCCTCTGTGATGTTCCATCCTCTGAAACAGCCCACGCTGGATTTAGTTACTTTTGTTATTTCAAGTACTAATCAGTAGAAACTGGCGGTGGGGTTGGACGGGATGGAGACGGTTTGTTAAATGGGGGAGTCGCCGAAATGTTTTAGCCGGATACGTTGGATGTAGCTGACAGGGCTGTAGTTTGAATGAGCGGGACTGTAACTGGAGTGTGCTGGGCTGTAGCGTCCGGGGCTGCAGACGTCCGGTGAGCCCATGTGACGAGCTGGGCTGAAACGGCCCACGGGGGACAGCAAGCCACTCGCTGGAGAGCCAGGGGTGCCTGAGTGAGCCCTGAAATGGCTCTTGTGCATTGCAGAAGTCTGCCAGCTGAAAACATAAATACAGATCTCTTAAGTGTACACATGTCACAAGATGCTCTCAAAAGGGATCTTAAAAATAAATAAATAAATAAATAAATAATAATATAATAATATTATAAATATAAAATAGCCAAACAGGACTTTTCTTGCTCTTTGAAAAATTTCGTTCAAAAGTTTGGCCTTGTTAAGATTTTTTTTTTTTATGTTTTTAAAAATAAGTCTCTTTTGCACACCAAAGCTACATTAATCTGAACAAAAATAGTTTTTTTTTTAAAAAAAATAAAAAAAAAAGTGAAATTACAATTTACAATAATGGTTTTAATGCTTTAATATATTTTAAAATGTAATTTATAATTTAAAATGTTTTTTTATCATCAGCCAATACTCCGGTGTCACATGATCCTTCAGAAATCATTCTAATATGCTGATTTGGTGCCCAAGAAACATTTATTATTATCAATGTTGAAAATTGTCTTGCTTAATATTTTTGTGGTAAACTGCCAGTAAATTTTTCATTAGGATTTTGTGATAATAGAAAGTTCAAAAGAACAGTATTTATTTACAACAGAAGGCTTTTGTGACATTACAATTGTCTTTACGGTCACTTTTCATTAACTGAATTGATCAATCCTTTCTTGCAATTAATACTAAAAAGTATTAATTTAAAATAAACTTTTGAATACTCAAAAGTTGTTCCAAAACTGTATGAATTTATTTCTTCTGCTGAAAAAAAGAAGAAATTTTAAAGAATGTTGGTAACCAAACAGTTGATGGGCCCCATTGACTTCCATAGTATTGAAAAAAAAATACTATGGAAGTCAATGTGGTCCATCAACTGTTTGGTTACCAACATTCTATAAAATATCTTCTTTTGTGTTCTGCAGAAGAAAGAAATTCATACAGTTTTGGAACAACTAAGGGTGAGTAAATGATGACAGACTTTTCATTTTTGGTTGAACAATCCCTTTAAGTACACAACTTTCACTAGTTAGCCACACATACATACCTTTGCATTTCTAAGTGGGAGAATGCCTGAATTGTGCTCTTCCATTTGTGAATGCTGGGATACTTCAGAGGGTCAACATCTATTACTCCTAAAGCTGACAAAACCTCTCTGTCCAAGTTGCTGGGTGAATCACTGAAAAAGGAAAGAGAAAGGGAATGTTTGAAGCCAAAAACTTGAATTTTTCATTCATTGTAGACAGATTCTAGAATATATTTGAATGGAGCATAACTAGAGAAGTGTATGGGAATTTTCACACATGGTACAAAATAGGACCTAAAAGGATTTTTGCCCCCATTTCTTTTATAACAAATAGTGAGTCGAGGAGTTTTTTTTTACCTTCAGAAAATATGACAACCACAAGAGCTCAATCTAAATTTTATACAAGGATTTCAATTTTTGTAACTTCTCTCACGGTACAAACAAACAGGGCTGGGCAACAAACTCAAGCTCCTCTGACATTTCTCTTCAAAACTTCTCATTTTAGACTTCTAATTCGTGACCACTCTTTTGTTTTGCTCTATCCTCTGCGCTTCCACGTTCATCAATACATCATGCATCGGGTCAGAGGTCACTCTCCTGCCGGAACTAGACTCACGTACGGTTGTTACCGGAAGCCAGTGATTATGGTTTATAAAGTTATAAATATGGATATTTTTCTTACAAAAACAGATCGCTTAGCTTCAAAAGGCCTTCATTAATACCCTGGAGTCGTATGGATTACTTTTATGAAAGCTGGATGTGCTTTTTTGGGGCTTCAAAATCTAAGGTAACATTCACTCTGAAACTTGGAAGAGCCAGTATATATTTTTTTATATATGATTCAGATTGTGTTTGGCTGAAAGAAGAAAGTCATATACACCTAGGATGGCTTGAGGGTGAGTTTTTGGGTAAACTAACCCTTGGGAGAAAATACACGGCAATGGTGTTGACTGATGATTTTGCACATGGTTTGCTTTAAAGCATATTAAAAACACCAAAGAGGTATATAAAAAACATTAAAAATGTGATTTCACCACAGGGGGTCTTTAACATTTTGGGAGAAACAGAAGGTATATGAGGCTGCTGTCACTTTAAGACCTAATGCACGAATCGTATATTAACACACATCCAATATTATTTGAACTGTTTATGCTCACTTAAGACATAACCGACTATGTTTATGTGTATACTTATCAAGACTTGCATCTTTACATAATTTTGTGTGTATTTGCTCAAGACGCGAAAGAGAACTGAATTCGGTACTCACGGTCTGTGTGTGCGCTTCAGATGTATGCAACGATCTATCACAGCTCGTTTTTCTCTTTCGCGCTTTTAAAATCATCTGAATGGTTAAACTGAAAAGCCTTAAAGGAACACGCCGACTTTTTGGGACTTTATCTTATTCACCGTATCCCCCAGAGTTAGATAAGTCCATACATACCTTTTTCATCTCCGTGCGTGCTGTAACTCTGTTTGACGCACCCACCGCTAGCCTAGCTTAGCTCAAAGACTGGATGTAAATGGCTACAGCTAGCATACTAATCCCAATAAGTGACAAAATAACGCAAACATTTTCCTATTTACATGTTGTGATTTGTAGTCACAGAGTGTACAAATCCACCGCTAGCCTAGCTTAGCACAAAGACTGGATGTAAATGGATACAGCTAGCATACTAATCCCAATAAGTGACAAAATAACGCAAACATTTTCCTATTTACATGTTGTGATTTGTATAGTCTTGTTATACAAATAACAAGGTCATATGTGAGACAGCCATATTTTAACCGTATAAATACTGGGAACTATATTCTCAGAAGGCGAAGCACTGCTACTTGGGCGGAGTGATAACCGCAGCACCTGAGACGCACCGTGGTGAGGAGCAGAGAGTTCGTTCAGAGTTGGAGTAATAGAGTCAGCAATTACTAGATAGTAAAAGCATAGTTTACAATCATGGGTGTTCGCTGTATTGTAAAGAGCTGCGACAATAAACAGGAGAGACCAGGTAATACCATGATGTTTAATAGAATTCCAACCAAAAACGCTGACCTGATGAATCAATGGCTACTTGCTCTGGATATCGATCCAAACACACCTGAAGAGATCATCAAGGAGCATCGTGTTTACTCAGTACATTTCACTGAGGATGACTATTTTGAAAAAATGGAATTTGCCACACGGACCATGAAACATGTGCTGAAGGACACGGACACGGACATCCCATCGATAGCACAGACGGGACAAAGTAGATCACCTGCGGCTGCGATAAGTGTTCCGTTATGTTTTTAGATGACTAGCCTACTGTAACAGTGCCATTAGCTAGATCTAATGTAACGTTAGTGACACTATTATATGAATAGGGTGGTCACTACTATTGCAGTTGTTCCGGGCTCCATGTATCCCCTGTAATGTTAGTATTGTGTTGTCACGAACGCGCTCTATCGCCCCAGTAACAAATGAGCGGAGCTAGAGGTAAACCATAGATATAAACACTAGATGTCGCCTTGGGGTTCTAAACATGCGTCAAAACCGCCGCCATCTTGGAACAGGGGTCTTGTCATAGGAAGTAGCTAGGTAACGCTGAATTCATGGATGATGCCGGACTTTTGTGCTGCGTATGGATGTTTACACTAACGAAATCTAAAAACCAGACAGGAAGGGATTACATTTCACAAGATTGTGAAATTTTTTACATTTTTTAAAATTTCTCTGGACTCTATAATAAATACATGTCTGACCGTTGGAACGAACCAAAACAACTAGAAAATCACATTCATGACGATTTATGGTGATTTTATTTCCGTTAGACCTTTTCCTACATTGACGCTGATGAGGGGTTCCCCTGTTTCAAGATGGCGGCTCTATTGACGCATTAGTTCCAATGAACTGCCGTAGCCAAGGCGACATCTAGTGTTTATATCTATGGAGGTAAACAAGAAGAAACAACGGCCTCCACCCAAGTAGCAGTGCTTCGCCTTCTGAGAATATAGTTCCCAGTATTTATACGGTTAAAATATGGCTGTGTCTCATGACCTTGTGATTTGTACACTCTGTGACTATACAAATCACAACATGTAAATAGGAAAATGTTTGCGTTATTTTGTCACTTATTGGGATTAGTATGCTAGCTGTAGCCATTTACATCCAGTCTTTGTGCTAAGCTAGGCTAGCGGTGGGTGCGTCAAACAGAGTTACAGCACGCACGGAGATGAAAAAGGTATGTATGGACTTATCTAACTCTGGGGGATATGGTGAATAAGATAAAGTCCCAAAAAGTCGGCGTGTTCCTTTAAAAATGTCAAAATTATAAACTTTCTAGAGGAAGCAGCACTGGCCCAATCGTTCAGATAGTCGATTATAGTTTTAGGGGGGCTGAGACCCCCCTAAAAAGGGCCTGGAACCACCCCTGAAGTGTACTACAAGAGTCTTAATATTTCATTCCACTATTTTTCTAGTCTAGAAATCGCAATTTAGAAATTCTCTGATACCGCTGGAAATATCAAAGTGATCATAGGCTCCTCTCACCCTTCAATGAAGAGTCTTTTCGTCACTCTGGGAGGGGTCCGCAGTATGAAGTCCTGAGAGCTGTCAAGTGATCTGTAAGAGCTAGAAGACCCTGAGGAGCTGAGGTCTCTTCCCCCATGATCCCAGGACTTTGATCTGGCACATATTGTGCGCTCACCCCCTGAAGTCTCTATAGTCTGTTGTTTCAGAAGTTCTAACCTCTCACTGGCCAGAAAGAATTCATCTGAACTTGCACTGGACCTCCCATCGACTTCATTTCTTCTCTCCACTCCATCCTTCTCAGCTGCTCGTAACACAGACGTCCTGTCTTTCTCAAACACAGAGTCATCTTCTGATGACAGCGAGAGGCGGCCCAGTCCGGAGGCGAGCTCTGTGGCCTGGGCGTCTCTGTGGCGTTTCCCGCCACTCCTTCTTCTCTCCCTGTTTGTCCTCTCTGGCTCATCCAACAGAGACATCCTCTCAAACTCAGCCATTAGGTTTGAGATGGGTGACAGCATGCAGGAATTAGAGGAACCGCAGATGCGAGGGGACATTTTGTCCCCGTTTGGTGTCCTGTCCCCGGGGCCCTGTTCGCACAGGCCATTTTTACTGCTGGAGATCAAGGATTTCTCAGAGAGCAGTAAATCTTGCTCTGCCGCTGCCTCTATGAGGTCAGCACTGTGGGAAACTGGTAGGATGTGAAATTCAAGGCCCCCTACCGCCCCCTGCAGGCCATCTTTGGAGCACACAGAAGAAATACTGGTGAGTGCAGCATTCTGCCTATTCTTGATCTCCTCCAGGCTGATGTCATCACCCTCATCCAGAAAGGCCCCCACAGAGATAGAGTTGCAAAACTTCTTCAGTTTGCCTGAAATTTAAAAGAGGACATTTCATGGAGTGAAGGATTTCCCTTTGTCTTTGAAATCAAAAAGTTTTCCCCAGTCCCCAATATATAACTGCTCATATATACACATCAATAAAATCATTTTACATGCAACCCAGTCACAATTTACATATAGAAAACTTAAAACTTTGTGTATGTATATTTATACATAAAACCGATCTCTTCTAGGCCTCAGCTACAGCTACAGTGTTTGAAAGCAGAGCGAAGTTCACCATAGGCTGGAAAATGCCATCAAAACTTTTGTGAAAACAGCCAATTCACATAACCCCTCACCAAATAAAAACTCCTCAGATTTGCATGAATCAGGTGAATGGCCTATTTGAATCAGAACAGCAAATCTGCCAAAAGTCTGCAGGTATGTTAAGAGTCAGTGGTCTTACCAGGAGATGGGGTTTTAAACCTGTTGCTGGTTTCATTCTCTCCAGCCTCCTCATGAGCGCGCTCCCTGAAGTCCTTTTTACTGAGGTATTCTTCAAGCACTTTTAGGCCATCACATGACTGCAGGTCCACAAAACGGTCCAGGAAATCCCAGTACTCTGCCCAGGGATGACCGAGCTCATGGGCCAGATCTCTGCTCACAGACAGGACACCAATATCTATTCAATGCTCAGTTCTCTATTAATGCCTAAAGAACATAAAATGAGCGTCTGTGATGTACAAGTAATGTCTAGCTTCCTTCAATTATGGCGATTTTCCACTGTATGGTACGGTTTGGTGCAGATCACTTTATCGCTTTTCCACTGCATGGTACGGCTCAGTACGGCTTTCTTTAAATGGTACCACCTCTGTTGAGGTTCCAAGCATACCGTACCGATACTAAAATGTGATGTGAAAACACTACAGATCACTGATTGGTCAAAGAGAATCGTCACTACCAGCATCATTGTATTTGCAACACGAGACACCAAACCCGCTAGATTTAAATAGTCAGAAACAGACAGCGCAGTATTATTTGTTCGCACAATTTTTATTAAACAACTTGCTTAAAAAAATTAAAAAAGAAACTTGAAAAAAGAAATGGCTGAATCATGGTGATTGGTCAGTAGAGAAGGTGCAGACGTTCCTCTCGTTGGTAGCCGAGGAGCGGCACTAAACTGCAGTGGAAAAGCAAACTGAGCCGAGCCGTGCACGGGAAAAGCGCCATTATATCGTCGCTGCCCGATGAAACTCACGTATGTCCAAAACGGTTACTTTTCAGGAAGTGAAAAAAACACCGTAATTCAAAAGCAGTTGAACGTAGCTGTGTCATACTTGGTACGGCATCTTTAAATGTAACCATAGTCTTCCCAGTGTAATGATATAATCCACATTTGACCAAAATCGAGTTTAAATGGACATACGTGCATATTTTATAGTAACGGTGGTCGATACGCGTTTCATATTGACAGATGAATAGGCTACGCTCAGTTTATTAACCTGCAGCTTAACAGGTTAACAGGTTAAAGTGTATTATAGCCTATGTCTCAGTTTATTAAATACGCTCAGTTTATTAAATGTCTCTTGCAAACTATGAAGGGACAATGAATCAATACACTCATTGCTGAACCCAGGGCCGGCGCGTGCTATGTAGCCTACAAAAAAACAGCCATTTCTGTTTTTTTCTTTTAAACAAAAAAACAAGCTGCACCCTTTTTTTTACATTTCATCTTTCATTCCGAAATGAACGAAAAAGTACACCGACCCAACATGTATTAGCCTTTTTACCCGTAACGTTATCAATTTAAATTAATCTCGTTTTTCTTTATTTAAATTTCGGGTTTTTTTCTGTATTTAATTTTCTTTTTTTCTTTATTTAAAATTCGTTATTCTATATTTAAATTAGGGCTGGGCAAGTTAACGCGTTATTATCGCGTTAACGCATTTATTAATTAATGCCGACAATTTTCTTATCGCACGTTAACGCAGGTTTTTTTATTATTATTATTTTGAAAGTCCGTTGCTCACTGGCTCTGAATACACATAGGCCTACAGTCAAACCATGATCACAGGAGGGGTGGGATGTTGGTCAGCCAGCAAATAACCCACCCAAACAAGCAGTGGAGAGAGGCAGGTTCTGTCTGGTGAACAGTTAAAGGGTTGCGCTCCGCGAGTGAATGACAGGCGCTCTATGGATAGTACCTATAAAACCTATAGATAATAACTATTTAGATTCTGGAAACTCACTAACAGCGAGCCGAGGATCAGTCTCTCTTCTAATGATTTGTGCTGCGCGTCCTTTATAAAAAGTTATAGACAATTCAACTTCGGCAACGAGCGGGCGCGGGCGCGTGCTTCAGGCGAGCATGACCGCAACAGTTTCACAGGAATGCACCCGCTTGTCGCTGCACCTTGTGCTCGACCACTTCACCTCACTCTTGGCTGATTTATACTTCTGCGTCGGACTTACGCCGAAGACAATACGCTATAGACTACGCGTTGGTTTTCATTTATATCTCTGCGTCGTTGTCCGCGTTGACGCGCAATTACACATGCAGAGGGAGCATGTGAAACCCGGGGAGCGGTTGTAGCAATCACAGCGCTTGCGGTACGCGTAGAATTGACGTTACATTTTTGGAGAGGTGCACGTCAGGGTACGCCGAAGTGTACGCGCGCTACACAGCAACAGCGTAAGTATAAAGTATAAATTGTTTTTTTTACTGTTTAATGTAATCTTACGTGGGAAACCATGGCATGACCAAACCTAAGCTACAATAAGTAACGTTGGTCGACTTATATAGTAGTGATCATGACCTCTGACTACTACATAGACTGTTTCTGCTGCTCCCTGATAAAAGATACCTGTTGATACCTGTTCAGAAAAAAAACAAGAAAACTGGACTCGTTTTAACAAACTAGATAAAAGGTAATGCCCTGGCAGTGGCAAATAGCTTAGTTTAAATATTTGATTTGATTACATTAATGTTTAAGTTGAGATTTGCGATTAATGTGTAAAGGGAATACTGCTGGTATAAAAGCACCTTATTTGTTTAAAGTTATTGCACTTTTGTGTATATAGCAGTACATTTAAATCAAAAGTGCGCAATACACTACTTTTGAAGTCATTATTCAATTTTGCGCATAATGCGATTAATCGCGATTAATCGCAAGAAAACCATGCGATTAATCGCGATTAAAAATTTTAATCGTTGCCCAGCACTAATTTAAATCTACCCTTTACTGTGTCAGTAATTTATTAGTCAGAAAAATATTAGACTACCTTAAAAGTAGACTATTAAGTTAACAGACCCGTGCATTAACATCTCCACAATAAACAGTGACAATTACTTCGTCTAGACCATTTACCGGTAAATAACAGTTGTGAATATATTGCGAATATATAATAAACTTGAACAGTTGTCAAAAACAAACATTTGCTGATACTTTACCTCACAGAGTTATTCGGCTATACAATGCTGAGCTTCCAGAGACGCTTAGACCTGCGAGATGCCTCAGGGCGGGAGATACGCGGCGTGATTGACAGCTTTGACACCAAATGGATATACGTGAAAATCAGATGACATGATTTCACAACTTTTCATTGGTCATTTAGACATGTGAAGCATACTGTATACGGAAATGAACCTGGACATTCTATCCGACGAAAAATCTCAAAATCGGCAAAATGGACATACGCGGTTTTCATCGGACAGCGACGATATCTTAGTTAGCACTGACCTGCCAACTCTTTCTGCCCCACGGTCTGGGTCAGACTTTAAGATGTTGTGGAAATGGTCTGCCCGTTCTCTGGGAGGAGTCTTCCACGCCCGTCTGAACTCATCCGCCTATAACAACACAATGGTTTTCATTTATAGACAAATGTGATTAGGTCATAACACATGACTAACATCTGTTGAGTCTGACAGCACAAAACTAATATACTCTACAAAAAAAACAACACTTACTTTAGATGGACTTAAAGGCCCAGCAAAGGCTCTGACTGCCATAACTGGATCCTTTGGGCTTCTAGGTAACCGTGGTGACAGGTTTTCCATTGGCTCAGGGGACCAAGGTGCACCAATAACAGGCTGGGAGGAATTATCAGTGGCTCTCAATAAGGGGATGTATAATCGATCTGTAGCCAATCAGAAACCAATCAGGTGTTAGGATATGGAATGCAACTAATGAACATTTTTCAAATGTATTAATACACAAGTGTATACCAGCGGTATTCAAATGGCAGACCGGGGTTCCGGAGCCCGGCTTGGTTCCGTCCGGACATAATTGCGCCATTTTACCATTTCTACAGATTAAAGTGAACAGCGCATCAAAACATCGAAGCGTTTCACACCACACGTGCTTTTGGTCGTTTACGTATATTTACATCCTCTAAAAATTTTTTAGCATACTTAATTCAAGCCCTTTACACTGTGTTCTCTCTCTCGCTTAAAATGTAAGGTGCCACATTAAGAGCTGCAGACGGCACGGTTATTTTAGCAACAGTAGCGGAAACATGGTGAGCAGCAAAATAGATACTTTTGCTAAAACGCTGCAGAAAACAAGAAAGTAGCGAATGCAATTATTTTTATCTGTCATACAGATGACTTGACCGTTTAACTAAACCAGCTTTGTGACGCCTTCAGACGTTTTGTTTTTTTCCATACATTTACCATTATTAAGCAGCATAGTAAGAGCATTTCATGATAAACAATGTTATAATTTGGAAAATTATTTAGAGGTGGAAAGGGAACACAAAAAAACCTTTGAAATTACTAGTTAACTTTGTTTTGTGCTCATGGGAGTTTTGATTATTCGATTATGAACGTTGTTTGTTTTTAGTATAACTTTGAGCAAATTATAAACATTTTATAATAATAATAATAGCCTGATAAATCCATATTTATTTAGGAGAAATAGACATCATCTTTGATGACTATTTTGAATGTTTAGGATTTTTTTCCGCTGGGAAGGAAATATAGAGAGCAGACCTCTGGTATTTACCATTGGCTTACCTTCTAAATATTCCTTTATCTTCTGTTTGACCTCCTGAACTTTACCCTTTTCTTTCATTCTTTCACAAATGACCTGAATTAAGGAAATACAATGGATGACTGATAAATAAGCTTTGATAAATGATGAAATCCTCAGCATGAAAGCTATTATATCAGCGTTGCCGTACCTCAGAGGGTTTCTGGTTGTATTTGTTCTTGCAGTTCTTGTCGATGTCTGGATGAGAACAGAGTATGTTCACCACCTCTGGACAGCCAAATTTACACGCAAAGTGGAGAGGAGTCTCAAACCCCTATAAAACACAGGATACAGCATTCAGTTGGCTCTCCCAGGACAGCTACCTAGACAGCGTATTACATGTCACATATCAAAAAAAGATGTTCAAAATATTGGCATCAAAATGTTGGCTTTTAAGATATCGTCTTTGTCAAATTCTTAGGCACCACTGAATGAATTGTCCACAAGGCAATACCACAATGCATTGTGAAGTTTTTAATCCAAGATGGATTTTTTTTTATGGATTTTAAAATATTTTATTCAGAAACGATAAATGCCTGTAGGAACAAATTTTACACAATATTTTTGTGCTTATCAGAGTATGTTCAAGTAATTACCAGATAATAATAACCCAGATGTTCTACTCTGAGCTGTTCACATCCTCAGACTCAGAATTATGCGTTTCTATGGAAACAATATTAACGTCAAAATGAATACATGTATCATGTAATTTATACAAGAGTAGTTAATAGCCTATTGCAACTGTCAAAAATGATTGATTGACAGGTGGGCGTGGCTTTCCTTTGATCTTCCCCCGCCCCTTCCTGTCCCGCCCCTTCCGTTTCCTCCCCTTCCTGTCCCGCCCCTTCCTGTTAGCTTTGACCTAGTTTCCGCCCCTTCCTGTTACCTTTTACCTAGTTTCCGCCCCTTCCTGTTACCTTTAACCTAGTTCCGCCCCATCCGGTTACAGCTTCTGTCAAAATGATGGATGATGACCTTTGATCTAGTTCCGCCCCTTGCGGTTACAGCTTCTGTCAAAATGATGGATGGTGACAGTTATTTTTATAAAGAAAAGGGAGGTATTGGCCTTTGATGTTAACATAAGCTTTGATGTTACAGTTACAAAGTGATGTGACCGTTAGTTTGAGATGTATTGGCTTTGATGGTGACAGTTAGTTTGATTGTTTGAAGTTGATGTTTTGTCACCGCATCCCCTAAATATCCCTGAGCTTTATCACGGGGCAGCTGTGAAAGTGATAAGAAAAAACTGTAATAGTTTATCTGTTCTGTAAAAGAATATAAAATAAAACCTCACACAAAAAGTTTAAATAAAATGGTGAAAGTTTATATGTTCTGTAAAAGAATATAAAATAAAATCTCACACAAAAGTTTGAATAAAATGTAGAACTATTCACTGAACCAAGCATTTCAGTTTAAATAAAATGGTGAAAGTTTATCTGTTCTTTAAAAGAATGTAAAAAAATAAATCTCACACAAAAAGTTTGAATAAAATGGAGCCACAAAAATATTGCAAACAATCCAATGTATGAATGACCTTGCAGTCTCTCAAAAAACATAGTGAGCGAGCGTCTATGTATGTGTGTCTCTGTCAAAGCAGGAATTCCCCTCCCTCTGCATTGCTGAGGACCTTGGAAGTTTATCTCACACAGAAGTTGAAAAAGCATTATGTTCATTTAAATGAAATGGTTGGTTCAGTGAATAGTTCTACATTTTATTCAAACTTTTTGTGTGAGATTTTATTTTATATTCTTTTACAGAACAGATAAACTTTCACCATTTTATTTAAACTTTTTGTGAGAGGTTTTATTTTATATATTCTTTTACAGAACAGATAAACTATTACAGTTTTTTCTTATCACTTTCACAGCTGCCCCGTGATAAAGCTCCGGGATATTTAGGGGATGCGGTGACAAAACACCAACTTCAAAAACAATCAAACTAACTGTCACCATCAAAGCCAATAAATCTCAAACTAACTGTCACATCACTTTGTAACTGTAACATCAAAGCTTATGTTAACATCAAAGGCCAATACCTCCCTTTTCTTTATAAAAATAACTGTCACCATCCATCATTTTGACAGAAGCTGTAACCGCAAGGGGCGGAACTAGATCAAAGGTCATCATTCATCATTTTGACAGAAGCTGTAACCGGATGGGGCGGAACTAGGTTAAAGGTAACAGGAAGGGGCGGAAACTAGGTCAAAGGTAACAGGAAGGGGCGGAAACTAGGTCAAAGGTAACAGGAAGGGGCGGAACCGGACGGGGCGGGACATGAAGGGGAGGAACCGGAAGGGGCGGGGGAAGATCAAAGGAAAGCCACGCCCACCTGTCAATCAATCATTTTTGACAGTAGCTATAGGCTATTAACTACTTACAAGTGACAGTAGTTATGCAAATGCATTTTTGATAAACTTTAAAAAATAAAGTTTATTTAGTATAACATTAGACATACGTTATGCAACTCTTTGCTAGATACATCAAACTGTTTTGTATGTCTTGTTTATTTTCAGATTAATAAGTCAATTACTGGAATTTTTAAAAAGAAATATTACGAGATTACTTGACTACATTTGACTGCTGAAGCAAGTACCATTTTCAGTGTTTCTGCAGTTTATTACCAGTTGGAATGTCGCAATTATGGCACTTCTGACATCGCATAAACACACCCATTGTATTAATTGTAATTTAATGACTGTGTGAGTGACCATTAATGGAGATGATGCCCATTTCAGTCACTATTACACTACTATATACACACTTCTGTAGTTAGGAAGCTGCCTTTAAAGGTAACCAGCAAAAAAATTGCACATGAATGTGGAAGCTGCTACCTCAACTCTCATGTTACAATATTATGTTTGAACATTTGGTAACACTTTACAATAAGGTTCATTAGTTAATGCATTAACTAACATTAACTAACCATGAGCAATACATTTGTTACTGTATTTGTTCATCTTTGTTAACGTTAGTTAATAGAAATAGAGCTATTCATTGTTTGTTCATGTTAGTTCACAGAGCATGAACTAATGTTAACAAGATTTTAATAAAGTATTAGTAAATGTTGAAATTAACATGAACAAAGATTAATAAATGCTGTATAAGTGTAGTTCATGTTAACTAATGTAGTTAACTAATGTTAACTAACGAACCTTATTGTAAAGTGTTACCGAACATTTAAATAAAAAAGACCGATTAAGAAGTAACACTTACAGCTTTATCTGGCGTATTGAGGTACAGGTCTACGATATACCGGATGCGTTTCTGCAGCATGCTCTCCTGGTCATCTGGGTACATGAGACGCATGAAATCTGGGTTCTCTAGAGTGTCCAATAGGATCTGAACAATGCCTGGCTGGTTCTCCTTCCCAGCCACATGCATCACGTTATACCTGCAGCCCTCCTGCAGTCACATTTACAGTAGAGAAACATTTCAAAGAACAACATTCAGAGACTTTAAATAAGCTGTTGTGAATAAAAAGAAGAACATGGGTAAAGTCAACACGGAAGTTGCGATAGTACATTCTCCAAGGGAAGAGATATCATTGCCAGAGGGAAGGGAAGTTATTTTGATTCAAATTTTTAAGGGCATATGGGTTAGAAAAAATGTGCAGTGCACTAATAAAACATTTAGAATAAATACTGCAATGTTCCATGAAAAAAATAACAATTGCCTATTGTGATTTCATGTTGACCTCAAAAGTATATAGCTGTGGAAATAAATAACTTAATATGAAGATACAAGACCAGTTTCGAAAGAGACTTTGAACTTTGCAAAGAAGCCAATAGCCCACCATATCAAGTGGAAAAAGAGCCAAAACAACTCCATACAAACAGATCATGGTACAAAAGTGCTCACCTGGACTACAGTGGGGTTGTCCCCAGACCCGATGAGGTAACGAGGGTTGCTCCAGACCAGCTCAGTAAAGGCAATCTCGTCTCCCTTCTCCACGGCTTTCCTTAGCTTGGCCGTCAAATCTTGTGTCCGAGGACTTTTAAAACTGTTTGCCTTCTCCCTGTTGATTGTGTCTGCCTCCATCATAGATGGGTGGTCTGGTTTGGGGAATTTCACACACACACAAAGGTTACATATCATAATTATGTATAACATTTTTACTATATTATATAATTTAACATATACATTTTGAAACATGGATGAAACTAATTAAATGTATAAATAAAATAAAATGATTTTTCAAATGGGCATTACATCTGAAATAATGGAGAAGTTCTAACCTTTGTTAAACACCAGGCCAGGTTTGACGGGAGAAACACAGAGATTGCTTTTACTAGGCGAAGGGTAGTAGTCACATATGCCTTTGGCAAACTTCTCAGCATCCTCACGATTGGAGAAAGCTTTAAACCGAGCCCCCTTCATCATTTTAACGGCCTGCAAAGCCTCTTTCTTATCCGTGTACACATGGGCTCTCTCTACAGAGGCAGATGAAAAGAAAATCAGTCTTAGACCAACATAACAGGTTTAATGTAAAAGACTATTGTACTAACAATTCTACAGTATTAGTGCTAATAACTAATTACAGAGGGTACAAAGAACTCAATGCTGACTTTCACAAAACATACACTATGGTTCAAAAGAACCTTCTTAACTTTTAAGAAGCTACAAACACTTTAATTCATCAAGGATGCATTAAATGTATTAATCAAAAGTGACAGTAAAAACATTAATCAGGTTACAATACATTCTATTTCAAATAAATGCTGTTATTTTTAACTTTCTATTCCTCAAAGAATACAAGGAACATTGCTCATTGGGAAGTAAAGGTAAAACTGCTTACCATTCCTAGCCAGTACATCCTCCCACAATGGACACACCCCATAGAAGAAGGTGGGCGACACCTGTGCAGTTTTAGAGGGAGTCTGTGCCTCCAACTGTGAATTCTCCACATTACCGGGACACACCATTCCACTCAGAGCTTCCTCCTCCGGCGGATTGAGGCCCATGCCGTACCCAAAATCTCCATCCTCGCCTATGACCGGATCTGGGGTTGCTGATGTGGCACTGGCTGCCACTACACTCCCAGAGCCTTCCAACAAGACACTGTTCCCACTGCTGCCATCAGGCTCAGTAAGTCCAGCCTTCTCCACTAGAGTCCTGGCGAGCTTGCGCTCAAATATGGCTCTTGTTGTGGCAGTGATGGGGCCACACTTCAAGTTGGCTTTAATGATCTCCTCCCTCAACTCGTCAGCAGTGAGACCCTTCAACCTACTCAGGACCACGTCCATGCTTCTGCTACTTTGGCTACCTGATCATAAAGAAACACATTTGGGGTTACAAAAATAAATGGGCATAAGCATCAAAATAAATTGCATGATCAGTTATAGTCCAGTTGGGTAGTGCACATATTAAATAATACCGTTACCGAGGTGATAAAAGCACCAAATTTTACATGAAGATTCTTTAGGACCTCCTGAATGATTTCAGCCTAGGAGCCCAGCTGAAATATTGAAATTTAGTGTCAAATCACTTAAAAAACAATATTCATGAAAAACGTTTTTTTGTTTTTTTCCATCTCAAGTAAACCTTTCAGGATAATGGCCTTTTAAGACCACTGAATAAGCTTCCTTTTGTTAATTTGTGCTCAGGCCAGTAGATCTTCCAAATTATAAGTGTAAAACAGAGTGCCAAGACACCTTATACCTAAAAAAAAATCAAAAAGCCCTTTATAATATAGGCAGAATTATTAAAAAAGGCAGAAAATGCTTAAATGTTAAGAGATCTTGGTTTTCTCTTTTATTTTTCAATTCAACCAAGTCATTCATAGCTATTCTACTAAGTTCATAGTTTGGTCATTAGTTTTATGTTAGGCTGCATCACATCACATTAACCCTTTCGCACGTACTGCACCGGTGTGATTAGAACGGTCAGTGCATGCACTACTAAATTCAAATGTGCCTTCGCGCGTTGGCTGGCGCTGAGCCAGAGACAGACGCGCTCAGAGCTGTCATATATCACAACTTTTCAGTGTTTTCAACCACATAATGTTTATTTTAGGTTTCAGACATTTAAGTACTAAAAAAAAAAATACATTTAGAGTTTGTAAAATACACACTGATGTCAAAGGAAGAGGCAATAATAATCCTTTCCATAATTAGAAATGTTTTATTCATATCAGATACACATTGTGTAAGTGACTTTAAAGTTTACTCTATTCGTCTCCCAGTTCACCAGCCACTTACTTTTAAGTATTTCGGCTGAAGTGGATGAATTCACGTGTTGTAAAATCCAACAGATCCGATTCTCTGAACTGCGTCTGCGGCACAAACGACTCGGTTACTAACGTAACCTCGGTTCCCTGAGAGGAGGGAACGAGTATTGCGTAAGTAGCTTACGCTATGGGAAAACTCCTTTTCTCGAGAATATTAAAGTCTTTATGTAAAACGCATTGCAGCTGCACAGCTGACAGCAATGAACGAAGGAGCTCGGTCATTGGCTGTGCTGCGGCAACTTGCTCGAACCAATGACGGGGCGACTCTGAATGCGCGACCAATGAGCGCGCTTCGAGCCCGCCAAGATGGGCGTGGCCAAGAGCTATATACTGGGCGCCCCGTCATGAGAGTTCTTTAGGTTAAAACGACTGAAGCGAACTAACCAAGCACAAGCACTGCAGCTTACGCAATACTCGTTCCCTCGTCTCAGGGAACCGAGGTTACGTTAGTAACCGAGTCGTTCCCTTTCGAGAGGTCTCTCCTATTGCGTAAGTAGCTTACGCTATGGGAACACCATGCAAAACGCCGTGCGTGCTGAACTTCGCCTTATGATAGCCAGAGGCAGGTGCCTGAGCTGAAAAGCAAAGTTATCATCCAACTAGCCGGCAGAGGCGAGCTTTATATGTGGGAAAAAATACAGAGCGGCTAGAAGGCGCTCAGTGTGACACAAGCACATACATAATCTAGATACGAACTCGTAGTTCAACTAGCATCATGCTGATAGTACATTGGAATGCAATGTCGGGACCTGTAGGTTGTAGAACCTGATAAATGTGGACGATGAGGCCCAGCCTGCCGCCGCACAAATATCCTCGATCGGTATCCCGCTCGACCATGCCCAGGAAGAATCCACACTCCTGGTGGAGTGTGCTTTGACTCCCCAGGGGCATTGAAGCCCCTTAGCTTCATAAGCCAGCGCTATAGCTTCAACTATCCAGTGAGAGATTCTCTGCTTTGAAATGGCGGAACCTTTCGTACGGCCGCCAAAGCATACAAACAGTTGTTCTGTCTGTCTGAATAGGGCAGAACGCTCCAAATACACTCTGAGAGCCCTAACGGGGCAGAGTAGATTAGCGTCGTGTTCGTCTGCTGGAGACGATAGCGCAGTTAGGGAGATAACCTGTGCTCTGAAGGGAGTGGTGAGCACTTTAGGAATATACCCATGTTTCGGTCTAAGGACGACCCTGCAGTCGTTAGGTCCGAATTCTAGGTAGGCAGCGCTTGTCGAAAGCGCGTGCAGGTTGCCCACTCTCTTGACCGAGGCGAGTGCCAGCAAGAGCGCAGTCTTGAGCGAGAGCTGTTTAAGGTGCATGATTCGGAGTGGTTCGAACGGGGGCCCTTTAAGAGCATTTAGGACAGTAGCTAGGTCCCAGATCGGCACTGAGGGGGGGGCGTGAAGGGTTCATCCTCCTAGCGCCCCTTAGGAAACGAATAATTAGGTCGTTTCTTCCCAATGGACGTTCCATTACAGGGTCGTGTGACGCTGTGATGGCCGCCACATATACTTTGAGCGTGGAGGGGGTGCGGCCCGCCTCCAGAAGCCCTTGTAGAAAAGAGAGTACGTTCGTAATCTCGCATGTTTCAGGGTTCAGGCCCTTGGCATTACACCAGTCACTGAACACTTTCCATTTCTGGGCATATAAGCGTCTCGTGGAGGGCGCCCGCGCCTCAGCGATGGTATTTAGTGCTCCGCTCGTGAGGTTCCTGGGAACCCGTTGAGGGGCCATGCATGAAGGGCCCACAGATCGGGGCGGGGATGAAATATCATCCCGCTGGCCTGACTGAGGAGATCTGGCCTCAGTGGAATCGGCCGTGGTGTAGATTGCATTTGCATCAGATCTGGAAACCATGTTTGGTTCTTCCAGAGTGGGGCTATCAGCAGCACTGCGTTTTTCTCCTCTCTGACCCGACTGATGACCTGTGGCAGCATCGCGATCGGGGGAAAGAGAGCAGTGCGCGTTCTCCTTGGAGGCGAAGAGGTCGATCTCCGCTTTGCCAAAGGTTTTCCATAACCACTGAATCGTCAGCGGGTTGAGAGCCCATTCTCCTGGGAGAATCTTGTCTCTGGATAGCATGTCTGCCCCCTGGTTTAGGGCGCCTGGCACATGCGCTGCTCTCAGCGAGCGCAAGTTGTGCTGGGACCATAAAATGAGTCTCCTGGCCATTGAATGCATGGAGCTCGACCTGAGTCCACCCTGGCGATTTATGTACGACACTACCATCATGTTGTCCATTCGGACCAGGACGTGTTCGTTTTTTAGATGTGGGAGCAGGGCTCTGACCGCTTTCATTTCCAGACAGTTTATGTGTAGGCGCTTCTCCGGGTTTGACCAATAGCCGGAGACAGGCCTGCCCTCGTAAAGGGCCCCCCAACCTATTTTGGAGGCATCTGTCGTTATCATCTTTCTCCTTGTGTTCACACCCAGACTCACGCCTGACTGGTACCAGTCGGCGGCTTTCCAGTGCGTCAAGGCTTTTATACAGCCGTGGTTCGCTCTGATTAAAAAGTGGCCCGAACGCTACGCGTGAGTAGGGACGCGGCTCTTGAGCCAGCGTTGGAGAGGGCGCATATGCAACAATCCTAGCTGGAGTACGGCCGATGCTGAGGCCATGAGACCGAGCATCCTCTGAAACCGCTTGACGGGGGCGCGCGCGCCCGCCCTGAATGATGTTGCAAGGCGCCGGATGGTGAGCGCGCGCTCTGATGAGAGACGCGCTGTCATTTGCATCGAGTCTAGAACTATTCCCAGGAAAGAAATCCTCTGGCTGGGAGATAGTATGCTTTTTGCAAAATTGATTCTTAGACCCAGGCATTCTAAATGGCTGATAATCCAAGATCTGTGTGTTATTAACTGACTTTCTGATTGAGCTAGAACCAGCCAATCGTCGAGATAATTCAGTATTCGCACTCCCCTTCGCCTTAGGGGGGAAAAGTGCCTCATCCATACATTTCGTGAATGTACGGGGAGCCAGGGACAGGCCGAACGGAAGTACTGTGTACTGGTATGACTGTCCCTTTAAAGCGAATCTCAGAAACGGCCTGAGATAAGGCGCTATTGGAATGTGAAAGTAAGCATCTTTCAGATCCACTGAGAGAAACCAATCTCCTGGGCGTACTTGCGCGAGGATATGCTTGGTTGTTAAAATTCTGAACGAGCGAATCATTAGTGCTTTGTTCAGGTGTCTGAGATCTAGGATGGGGCGGAGACCGCCATCCTTTTTCGGGACGAGAAAATAGCGGCTGTAAAAACCTGCCTCGCTCAGAGAGGGGGAAACAGTTTCCACAGCGCCCTTTTCTATTAGTTTGCGCACCTCGGTGCGTAGAACATGTGAACACTCCTTTCTCACTTTTGTCTCGACCACAGTCGTAAAACGTGGTGGTCTGCGAGCGAACTGGAGCGAGTATCCGTGCTTTACTATATTCAATACCCATTTCGGCATATCTGGAATGTTTTCCCATGCCGCTGCGTGTACAAATATGGGCTGAATACAGGCTAGGGGCGGGCCGCTGTGATGTAGGGACCCGGCCAGCGAATCGCCTGAGCTCGTAGCTCTCAGAGGCGCGGGCTGAGCAGCTGAGTGAATGGGCGCGTGTGTGATTACAACAGCGCGCGCTGTGTCTGTAAAACTCGCAGCCTGAGCTGGGGTTGTGTTTGACACTGTAAGGACAGTGTTTATAAGTGGGGGTGCATAAACAGTGGTAGGCACACACGTCACTTTTATAATGTTTCCCGCTTTTACTGGGGATGAATTCATAACTGTGTGAACAGTGCTTGTGTGTAGTGGTGCGTACATGACCGTAGGCACGTAATCTACATTCATGGGGAGCGCAGCCTGAGCTGGGAATGAATTTGGCACTGTTTTGACAGTATCTGGGAATGCACACTTTGTGGACATGTGAACCCTTAGTGACACAGGCAGAAAAATACTCTTTTTGTGTTTTCTGTGCGTCTGCAGGTGAGCAAGCTCTGTGACTGGCCCATTGACTGCTGTATGGACATATCCAGCCGCCTGTAAGGGGACTGGGTAATGTTTGAGCTTTTGCAGAGAGAGTGGTCCGGCTTTTGCGAGACACGCACTCTCTCTTCTCATTCTTGTGGCTAGGACGGCTTTCGAGGCTCAGGGTTCAGCACAATCTTGGGCCGAGGACCCCGTCGCTCAGAAGGCGGCTTGCGGTTGTGAGAGCGCGAGCGTCAGTCTGAGGCGCGGGCTGAGAGGCGGTGGGAGCTGTTCTAGCCCGCTGCGGCTGTGGCGGTCTCTGTCTGCTCTGCGATGAGCTGGAGCGCTTGGGCAGGAAATTAAGCATAGCTTGTGAAGCGTTCTGCGAAACCCTTAACTGCATGCCGGTCCAAACAGCCCGCTGGTGGAGATAGGCGCGTCGAGAAATGGCGCCTTATCCGCATCCATCTCAGTCAAAGTTAACCACAGATGGCGCTCGAGAACAGTCAAAGTAGCCATAGCACAGCCAATAGACTGGGCGGTGGCCTTCGTGGCTCGCAGAGCTATATCAGTTGCGCTGCGTAGGTCCCTAAAGGCTTCGGGTTCGGGGCCAGACTCGTCCATAGAGCGGAGAAGCTTGGCTTGGAACACTTGAAGTACCGCCATTGAGTGAAGCGCTGATGCAGCTTGGCCGGCGGCGGCGTAGGCGCGACCGGCGAGAGCAGAAGTAGTGCGGCAGGGCTTCGAGGGGTGGGAAGCTTTGGCTTTCCATCCGGTGGTGGAGGGCGGGCAGAGATGATTGGCCACGGCCTCCTCGAGGGGCGGCGTTCCCTCGTAGCCTCTTTCCTTCGCGCCGTCCACAGAGAGCGAAGAAGAAAAAGGCTTTAGGCGCGCAGAGTGGGGGGCTTTCCACGACTTGGTGAGTTCGTCGTGAACTTCCGGGAAGAAGGGAGAAGGCCTTTGCCGAGGGGCCTGCTGGCGCCCCTGCAGAAACCACTCATCCAGTCGGCTCCGGGTTGGTTCTTCGGGAGAAGACCAATCGAGCCCGAGGTCTTCCACGGCCTTAGAGAGGACATGGATAATCTCTGTATCCATGGTGGAGCCCCCGCTCGTGCTAGCTAGCGTCGACGGGGCGGGGTCGAGAGTGGAGCCCATCCAGTCGTCCGATGCAGCGTCGATGGACAAGCTGTCATCCATTCCCCCGTCGTCCTCGGACGCGCAGAAAGTCACAAGGCCCACCGCTCTGCTAGAGGGGTGTGGGTCCGGCTGGGTGAACTGAAGCGGCGGTGAAGCACGCGGAGACTGGCTCAGCGTGACGTCACTGAGCTCAGGTTCAGGAAGCCTCTGTGAGCGGCGCTTTTTCTTAGTGCGCGGCTCAAACAGAGGGGTGGCGGCGATGGGCTCGCTCACGGCGAAAGCGGCAAGGCGAGCCCGTAGTGTGGAGAGACCCAGGTCATCACATTCCGGGCATCCGCCCTTGGTCAAAGCAGCTTCTGCGTGGTCCCGGCCCAGGCAGCGAGCGCAGATGATGTGACGATCCCCGTCCGGGAGAAGGTCTCTGCACGACGCGCAGGAAGGCATTTGAAACAACGCCTCAGAAAATTGCTCTTTTACAAGTGTCGCGGGGCGAACAGATGTAAAATACTTGCGTGTGTAGCACGGCGTTCGAAGGCGGCTGAAGGTGCCGACGTCCTCGTAGCAATCCCGCTGGTATGCTTTTCGACGGCGGCGAAGCTTCAATAATCCGGAGGATCCAGCGAAGAAGGTGTTCGCTGAAGGAGATTAAATCTAAAGAACTCTCATGACGGGGCGCCCAGTATATAGCTCTTAGCCACGCCCATCTTGGCGGGCTCGAAGCGCGCTCATTGGTCGCGCATTCAGAGTCGCCCCGTCATTGGTTCGAGCAAGTTGCTGCAGCACAGCCAATGACCGAGCTCCTTCGTTCATTGCTGTCAGCTGTGCAGCTGCAATGCGTTTTACATAAAGACTTCAATATTCTCGAGAAAAGGAGTTTTCCCATAGCGTAAGCTACTTACGCAATAGGAGAGACCTCTCGAAAGGGAACTAGATGACGACGCCCATCGCGCATACAGCTCAACTAACGCGATCGTTATAAAGGTGTTTAAACAACAAAACACTTCCACTTGCATATATTTGACAATCGGAATATCAGATTTTTCATGCCATATCTAACAAATGTGTGAATATTTTGAAAAAAAAGGAAAAATGACATAAAAGCAGATCATCATTCATTCTCTGTTGTTGCTGCGGTGTGTCACGTGACAAGCAATGGCACTTCACCATGGAAACCATAAAGTGACATTCTAAATAACGGTATAATAATAACTTTTATGCTTACATAACATTAGTTTCTGAAACTTCAACATGGAGCTGAACTGGGCTCTATGTATTATTTGCCAGAAAGACACATCTGAACCCCTGAGATGTACCTTGCAGACACCTGGGACAAGTGGTGATAAATCTCATGCCTATAGATCATTTCTTGCTAATGTCGAGCAATTCAGAGCGATTGACAATCTTCCAACTAAACTCTATTTTGGGAATGATGAAACTGCTACCAATTTTGCTTCACATTCTGCTTCTTGGCACAAATCTTGCCACCTAAAGTTTAACAATTCAAAGCTTATGAAAGCGACAAAGAAGAACATGCGGAATCCTGTTGAATCTGGACGGGGAAAGCCAATGAAACGCCAACGACTGGATGTTCGAAAGTGCTTCTGTGAGGGTGGCATAGATCAAGGTGCTCTCCATGAAGTATCAACATTTGATACTGACAAGAATATCCGAACCATGATCACTGAACTTAAGGACACAAGGCTTATGACAAGGATAATTGGAGGAGATTTAATTGCAATTGAGGCAAAATACCATTTACAATGCCTTGTAAAGCTGAGAAATTGCTACCGTGGACTCGCTAGTAAGAGCTACCAATGTCCAGAAAACATAGATGAAAATATGAATGAGTCTCGCGCTTTCGTTGAACTTCAGGACTACATTGAAAAATGTGTTGATTCTGGAGTGCTTCTCTTTATGCTATCTGAGCTCCACTCTTTGTATGTAAATCAACTTCAGGAACTGGGTGTCAGTAAGCAAGTCAACAAAACCAGATTGAAAAATCATTTGCTTCAATGCTTTCCAGATGCACAAGAACAATTTGATGGAAGGAATACAGTTCTTGTTTTCAAGGAGGGCATGAGAAATATGCTAAGGGAAGCTCTGAGGAAGAGAGATTTTGATGAAGATGCTCTCATCCTGGCAAAAGCTGCGAAGATTATTAGAAATGACGTATTCAAACATACAGGCTTCAAATTCACTGGCTCCTTCCCAGAAAGATGTCAAAAAACCTCACTTCCTTCAAGCTTAAAGTCTCTTATCTCGATGATAATGAATGGCTCCAACTTGAAAGATCAAGAGAAATGTGAGTCTCAGGCTTGCATCACAATGGGACAAGGCATTCTTTATAACACAAAGAAAAGGGCAACACCCACTGCTAGGATGACCAGACACAGCCTTGAACGTGAACCACCACTCCCTATTTACATAGGCCTTAATGTACATGTACAAACCAGAAGCAAGCAACTGGTCCAGCAATTAAACCAAATGGGTATTAGCATTTCATGACAGAGTTATTCAAATTTAAGACTGGCTTGCTAAAGCCACATGTGAACGCTTTGAAGTTGATGGTGTTGTGGTTCCAGCTTGTCTACGGAAAGGGCTCTTCACAGTTGATGCCCTTGATAACCTTGACTATGACCCAAGTTCAACCACTTCTGTAGGCTCCTTTCATGGTACTGGAATCAGCATGTTTCAGTTTCCAACTAAGGATGACAGTGGTGTACAGAGACCACCCATTATGATACCACCTTTTGAAAATAAAAATAAAGCTCTTCCTGACACTTTTGCCACTGTCCCCGCTGTAGCTCTGAAAAATACTTCTGTTTCAGTGCCAGAGTGTAATGTAGTTACAGCTATGGGTTTATTGGATAATGCTAGAGAAGAGGAAAACAGGGGGGTCAATCATGCACCGCCACTTCTAGAGAAGAGAGAACTAGACAGTGATGATGCAGTTGCATGGTCTGCATATCATGCTTCTATGCAACCATTGGTGGAAGACCCCCCAGCAAAATGTGCACTCCTTCCTCTGTTTTATGATAAATCTGCCACTCCAGCCATGATTAAACATGGCATGAATGTTCTTAGACAAGCTATTGAATTTCTTAATCCTGGACAAATCCCAGTTACTACATTTGACCAGCCTCTTTTTGCTCTGGCAAAGTTAGTGCAATGGAAATGGCCAGACACACATGGTGAAAGAGTTCATGTAGTTATTCTAGGTGGATTACACACAGAAATGGCCCTCTGGAATACACTTGGCGACCTCTTAGATTTCTTTGGTTGGACAACAGCACTCACTGAAGCAGAAGTAGCATCTTCTGGAAAGGCTGACTCATTTCTGAAAGCAGCATACCTAACTCGCACCAGGCATGCCCACCAAGTCACTCTACTGTCACTTCACAATCTGCAGCAGGAAGCTTTTAGGCTTATTGCTGGCCCTAAAGATGAAGATACCTTTATCACTTGGAGAAATGACATCCTGAAGAAGAGTCCAACTTTCATGTATTGGGATCTAATACTAAGATATGAAACCCTCATTCTCATTTTTGTCAGAGCTCACAGAGAGAAGAACTTCCTTCTATATGTAGAAGTTTTAGAAGAACTCATCCCTCTATTTTTTGCCTTGGACCATACAAACTATGCAAGATGGGTGTCTGTCCACATCAGGGACATGAAGTCTTTGCCCAGTACCATCAAGGATGAGTTTGAAAAGCATTCACACTGGGTTCTCTCAAAGACATACAAGTTCTCTGCAATACCTTTCGACCAAGCTCATGAACAAGAGAATAAGATTGTGAAAGGTTGCGGTGGTGCAGTTGGTCTCACAGAAAACCCAAATGCTTTCAGACGATGGATGATCTCTGGACCAGAGTTGGGAAGACTGCTGAAAGAATTTGAAGAGGACTTTCTTCCTGAAAATGACATAGATAATCCTAAGAACTTCCAGCATCATGAACAGTGTATTTCCACACAGAAGACATTTCAAAGACATGTAGCCAACCTGTCTGAAACTATTAAAAGAATGGGCAACCCTTTCTTGGATGATTTTAAAGATCTAGTCACTCTTGACAGCCGTAACTGTGCAGATGAATCTGTGGCTAAAACAGTGTTCACAAAGGTGCTTACTGATCGCAGCCAATCCATCCATGATCCAATCAAAAGGAATTCGTTGCAACTCTTCAAACAAACTCGACGCAAGACATTATCTACACATGGGAAGAAGATTAAAATGCTCCAGAACAACGTGACACTATTTGGTCAGCTGTATATTGCAATGCAAAGTCGTGAGAGTGATTTGGATGAATTCTTTGCACATGAAGTACAGTCCTTCCCTCCTTCCCTCTCTGACTTTGGAAAGATTCACCTGCCAGGCACAAAGTCTGACTTACTTCAATGCCTTGAGCTCCCTGGGCAATCACAGCCACCCTCATGCTTTGACTGCAAAATCTTGGATGGAGCGGTCATTGTCTACAGTCTGTCTACTAATACAGTGAACACATTTAATGAATATGCAAGTAATGTTTTCATCCCTTACCTGCAGAGGCAGCTACAGGATACACAAAGGTTGGATATTGTATGGGATGCATACATCTCGGACAGTTTGAAGGAGTCCACGCGTCAAAAGAGGGGTCAAGGTGTACGCAGGAAAGTGTCTGGCCAAACAAAGCTGCCAGGCAATTGGATGAATTGGATGGATTTCCTACGTGATCCAATGAATAAGAAAGAGCTTTTTGCCTTTCTGACATCTAAGACTGAAGAGTTCAACTGGCCCCCAGACAAATCTCTGTATATTACATCAGGGCAAGCTGTATCTTCATTTGGTTCCAGCAGTACCATGAGCAGTTGCAATCAGACACCCGGATTGTGGTTCATATACAGCATGCCCTGGAGCAAGGAGCAAAAACTCTCCATGTGCGTACTGTGGACACTGATGTCATTGTGATTCTTGCAGGTTTAGTCCATGATTTACTGGTGATTCAACCTTTGACTGACATCTGGGTGGCTTTTGGCACAGATTTTACCATGTCAATAGCATATGTGAAAGTCTGGGTAAGGACAAGTCTCAAGCACGGTTGATGTTCCATGCCTATTCAGGGTGTGATACAACATCTGCTTTCACTGGGAAGGGTAAGAAGTCAGTTTGGCGGGCCTGGCAAGCCTATGATGAAGCCACTGAAGTATTTGCTTCCCTTGCCAGAAATCCATTCCAAAAATTAGATGCTGCTTCATGGCAGTTCCAAAAGCTTGAGAGACTGACTGTCATCTTGTATGACAAGTCCAGTTCTTCAAGCTCCATTGTCCAGAAGAGGAAAGAACTCTTCTGCCATGGGAGTAGGACAATGGAGAAACTGCCACCCACCCAAGATACTCTACTGCAGCACATCAGACGGGCACTTTATCAGACTGGAATCTGGGCGACCAGCACACTCTCACAGCAAGGTATTCCTTCTCCAAGGGACTATGGATGGACCAAGGAATCAGGGTCTTGGGAACCAATTTGGATGACACTTCCAGAAGTCCCCACAGCCTGCAGATAACTTATCAAATGTTGCTGTAAGGGGGATTGTTCCACCTGCAAATGTGGCAAAGCAAGTCTAGACTGCTCACCTCTTTGCAAATGCAACTGTAACGATTCATAATTATCAATTACAAGGCCAATAAAGACCATATTGATAATACTTTAACATGTATTGAAGCTTTTGTTATGTAAAAGTTCATAAACATAAATAAACATATGAAATGTTAACTTTGGGATTCATTTGAATACTTTATCTTGTGCAGGAACTTGAAAATTGCTGTGTTTTTAAGCATATTTCATTGATAATAATATACTTCTAATATGACGTTACAAAAAAAAATTCTGAGGGCTCCTAGGCCAAAATTACACTATAGACCCTAAGGAAACACCATGCAAAATTTGGTGCTTTTATCATCTCGGTAACGGTATTTTCACTACGCCACCGGACTATTAACCAAGTAAACTATAAAGGCAATACAGGTTTACCGCCTTGAGAGCTATGAGTTTGGAGTTCTTTGAAGATTAAATAGCTTGGATATATTGCTTGAAATCTTTGTCAGAGGAAATAAAAATGGGATTTTGATGACTACATTGAATGTGAAATTTGGTAAGGAGTAATAGACTAATAATGATATACTCTTCTTTTTTCAAAAATAAATTCTTTTTTGTGTGTGTGCACGTTTTAGAAATCAAATGCATGCTTAAAACAGCACTGTGAAACCAAAAAGCACATTTTGGTAAATAAACAAAACAACTAAAACAATTTTACAAAAGGACAATCCCGCAAATATGACGTGCAGTTTCACTAGAAGCACCACAAAAAAAAAAAAAAACATTTGTCTATTTCTAATATAAACATTTTCAAATATAAATTTTTTGGTTAAAATCTATGTAACGTTAGCAATTTAGAAGACACACTTCCCTTACTTTATTAGATATGTATAGACAACGCAACGTCCATGATTTTTTCAAAACAACACCGAAAAACAAAGTTCTCCCAATATGACACTGTTGAAATTATTTAATTCCTTCACATTTATGAAACGCGGCATGACGTCATTGTGCGTCATCGCGGCGGTTAAAATGACAAGCATAAAGCTCATTTTACATTGTTAAACATCAAAAACGAGCGACACGAGGTTCAGCTGCTCAAATCGTGTCACCGGTCATGTTGGAACTAACCGACTCTAAATCTCATCCCCTGTGAGGCAAGCATGCGTCTGCAACATAAAAAGTTTATTGAAACCGAGGTGTCACGCCCAAACTACCGCCCATTGTAGTTTTTGTCTGTATATTAGATGATCATGATTAATGGAGATGACAGATCACAACATGGATGATGAAAATATCACCCGTGATTTTTGCAGCACTTACCATCTATCAGCTGAACAGTGATTCCGTGCGTGATGTGAAAGCACAAACGTGCATGTGTGACTTCTTAAACGTTTATATGAGTGTGAATCAAGCGGACGCTGTGGAAGGGTCGCATTGTTTACAGCTCGATTTGCGCATGCGTGTGGTACAGCCTGCGCCTGCTCAGTACGCCGGGCAGGGTTCATGGGTTTCAAACGCCGGTTTTGAGTAGGATCTTTGCAAAGAATCCAATAAACCGGTTCACAAAACCGATCTGAATTATTCGTTCAAGTAATTTTGGGCTGGAAATGGTACATTCAAAATTAGAATAAAGATACGCATTTATATTTTTCTACACAATATATCCATGCGAAGTATTTGCAGAAATGTAAGAAAGATAAACACAAAAATGTTCTTGATTACCCTGAAACAGTTACACAAATATTTTGCCATTATTATTTTGTATTTTATTCTTTACACATTTATCAACAATAACATGTAATATGCGACGCCGGAAAGTCTTAAATTCCATCATTACGTTACGTAAAGGAATGACAGACTTGATTGATACGAACTGTTCGAAAGAACCGATTCAGAGAGTCAGACTTCCCATCAGTAATAATCACATATTAAAAGTCAACACTCTGACAATGATATCCCACAATATAGCGATTATTAATATATTCACGTGATATTTAACGTTTGACTTAACTAATAATAAAGACAAAAAGGGAGATAAGCTGTAGAAGTGAGTGATTAAAAACTCATATATAAGAATATAAATATTACCTCTGCTTCTGTCTGCACATATATGAAGGCTGCGAGTGTAGATGGGCTGCACACCAAGAGCTCCTTACATGCTTAGTTTCCATATAGCCATGCCTAATATTGTCACTTATTGTGGCAGAACAGGAACAAATATGTCGCGCTCGATAATGGTCTATTCAAGAAGAGCTATAATAATAACCATGCACAACTGAAAATATGGCGATCTCGGAAATCACGCTAGTTGTTTCAAGTTAACGTCTGAGCAGAAAATATGCCTCCCGGAAATCTCTCTCGCTCGCTCGTTGTATCTTTGCTTGTATTTGAATTGGTTTAAGCAGCGCTCCCACGTGTCTACCTCGTGTAATTTTTATACTAACATAATGGAACCCTTTTCCGCAACGGAATACGAATTTATATCTCGCAATTCAGAAAAAAATTCCCAATTGTCAGATATAAACTAATGCCAAATACATTACGCAATTCTGACCTTTTCCACCGTTAATTGTGATAAACTCGCAATTTAAAACGAAACAGTCAAAATTGTGAGGTAAAAAAAAAGCCGCAATTACGTTTTTTATTGTTATTTTATTCCGTGGCGGAAATACTACATCTACTAAGTTAATAATAACATGTTTCCAGGCTCTACAATGCATAGCTATTGCAACAATAATACGAAGAATAGCAAGTCATGTCAAATAGGCCAGTATTTAAAACATTCTCTCAAGATATCTGTAGATATTGCATTTTAACGATTAAAATCATACAAAACAATGTCTTCAAGCAACAGTAGGCAGTTACTGACAATTTATAAATTATATCTGTTATAATATAATATAGATTTGGAATCTTATTGTGTTTCCTGTACTTTTTCATAACATAAAATACCATTCTAATTAACACTGTATAGGAACAGAAGACAAGATGTAATCATTTTACAGAATGATTTATATTTTACACTCAATATGGTACATCCCATAAAAATGCTTAGCAAGCAAAGAATTTAAAGACAAACTTTTTTGTAAACATTGAACAGAAACTCGTGCTTTTAGTCAGTAATTAACACACATTATGTTTTCAGTGAATTAAAAACAGTTTCCTCCCTTTTGCTGAATGAGTATGTATAATAATTTGATATAAATTTGTACATGTTAACGTGTAAAGCTTCATTTTCCCATTATGTCATTTCAAGCAGTATTAAGGTTATCATCGTACATGGAGATCAATGTCATTATCTCAGAACACATTTAAAACAGTTCAAGCCAATTACAAATTTAAGTTCAGCTCCACATAAACAACCGACAGATGGAGTTTGTGAAATTAACATACCAGGCGAAAAAAAAAATATATATATATATATATTACACCTAATTAAGATACATTATTCAAAATATATTTGCATACATCTCCAATAATTAAGGCTGTAATGACAAACTATCCATGAGAATATTGGGATGCAAAAATGTTTTTTAAATAACTGAACATAGCATCAACACTGGCAAAAAAATGGCAATATCTCTCCATCAAAAAGTAATATTTTACATCTGTCCATACCTGAAAGTCAGTAAGCTTGTTTTCTTTTATCAATTGTGCAATATAAGTCAACACCGTTCTTATATATTATAAATGTACATACAACACACTCAACACCACTTTCAAGAGCACATTCAACCTATTTTACATTTCCCAAGATCTCGGAGACAGAAATATTTATTTATAGGTTCATTCAAGCTATACATATTTAAAGGTTTCAATATTTGATCAATTTTAAGGCGCAGCCCTAAAGAGAACTAGTCAAACTTTGACAACTGTTATCAAGACCTTTTCTATGGGATCTCACATCTGCAAACCATAGACAAAAAACAGATATTAGCTGATATTGGATGACCTGATGTATGAGAAATTACCCTGTACAAAAAGGGCCACTATTTCCCCAGTCTCACACTTACATTCCTGGAGCTTCAGGTCCTGAGTTTGAATCAGAAAGAGGCTGTGATGTGAAGTATAATATTGTAAGTGCAACCTCAAGGTCCCGTTACAGTGCGCTACAAAACAGTGGTCCTAAATTGGTAACGCAGAACACAGTGCAGAGTACGTGTAGACGTTAAGTTGTCATCGCTCTAGACTTGATTTGAGGCCTGGAAAAACTAAGAATGCTGATTTAAAATCTGTTTTTTGGAAAAACAAAACATTCTGGGCTGATCTGTGCTTTAAAATGCTTAATATGTGGCCTTGTATGGTTTTGTTTTTCATAGTATTTGCATTATATTGCAGGGAACAGCTCTAGATCAGGCATCTGTCCAGTGATGGAATGAGAGGTCAGCTCATTCACAGGCACAGAGGAATGGAAGAACAGTTCAGCTGCTGAATTCTCCATGCAGGAAGTGAGAACGGATATGTAGAATATACACCTGACCAGTTAGGTCAATAGGTCACTAGTTACTATAACACTGGAGTCCCTGGATGTTTGCTGTAGATCAGATTTGTGGGGGGTTTTACACTCCTGCAGGACTAAGCAGCCTACAGTAGCACTCACACACCTCTTTCTGCACCTCTAATGAGATGAGAAAGAAAACTAAATCAAGGCTGAACGTCAGGTGGGTGACTACAGTTAAACTGCAAGCGAGATAAACAGATCAGAGAGAGAGAGAGAGAGAGAGAGAGAGAGAGAGAGAGAGAGAGAGAGAGAGAGAGAGAGAGAGAGGCGCTCTATTTGTCAAACTGAAAATAAATGGTGATAAAAGTAATAACAACACCAAATGCCCCCCCAAAAATAAAGCTGTGGTTTAAAGAAACACTTTGTTATACCCAAACAATCTTGGTTAGGTAAGGATAAAGCCAAATGTTGGCAGTTGATTCAAAAAAATAAACAAAGAAACTTAAAAGTGCCCATGAAGATAAAACCGAACTCTCTCCTCTGTGTCTTTAAGGATTCTTTGTGTATTACGAGGGCTGCATCTCCCCTGGTATCTCAGCATTCTCTTCTTTATTAGACGAATCGTTGGTGATATTGTCATGAAACCCTAGTTTTTGGAGCTCCTCCTCTGCGCTGGCTAGTGACGTCACTGTGACCGTGTGTTCCTCCATCTGCTTCTGAAGGCTGTCCATCTCCAGCCTACAAGAAATGACCATCAGAGAAGTGAGAAAGAAGACGCCCACAAGGTGAACGCAATCTGTTATGCGATTGTGGTAGCTTTATTTATATGAAATATGTGGAAAAGGGAGAGCAGGTTTTGTGCAATTGCACTAGGGGTTCAAAATCAAATTATTTCGTCTTTTGTTCACATTCATTTTAAACGTTGGGTATAAATATGTGGTCTTGTGTCATGACTATGACAGCTTAAAATTCCCCCTCTATTTTTAAAAAAGTCAAAATAAAAACTAAAACAATGTCAATACAAATATTTATATATACATATATATATATATATATATATATATATATATATATATATATATATATACACACACAGGTCCTTCTCAAAAAATTAGCATATTGTGATAAAGTTCATTATTTTCCATAATGTAATGATAAAAATTAAACTTTCATATATTTTAGATTCATTGCACACCAACCGAAATATTTCTGGTCTTTTATTGTTTTAATACTGATGATTTTGGCATACAGCTCATGAAAACCCAAAATTCCTGTCTCAAAAAATTAGCATATCATGAAAAGGTTCTCTAAACGAGCTATTAACCTAATCATCTGAATCAACTAATTAACTCTAAACACCTGCAAAAGATTCCTGAGGCTTTTAAAACTCCCAGCCTGTTTCATTACTCAAAACCGCAATCATGGGTAAGACTGCTGTCCAGAAGGCCATCATTGACATCCTCAAGCAAGAGGGTAAGACAGAAAGAAATTTCTGAACAAATAGGCTGTTCCCAGAGTGCTGTATCAAGGCACCTCAGTGGGAAGTCTGTGGGAAGGAAAATGTGTGGCAAAAAACGCTGCACAACGAGAAGAGGTGACCGGACACTGAGGAAGATTGTGGAGAAGGACCGATTCCAGACCTTGGGGGACCTGCGGAAGCAGTGGACTGAGTCTGGAGTAGAAACATGCAGAGCCACCGTGCACAGGCGTGTGCAGGAAATGGGCCACAGGTGCCGCATTCCCCAGGTCAAGCCACTTTTGAACCAGAAACAGCGACAGAAGCGCCTGACTTGGGCTACAGAGAAGCAGCACTGGAGTACCCACAGTCAGTGATGGTCTGGGGTGCCATGTCAGCTGCTGGTGTTGGTCCACTGTGTTTTATCAAGGGCAGGGTCAATGCAGCTAGCTATCAGGAGATTTTGGAGCACTTCATGCTTCCATCTGCTGAAAAGCTTTATGGAGATGAAGATTTCATTTTTCAGCACGACCTGGCACCTGCTCACAGTGCCAAAACCACTGGTAAATGGTTTACTGACCATGGTATTACTGTGCTCAATTGGCCTGCCAACTCTCCTGACCTGAACCCCATAGAGAATCTGTGGGATATTGTGAAGGGAAAGTTGAGAGACGCAAGACCCAACACTCTGGATGAGCTTAAGGCCGCTATCGAAGCATCCTGGGCCTCCATAACACCTCAGCAGTGCCACAGGCTGATTGCCTCCATGCCACGCCGCAATTTCTTTCTGTCTTACCCTCTTGCTTGAGGGTGTCAATGATGGCCTTCTGGACAGCAGTCAGGTCGGCAGTGCTATGCTAATTTTTTTAGAAGGACCTGTATATATATATATATATATATATATATATATATATATATATATATTATTATTTATTTTTTTCAATTAAAGTTTGATAAAAAAGAAATTCAAACCATTCAATAATTTGGGGTCAGTAAGATGTTTTAATGTTTTTAAATGAGGTCTCTTATGGTCAGCAAGGCTGCATTTACTGGATCAAAAAACAAGAAAAAGCATTAATATTGTGAAATATTATTACCATTTCAAATAAATGTTTTCTATTTATTTTAATATATTTTAAAATGCAATTTATTCCTGTGGTGGCAAAGCTGAATTTTCAGCATCATTACTCCAGTCTTCAGTGTCACATGATCCTTCAGAAATCATTCTAATATGATTCGGTGATCAAGAAAAAAAAAATCCTGTTATTATAAATGTTGAATACAGTTGTGCTGCTTAATATTCTTTGTGGAAACCAGGATGATTCTTTGATAAATAGAAAGTTCAAAAGAACAACTATTTAAAACAGAAATCTTTTGTAACATTAAACATGTCTTTACTGTCACCTTTGATCAATTTAATGAGTTCTTGCTGAAAGTATTAATTTCTTTCTTTACTGACCCCGAATTATTGAATAATATACAGTACATTTATTATAAGGCTATTTGACATGTTACAGACAGATATGACAGCGTTACTGCAACACGAATTGCGATAGCTGAGTATCTCTTCAAAAAGACAATGCTTATATATTTCTTATTATCATTTCTTCTTTGGCTCTGTTTACACCTGCTCTCTTCATGCGTTTTTACTGATCGGATACCTATCTGATTGTTTAAAACTGTTTCATTTACACTTTGACGCATAAATGGGTCTCCGCAAAACGAATATATGTGACCCTGGATCACAAAACCAGTCACAAGTCGCACGGGTATATTTGTGGCAATAGCCAACAATACATTGTATGGGTCAAAATTATAGATTTTTCTTTTATGCCAAAAATCATTAGGATGTTAAGTAAAGATCATGTTCCATGAAGATATTTTGTAAATTACCTACCGTAGATATATAAAACATTTATTTTTGTGAGTGAATGCAGCACAATCACAAACATAAATGGACAACTTTAAAGGCGATTTTCTCAATGGTACGATTTTTCTGCACCCTCAGATTCCAGAGTTTCAAATAGTTGTATCTTGGTAAAATATTGTCATGTCCTAACAAACCATACATCAATGGAAAAATTATTTATTCCGCTTTCAAAATTGACCCATGTGACTGGTTTTGTGGTCCAGGGTCACATATTTGCGTTCTTTAATTCATGTCAATAAAAGCAAGAGCTGCATTTTATTTATCATCAGCTAATTTCAAGATCAAAGACCGCAAGAAAGCTGCTCATCTGCGGCGATTCGTGTTGCAGTAGCGCTGTCATATCTGGCAATAACATGTTATATAGCCTATAACACGCTCTCTAAAAAAGTAAATTTTTTAACATTTTGGGAGGAGTACATATGCGGTTTCAACAACCAGATGCATTTACACTTGCCCAGTTTCGCCTCAGATTTAAGTCCGATCACTCAGGAGGTGGTCTGGTTCTGGGATTTTTACACCTGTTTTTTTTTACGATCGGATAGCTATACGATCAGAGAAAGTGACCACAAGTGACCAGGTGTAAAAAGTCCTTTTTTCTTCTTTTCACTTGCTACTTGTTTCAACATAGTTTGTCGCAGGGGTTAAAGTGAAAAAAAATCCTGAGCCTGAACTTTTTCTTCCTCTGGGGCACAGACACTGCATAGACAGACTGCACAGACGGACTTATTTTTAAATGGAACCATTTATTCTCAAGTATTACGACTGTATCTTAATGGCATCTTTTTATTAATGGGCCAGTATCACTGATATTAATATAGCTAATGATGTCAATGAGCGCCACTTGTTTTTTACTTTCTTCTCCAAAGCAGATGTATTTTCTCCTGGTTTGATAAACTCCATTCTCCATAGCGTGTGTACAAGCTAACTGCGAACTGGTTCACTTCCTGCACAAGACCCGCCCTCCTCTCTAGCAATTGGCCTAAGACAACCTAATATCATGCTCCCATTGGCTGTGACAGCTGTGCGCGCTGACTCTTGAATCAAGGTGGTAGGTTGAAGGGGACCGGTGTTTTATTCAAGTCAGATTAGGGCCTGTTCACATATCGCGTCTTTTGCGCGCTCAAGTTCGTTATTTCAAATGTAGCCGTGCGCGCTCATAATGGAAGCGACGCGCTCGTTTTTTCCAAGCGCGTCTGCGCCGAAAGTGCCTCCGACTGTAATTTGCAGCCTGATTTAAATAAATTTTGCCTGCACCGAAGGCCAGACCTGCCCTCAAGCCGGAAATCCGGCCCCTGGCCGGAATACTTTAAGCCCTGTTGTCGTAATAGAGGGACAGTGTTACAGGGTGCACACTCTCCTCTAGTTTTCACATGGAAAGCTATGGTATGATGTGTGCAAGTCTTACTTTAGCTGTCTCAGACAGTTGTGGAGATTATTGAGAGGTTCTTTATTGACGGATGTTGAGGGTTTCAACAGTTCGTCCAAAAGTGAAGCAGGAACAGGGCAGTCTGGGATTTTTACTGGCGTCACTGGGGTCGATTCCCCCTTTAGATCCATCCGCTGGTGTGGGAACACAAATATTGAGAGAAAATATTCCATTACACACTTACCTGTACATATTACAAACCTACATCCAGTCTAAATTTTGAATTAAAATGAGCATTAGTCTTACCTTTCTGAGCCTGCTGTTTTTGAGGTCCTGTTTGAGCTGGTTGTTCTGCTGGAGAACAGTCTTCATGCTGCTCCTCAGCTCTCCCACTTTAGCCTGCAGCATGAATTTATCCTTCCGCGTGCCGTTGAGATCCTCCTGCACCATCTCCAGCTCCACCTTTATCCTCTACACATCACATCAAACAAAAAACAGCCCAGAATTCAGGGGGGGGGGGGGGGGGGAATAACAAACATTTCCACAACAGTAACTGACTGAGTGAAAGTGCTGAACAAAGCAGCGCACCTGTAGCATGTCCTGCAGGGTGTCCATCTCTCTATGGTGACACTGTTCCACCATCTCCAGCTGCTGTTTTTGTGTCTCGATCTCCCGCTGCCTCTGCTCCACCTCCCACTTCAGATCCTCCACCTGCAAAGAGACAGGAATACAGTGTGATAAAATACGTAGTGAAGTATTTTTTCATTTGTTTTTCTCCATACCGATATAAATAAAAAGATCAATATAGATTTCAAAGCCATGAATGAAACTAACTTCCGTTAGGTCTGTCATGTTGTTAAAATGTAACGGTCAGGGGGAAACAAAAGCAAAAATGTGTACCATCACTGGTAAAGAACCCTTAAAAAGAAAAACTTTTTGTACCTTATCCACCCCTAAAATTAGTATAAGTACTAAATGACTAAAAACTTAAAATTAGTAGTTACTTAAAATTACTAGTACTAAAAAATGTTTTTTCTGAGAGTGTTCGCTATGAAGATAATGTCAAGTCAAATATATTTTATAACACTTCATAATACACACTGTTTCAAAACACAATCATGATGTTAAAGGGGTGGTTGATTGCGATTTCACTTTTTTCATTTTAAATAGTGTGTAATGTTGCTGTTGGTGCATGAACAGTATGTGCAAAGTTTCTGCGCTGAAAGTTCAACGTAAGCAGAGATATCGTCTTTGAAAAATCAGGAAGTTTAATGCCTACAAAAACGACTCGAATGGGACTACAACGAGATACTCCCGGGTTTTATACGTAACTAACCCATAACCAACCCTCCCTCCGGAATATTCAAAAAAGGGGGCGTGGGCGTATTTCTGCGGCTTTGTCGAAGAGGAAGAGTTATAGTGGAGAGCAGTAGCTATGCCGTCGAAACGGACGCCTACGGACGCTGTAGTTCGTCAACAATGGCTACAATTTATGTTTGATTATGTTCCTGAAAATTACAATCGTAATTTAGCTCTCTGTGCTGCGCATTTTACGGAAGACAGCTTCCAGAATCTCCACAAATTCAGTGTCGGATTCAACAAGAAACTGTTACTAAAGCACGAAGCAGTTCCAACTTTAAAACCAGAGGCAGCAGTTGTTGGGCCACAGCCAGTAAGTAAGACTTAATCATTTTAAATGTATTTGCATGTGTAATTTTAGACGTAATGCTTTAGTTTTTATCAAGGAGGTAAACAAATGCCAGTGCTGGCTTTAGTAGCCACTTAGATGCTATTTCGTGTGTCTATGACAAACGCGTACAAACATTTTGGACCTGAATTTGTAATTATGTACTAATTTTGTAAATGTATTTTCCATGTAAACTTTATGACGTAATTTTTCGATTTGATCAAGAACGTAAACCAATGCCAACGCTGTTTGTAGCTAGTTAGTTCTTTGCTATTTTGTGTGTATAAGACAAACGTGTATAAAGTTAAAAAATTATATGTAATTGCAACAGCAAACTTCAGCTGCTGTTATCAGATGTTTTCACGTTCTGTTGGCATTTTAACACAGTTGCCACATGTACACCCTAAAGAAAACGATACACCGAGTAAACTAAGGTTTGTGAATAGATAAACGGTTGTTCATTATATCGACAAAACAATAACTTTAAAAAACGGTATTACTCAGTCATTTATTCAGTTATATTAAACATTTAATCAGGAGAAAACTGTATTATGTATTTTCAAGTAACAGCATATCAAAATTCTTATATAATAATAGTAGAATAGAATAATAATAATGATTCAAAAATGTACCATTCAGAAACGTTTTGTAAGAGCCGTGTTTGGGGAGGTTCTGCTTGACTCTCTTCATTGCCGCTTTCTGGGTCTGATTCTGGCTCAAGCGGATACGCAGTATTGACACCATTATTTACATTTGACCGGAGCACATGCAGCTTTCGCCCGTAAAGGTAATGGCCGTGAAGTTTCCGCCACGCAGTTTAGCCAATTGCAACACAGCGGCCCAACTAACCAATCTGAGCCCATTGCCTGTTTCTGAGGGAGTGGTTTCATAGAATCAGAAAGTCAACCGGTCGTTCAAATGACAGAGGAGAAAGCGGCTTACAACAAAGGTGAAATTTATGAAAAATAAGGCTAAAAAAAAAAAAAAAAAACACGAAGACATGTTATATTGCACCCCATAAACACAGTCATGCAAAGAAAAAAAACAGTAAACCACCCCTTTAATGTTTATAATATTGTAATATCTTCATGCCTTAGTCGCATTTAGCAGATTACAGCTTGATATTTTCTAGGTTAAAAATATATCACTTTATGTGAATATGTATGTATAATATACTTTACATTTTGCAATGATATAAACAATCATGGAGCTGAGATATATATAGCATACATTGCTTTGTGTGACTATACAATATGTGTGCAGGTACAAAATCAAGCAGATTTGCTATATCGCTTAATGTGAGTATACTGTATGTATGTGAATAAATTTGGATATATGCAATATTATGGTTACATTTTGAGACGATATAAACAAGTTGAGACATGCATGCATGCACTATATATCCAATTCTAAATATTTATTGCCTGCCGATAATATAGTTTATATTATGCAATGATGATTTTAATTTTTTTTTGTGTGTGTGGGGGGGGGGGGGTTGCCAACTCTTGCACTTAACTGATTCACATTAACTCAAAACTAGGTTGTGAAACCTTGCAACCTGCCTACCCAGAAAGCATTTTAAGGCATAACAGTAATATATTGAAAGAGGCTCTGTGAAGTTTCAAACAGAGAGGTAGCTTTTGCAACAAAGCCACACTGTACCTCTTGGTTAGTGAGGGGTTGTTTGTTGAGCTCATCATCAAGTTGTTTTTGAAGGATCTGGAGTTGAGCATCGGCATCAGCTAATTCCTCCTGGAAATGAGAAACCTCCTCAGAGTGCTTCTCATCTTGAGCTCTGTCAGAGAGAGAGAGAGAGAGAGAGAGAGAGAGAGAGAGAGAGAGAGAGAAATTCACAAAAGACACCACCACAATCTGAGAAGTCACACACATCTGAATCTGTTCATTAAGCAATCTAGGTATTGATCTCCATTACTGCGTTTACAGTTCTTCACATATTTTACAAGCATCAGTACATCACTCTAGAAAAACTGGACCTCATAAAGATGTCTTGATGTGTGGCAGCAGTTCTAAATTATGAGTTGCCGACGCAGTTGTGATACTATAACCCAGAGTGTCTGGAAAACTTACGCAAGTGTCTTAGCCTCTTTCTGCAGGGCTTTGACAAGCTCCTCTTTGGCCTGCAGATCTTTCTTGATCTCGCTGAGCTCCAGCATGGCTGCCCTGTAGTGCCTGCGGTTATGGGCTGCCTCCAGCTTGGCCTCTGCCACCTGAACAAAGCGTACAAACACACGGGTCACACACATGCACATAACAAAATAAACCAAAGCCTTTGGGAGTTCTCAAGGGGAACTGAAAATGCTATGCAGATGTTAAACCATATATTAACCTGCTCTGTCAGATCCTTGACTTTTATTTTCTCCTTCTCCAGAGCAGTCTGCAGCGTTTGCACCAACTGTCTCATCTGCTGGTCCTCCTCTTCTTTACGCTTTAATACTGCCTGAACCTGGAGAGAAAGATTACAGAGATGTTTAAACAAAACAAAACAAATTTTTTTTAAAACTATTCAATTCCACTGATTAAAGTATTTGTCAATGATGACATGACATGTCGCATCACACCTGCAAGTTGAGCTGGACAAGATCTGCTTCTCTCTTTGCCAGTGCAGCCTCTAGAATATTGGCATGTTCCCGCAATGCACTGTGGGATTTTCCAAGCCCGGAGAGTTTCCCTTTCTCATGCTCTAGCTCAAGCGTAAGCTTCTTATTAGCATCTTCCAAGCGACGAATCCTCTTTTTAAAATTTCGGGACTCTTGGAGCTGTGCCAACAAAAAAAGGAGGACACTATTTATTTTTACAAAAATTAAAAGAAATGTGCAAATCAGTGTACAGATAGTCAAAATCAGAGTTGACTGAATTATTGAGCCGAAATACTATGAATTAACTGAGTAACCATCTCTAGAATCACAAGAGAATAGTGGGGATACACATACATATACAATACCATTCAAAGGTTTAGGTTTAGGTAAGAAGGTTCATTTCTTTTAATTTTTTATTCAGCAAGGACACATTTGATTGACAAAAGTGATTTCTGAAGGATCATGTAACACTGAAAACTGGAGTAGGAAGCTGAAAATTATAATTTTAAAATGTAATAATTATTCACAATTTTTTTATTGTGTTTTTGATCAAATAAGTTAACTGAAGCCTTGGTGAGCATAAGGGCCGTTTCACACCGCAAGCGTCAGCGGCGCGTGAGCAGCGCGTATTTTTTTCGGCGTGCATGTTAATCAATGAGTGCGTTCACACCGCGAGCAGGAGCAGCGCTTGAGCGTCAAGCAGGAGCGTCGCGTGAGCAGCAGTGAAGCGGGGGTTTCGGCATCGAGTCTATTTTTGCTGCGCTGCTCACGCTCAATTAAAGTGAAAGCACACTTTTGATGGACGAAATGAATATGATTTCACACAAAAAGTGCCCAAAACGCATAGAATTTGCATGTCTAGTGTGTTTTAACAACATGTCAGAAAAGGAAATGAAGACTAACATAAAGAAAATAAAATTTTATAGAAAATGTACCCATTAAACTTGTTTTTAATTATTCAGTTTGGGCTTTGAACAAACTTCAAATATGTTTATGACCAACTTCTAAAAACAAATTTTACAAAAGTCTTTGTAAAGAAATGCTTGCTTATACAGCCTGGGAGCCGCTGTTGTGACGCTGTACAAACGCTTCCAGTGTGAATACTCGCGCGCGTCTGCAGCTGCAGTGACGATGTAGTTGCGCTGACGTGCTGCTCACGCGCCGCTCATGCTTGCGATGTGAAACGGCCGTAAGAGACTTCTTTCAAAAACAAAATCTTACCGACTCCAAACTTTTGAACAGTAGAATATTAATTACAGAAAAAAAGATTATCTACAATTTTCTGACCTGAGAAAATGATGTGCATGTAACATGTTAATTGTTACCAAACCATGCAGGTTTGCTATATATTAAGCCATTAAGAATATGTTTCTGCTCACCTCGTCTTCCAGTTCCATCACTTTCTCCTGATATTCCTCCAGCTCAGTGCTGGTTAGGTTTATGACCTCCTGTAGCTCTTTCTCCAGCATGGCTTTACTCTGGCTCACTGCCTCCAGCTCTCTCTGTAGGGACTCCACCTTGGCCTGAAGCAAAAATACACAAAAATCAGCTATTAGAAAATAAGATCCACTGTAGTTACTCACGGCACCACTGCAATACTTCAAGTTTTTAACGGTGAAAGAATTAAAATCATTGTGTCCCAATGCTTTTAGGAACTATGCAACTCTTGACTTTTAGTGTTTATATTGTAGACCATCACTAGAGCCTTCCTGTAGCTCAACAGTAGAGCGTTAGCACTTGCAATGCCAAGGTCATGGGTTTCGATTCCAGAGAAAGCAAGAACTGAGAACTATGTAAACATGTACCTTGAAATGCAATGTAAGTCGTTTAGGATAAAAGCGTCTGCCAAATGCATAAATGTAAAATAAATGTACCAGTGTACCTGAAATTCCTGGTTATTTCCTCCCTCTGAAACCTGAGCTTTGAGTTTGTCAAGTTCAACCTCAGCTGTCTCTTTGGCGGCGAGAGCTTCCTGTAGCCTGCGGCTCAGAATGCCAACTGCATTCTCATAGGCCTTATGCTTGGCCTTCATATCTTTCTGTGCGCTGGTCAAATCTGTGCCCAAACGCTTCATCCTCACCTTCTGCTCTGAGATAGCCCTGGAAGAGGGAAGAGCAGGTGCATAACAGCAAGTTAGACAAAAAAATTTTAGTCTACTTCACCATTGTTCTTCTAAACATTCAGGGTCATTTTTAATTTGTTTAATAAATAGATGAAATAGGAAGAATAAATCCCAAACCCTCATGCTTTAATCTTGAGACGCAAGATCATAAGCAAACACGTACAACTGGTGGAACACTTCGGCACTATTGTCTATATGTCACATCACATATCAGTGATGTCAAAGACTGAGCAGCAAAACTATCACTATGGAAACCCTTATGGCAGAAGAGGCGGTGTGATTGTGACTCACGTCTTGGCTTCATCTTGCATTTGTTCAATCCTCTTCCTCAGATTTTCATTCTCTTCGGTCACGGATGCCAGATGGTTCTGGTCAAACTGAAGGGACTGAAGCAACAACATAAAGAGTGTCAAAATATGCTATATACAATACTGTTCAAATGTTTGGGGTTGGTAATACTTTTTAATGTTTAAAAAAAAAAGTCTCTGCTGCTCACCAAGGCTACATTTATACAAAAATACAGTAAAAACAGTAATATTGTGAAATATTATTACAATTTAAAATATCCATTTTCTATTTTAATATATTTAAAATGTAATTTATTCCTGTGATGGCAAAACTGGAATTTCAGCATCATTACTTCAGTCTTCAGTGTCACATGATCCTTCAGCAATCATTCTGATATGATGTGCTGCTCAAGAAACATTTCTTATTATTATCAATGCTGAAAATAGTTGTGCTGCTTAATATTTTTGTAAAAACTGATACATGTTTTCAGGTATTATTTAATTAATAGAATGTTCAAAAGAAAAGCAATTATAAAAAAAACAAATATTGTAACATTATAAATGTTTTTACCATCATGCTTGATCCATTAAATGCTTCCTTGCTGAATAAAAGCATTAATTTGTGTAAAAAGATAATCACTGACCCCAAACATTTGAACAAAGGTGTATAGAGACAGAGAGCATTTAGGCCACGCCCCCACCAGGGGACGACAATCCAACACTCTCCATTGACTTTGTATTGAGTGAAGCTTTCTCCTTGTCATTTCTTGCTTCTAACAAAAGACAGAACAATGCCTAAAAGCTGATGTGACAGGGTGTACAGCAAACAAGCAAAAAAAAAAAAAACAGAACTAGGTTTTTATAAGCTACCGAAACGTAAAAGCCAGCCTTTAAGGAGACAAAAGTGGGTACAGGCAATAAGATGTGAAGCATCAGCAGGAAGAATGAGTAAATTGTGGGATCCTGACACAGTCAGTATGCCTACGTGTGCAGTAATACATATGGTGGTGAAATAATCCTTTGACATGGTTAAAAATAATAAATGTTTTTTTTTTTAGCATATCCTGTTGCTGATTACGTTCCCCTCAAGTGGGCTTAGTTCTCAGAGTAATATGACACATTGAGCTCTGTCTCAATTGCCTGTATCCACTTTTGTGTCCTTAAATGCTCGTTTTTTTTGGGGGTCGACAGCTTATAAAAACTTAGTTCTGGGTATTTTAGGCTTGTTTGATGTACACCCTGTCACATAGCAGCCTTTAGACATTGTTCTGTTTTTTGTTACAACAAGGAGGCAGCTTCACGCAATACAAAGTCAATGGAGAGGGTTGGGTTAGATTGTCGTCCCCCACCCCCCCACCCAGTGAGCGTTGTTTTCAGATTTTGACGCATGTCGCACTGTCTCTATGTAGGAAAAAGTCTGTATCCTTGCAACCGAGATGATCTTAGTAATGCAGTGGGTGCGTACCTGCAGTTGAGAGTCAAGTTGGTCTCTCTCTGTCTGTACGGATTGTAAATGGGCTTCCAGGCTGATCATTTGCTGCTGGACTCTCTCCACTTCCTTCTGAAGGCGATCCTGTTCCTGCTCTGCACTCTTCTTTTCTCCGTCCATTCTTAACAGCTCCTGCTTCAGATCCTTCACCTCTGCCACCAGACGCTTTTTAGAAGCCTTCAACTCAGAGATCAACTGGTCTTTAGAGCTGGCGTCTCTCCGGTAAGCTTCGACCATCACCTGCAAGAAAGTTAGTAGATTAAGGACACTTCTGCCAAAACCCTTTTGACTATTTTGTTGTGGTAAAACCTCCTCACAACTGGTCTTATCCAGCAACAAACAAGGCATATTTGTCAGTCATATATAAATGAAAACAATAAGAAACAAATAAGATTTCTATAATAGAACTAATAAACTAAATATGTTTTAAATACACAATAAACAGTTTTATATACATTTATCATCAATAAATCCAATTAGTTTCAGTCTCATTCATTTTAAATAATTGAATAGTGCTTGTTCCGCAGCTAGCTATATTTTAACGTTTATATTTTTTAACTGAATGAATTTTATTGTTTTCACAATTAACAGATTTATACTGATTCTAAGCAATTTGAATAAATGCATTTTGAAAATATTATAAAAAATAAAATATAATCAAGTGGTAAATTATAAACAATGCCATGATTTTATTTTTAAGTGCAGAAATCTTACCCATTTCATTTATGTATGACTGTCAAATATGCATCACTTTATTAGTTTGTTTAAAACAGTGTAATCCAAATGAACAGAATTTTTGGAAACATTTTATTTTACAATGTCCTCGTTACATATGTTACATGTACTTACCATAGTAATAACACAAAATTATGCATAATTACATGGAACTAACCCTCAACCAAATCCTAATCCTACGGTATGTTACATGTACTTACCATAGTAATAACACAAAATTATGCATAATTACATGGAACTAACCCTCAACCAAATCCTAATCCTACTGTAAGTACATGTTGTTAATTAATATTACTCTGTTACAGTGTAATTATATATTTACATACTATGACACCTTAAAATAAAGTGTAACCAAATTTAAATTCAATTCAAATACATACATATTAATTCAATAAATCTAAATATGTGTGGAGTGCACATTTTGAAGGAACTCAGATCTTTGGGCCACCTACCTTTTGCTGCATGAACTGCTCTTTCAGTTTTTGTGCTTGTTTTTTGAGGGTGCCATTCTCTTGCTTTAGAGCTTCAATCTTGTAGAGAAAGGGAAAAGATGCAATCTGAACCCATCCTAATATTGCAGTTACAAAAAAGCACATCACTCAGATTCAAACCTCTCACCTGGGTTGCTTTAACCTGCACTTCCTGTCTAAGCTGGTCAAGTGTGTCTGAGGCCAACAGCACTTCCTCTCCAAGCCTTTCCGCTCCTTCATCCAGTTCGCTCTTATCTGCCCGTGCTGCCTGCAGAGCCACTTCCAGGACTATTTTCTCATTTTGGAGATACTGCAGGGTTTCCTCTTTAGCTGTGGCGTCAGTTTGTAGCTCCTCCAGCTGGGCCTGGAGCTCCTGGTAACGGGCCTCCAGCTGATTAAGGGCCTGTTCTTTGGTTTGGAGATTCTCCTGAGTAGTGGTGAGCTGCTTCATCAGCTCTAGGTGCTCACGCTGTAACAACTCCAGCTGGGCGTCTTTTTGGGAGAGAATGAGTTTGACCTGGATGGAGAAGAAGTTGAGTCGTTTGAGTCATTAGGCTGCATAAATTAGGTCAACCAGAACCGGGAACACTTCCCATACCATCCGATGTAATTGTTACATCGTCAGAAGCCTGGCATCTACGCTAATATTAGTCTGTCTGTCTCGTTCTGATCCCGAGGTTACCGTACTCAGCCAGATCTAGTCCGTATCCAGACCAGATGGTAGACCTGCACCTAGAGACGACCACAACAGCCCTGAATGTGAGAGGACACCATGACAACTAGACGAGCCGTAGAGACTGGTCCCCTGCAAAGACCTTGTCGACAAGACTGTCATCGGCACAGATCCTCAGTAAAGACCATGAGAAAAAAGTCCCCTAAAATAAAGTCACCTACACAAACCCTATGACCGCCCCACCAAATACTCAAGTAATGTATCCCGATCTTCAAGCAGAAGGAACTGGATAAAATGTTCTGAATTATATCAATCCACAATCTGACTTGTGATGCGGCCTGGAATTAAACCACACCATGTAGGTTCGCCTGGCCAGAGGAGAACTGTCACCACTGTCACCTTTTGGCTTGCTTAGAAGGGGACCCTTTATATTCGGTAATATTATTGACTTCAATGAACTGGCACTATATGAGAACTGAACTGAGCTAGATGACGACATCATTGTTTTCTCCAGAGCTGCTTTTTAGATTAATTGAACTCATTTCATAACTGATGAACTTTACAGTTATTGTACCAAACTACTTTCAACTGAATGACGGTTTACTACTGTCTTTTTAGACCTGCTTTACAGCAGAATTGAATACTGTTTGTATCGTTGATCAATACTTTCCTGTTTTTATCACTGTAAAGCTGCAGCATTGTATAAAACACTACATAAATAAAGGTGACTTGACATCATTAGGGAATGCTTATATTCAAAATAACATATTACAAGGAGGAAGCAACCTTCTTGGAGCAACCTTGGATTAAAGGTCTTGTTCAAGAGCACAATCCTGATGGGTTTGAATCTACAACTGTGTGTGTGTGTGTGTGTGTGTGTGTGTGTGTCTGTGTGTGTGTGTGTGTGTGTGTGTGTGTGTGTATGCTGGTGTTTAGATACCTGCTCTAGCTCCCTCTCCAGTGTTGTGGCTGTATTGGCAAGTTTGAGGAGATGCTCTCGCTCCTCCTCAAACTCTTCCAGCTTGTGCTGAAGATCTTCCTCCACCATCGTCTTTGCCTCCTGGATTTGATGTATGGATGCTTCTTGAGTCAACATGTCCGCCTGGATAAGAATCAATCTATTATTATTATTGTTTATGCTTTTTAGATTTAATCAATTTCATCTTCCTTCTTCAACCTGTTCATTGTTTATTAACTCAAGTAAAAAACAAAATTAAAAATAGTGACAGACCTCTATACTCTGTAGTTGTACAGCAATCCGTTCCTTCTCTTTTATAGAGCGATGGTTCGTCTCTGTGAGTTTGTGAGACAGAGTAACGTTCTCCATCTTCAGATTTTCCAACACACCAATCTGAGTCATTTGACCGGCCTGAAAGTAAATATACAAACAAATGCACACTAAAGATGGCCATTCTGCATCTGAAACTTTCTGATTAACTTTCTGATTTTGAATACATATACTACCGTTAAAAAGATTGGGTTCAGTAAGTTTTTTGAAATAAATGAATACTTTTATTCAGCAAGGATGCATTGAATTGATCAAAAGTTACAATAAAGACATTTATAATGTTGCAAATCTAGTTCTCTTCCACAAAACAAATTTTAACAAATGTTTAACACATTCATAAAAAATAAGAAATGTTTCTTGAGCACCAAAATCAGCATATTAGAAAGATTTCTGAAGGATCATGTGACTGGAGTAATGATGCTGAAAATTCAGCTTTGCCTCCAAAGGAAAAAAATAAATTTTAATAGAAAACAGCTATTTTGTAATAATGCTTTACAATTTTACTGTATTTTTGATCAAATAAATGCTGTCTTGGTGACCATAAGACTTCTTTCAAAAAAATTTTAAAAATCTTACAGACTCAAAACTGAGAATGGTAGTATACATGTTATGGGAAAACTAATTTATACTCCATCACACTTCACCTACAACGGCACATTATACCTGCATGTTTGCCATCTCTCCCTGCAGTCGCACACGTGCCTCCTGTGCCATACTCAGCTGCTGCTGGTACCAGATGCGGAGCTGCTGCAGGGAGTCCACTTCTGCCTGCGAGGTCTTCAGTCTGCTCTGCAGGGCGTTCCTCTCGCTCTGGACCCGCTGAAGCTGTGTCTGCAGGCCTCCCATCTGCTGCCGGAACTCAGAGACTAAGTGGAAAAACAACGAACATGGTATGTAAAAGGGGTTGCACAGACCAGTCAAACTGAAGGGACTGAAGCAACAACATGGAGAGTGTCAAAACATGCTATATACACTACTGTTCAAAAGTTTGGGGTTAATACTTTTTAATGTTTTGTTTTTTAAAGACTCTGCTGCTCACCAAGGCTACATTTATTGTGAAATATTATTACAATTTTAAATATCTGTTTTCTATTTCAATATATTTAAAATTTAATTTATTCCTGCGATGGCAAAACTGGATTTTCAGCATCATTACTCCAGTCTTCAGTTTCACATGATCCTTCAGCAATTATTCTGATATGATGCTTAAGAAACATTTCTTATTATCATCAATGCTGAAAACAGTTGTGCTGCTTAATATTTTTGTGCAAACTGACCATTTTTTCAGGATAATTCGATGAATAGAAAGTTCAAAGGACAGAAATTGTAAAAAATAAAAAAAAATTTGTTGTAACAAAATGTCTTTACCATCACGTTTGATCAATTTAATGCATCCTTGCTGAATAAAACCATCAATTTGTTTAAAAAGAAAATCACTGACCCCAAACATTTGAACAAAAGTGTATAGAGAGAGACGTGAAAATTTATGTAATAGGGGTTGCACAGATTGCCATGATGCTTTAAACTTGACGTCGACTAGTCGGTGATCATGGCCTATAGAGGGCGCAACAGGATAAGAAATCTTTGAAGTCCACTTTTACGCTCCGTTTCCAACCATTAAAATGACAAATAAATGCATACTCCAAGAGCGCTCCACAAGATACGCTTGATTATACCATCTAGATGCTCAAAATTGATCAGGTGAATGCACGTTTTAAACAGCTTATTGTACATTAAGTTAACCGCGGTTCTAATCTAATGCACTGCTGCATTGTAACGCACACACATACAGACAGTAGCTCACACATTTAGTAGCACAGAAATGTATTGTCGACACTGTTCTGTGATTTATCAATAAAATAGCTTAGAAGATGAAAAGTTCTAGCATATATTTCTTAGTAACTGAAACTTCACTATTAGTAGAGAGACGCTGCCATGTACAATTAATTCACATGCAATCAAATGCATTCATATAAATTTAATCTTTACTGTGCTCCTTTCTCTGTATCTGATTTAGAACAAGCAGAAATCTGTGAGAAACCTAATGACCAAAAGAACTGATAAAAATAAGCTATTATGTAGGAGCAATAGCCTTGTGGGCAGCGCTGTGTCATATGCCATAGCTGTGAACAAGGCAACCTGCGTTCGAGTCTCAGCGTTTAACCCCTAGTACGTAAAGATTTTTATACTATTATTATTATAATGTTACAATTATTATAAATAGTATGTATATTTCTATACATTTACTCAATATTTCACTTATTATATTTTCACTTATAATTATTATTATAAGTTTTATTTTTAAAGTGCCTTTCCAAAGCTCAAGGTTACTTCAAGTCAAGTGAGCACAGTTACAGGTTTATCAACAGGTTGTTGTTGTTTTTAAACCAGAAAAAGCCAATCAATATTTTGGCCAATTACTAGATAATTTTTTAACAGTGATTGAAATAGTTCCCAGGGGCCGTATTCACAAAGAATTTTAAGGCTAAAAGTAGCTCCTAACTGGCGAATTTAGGAGCAACTCCTAAAAATAATGGGCGTGTCACTCCTAACTTTAGGACTCCTAAATTTTTTCACTAAGAGTAATTCACGAAGCATTTTAGCCCTAAAAGTAGCACTTAAGTCTGGGACAGCTTAAAAGAAGTCGAGAGGACTCCTAACTCACTAAGACCTATTCACAAAGGATTGTAGCGCATACCACCGCCTCTCGCAGTCGTCCGGGGTCCGCGACACAAGCGGGAATGCTGCATTGATCTGCAAACAAATCCTCTCCCATGTCTCACGCTTAGTTTTACTTGATATCCCAGTGTCGAATTTCCCTTTTATTTTTATTTTATTTTTTCAGCACCAACACCAAGCAGCAGTAACTGATCCTGCGTCCAGTTGGGCTTTCTTTTCCGTTTTGGCGAGTTCATAATCCACCGTCATTCAACTATTACATTACTTCAATAGGAGCAACATTTCCTTGCTTTAAGTAGTCTATTTAGGCTATGGAAGCTTGTTTCCGCCACAGAATGAAAAATAAAAAAGGTAATTGCGACTTTTTATCTCACAATTGCGACTTTATTTCTCACAATTCTGACTTCATATCTCGCAATTGTGAGATAAAAAGTCGCAATTATTTTTTTTAATTTTTATTCAGTGGCGGAAACAAGCTTCCATACTAATAGGATGTCAATTAACCAAGCAAGTGTTAATGCAAGTGTCGTTTTTCATTATTAGGCAAGTGGCGGTTTCATTAGGGTATTAGGCTACCTTAATTTAATTCACCACTTTTCTCTCTCTCTCTGCCGTTTTAGAATTACACTTCACTGCAGCCTGCACAAACATGTCATTATATGTGACCAGTCACGTAAACTAGGGACACAAGTCGGTTCTGGGGCATTTTGAGTTATTCATAGATTCTGAAAGTGTAGTCTCCAAGCTTTCCAACGATGTGTAACATGTGGAAATCTGATAATATTTGGAGAAGTTGTGGCCATTTGAAGGTAGGCACTTAAAAAAGCTCAAAGATGAGAAAACGACCTCGAAAGATTGTGCAGTTCTCACCTCTCTCTGCTGCTAGGAGTGACAATAGGGCTCATTTACATCTCATTTAGATAAGCCATACCCCCTGTAAAGCTCCCCCCTGTGCTTTACAGCTTTTTTTTGCACTTCGAATGAGTGCACTTCTGCAGCAGCTCTAGGCGAAAAACAATTGTGATGCCCCTCTATTTGCAACGTACCAGCAACAACACACAAAGACCAATATGCCATATAGCCTACATATAACGCAAAACCAGCAACAACACACAAAGACCAATATGCCATACATATAACGCAAAACCAGCAACAACACACAAAGACCAATAAGCCATAGGCCTACATATAACGCAAATAGTGCGCAACGCGCGTGTGCCCAAAATGTCAACAATATTAAAGTTTATGCAGGAGGCAAATGCCTGCTGGCATTTTTCTTTAAGCAGTCATGACAGGAATTTTCCAAATAATCACATTTCACCTCCTCAAATTACTGTTGCAAATCTCTTTACACCACTTTCTTATGTGCGTATACTATACACACACAAATGAAATGTCCGCAAGCACATTATATCATCAGCAGGTTCAGCATCTTAAATAACGACTAAAGAGCAAATGAAGCTTAACTTACGTTTCAGAAACGCGCACGGCAGGCCTTCAATCGCCTTCATCGCAGCAAAGGTCTTAACTGCATCCTCTATTTCGATTCTCTGTGCCAGTTCATGTTCTATGGAGATTGTTGCCAGTCCATTAAGTCTGTTCAGTTCACAAAACTTTCCCCATTCAAAGCAATCGGGACGTCACATATGAAACAGCCAGCCACCGCTGTCAGCGAGCCGAGCCGCCATATTCAACACAGAGGGTGCGCGCGCCGCGCCCATACCTCCGGTTCAGTTTCCCGAGCGGCGAAAACATTTTCGGTGTAACTGCCACGGTTCAGCTCGTCTGCGACAATCTTTGCGGCGTCCATCTTCATTGAATTTTGATATCAGATAGAGCCTACCAGAGCACAGCATAATAAGTAGCCATGCGGTTCAATGGGAGGGCGGGGACAAAAGCGCCATATTCAGTATGGAAATACACACAGACAATAACACGCCACGCCCCTACTGTGTGCTAGAATCTCCGAAAACGAGCCGATTTCAACCTCAAAATGTAAGCTTTTAAATATACCAATACTGCTATCTCAAACATGGAGAGGCTTCTTCGTGATTTCAACTAACAGATTCTGCAAAAAAATGTAATTCACCAATTTTGAAAAAAAACTCTTCTTTCTCATTTTGCTCGAAAGTTGTGCTGCCGACTTGTGTCCCTGGTTTCTGTGACGGGTCACATATATGCATTTCGATGACATTACTATTATTATTTTGTGTAGGACACAGACATATTTAGATGTCGTAATTCCATGATTTGTTGCATCTGTGTTATGTTCCGCATGATGGCCCTGTCATCTAACAACCAATCACTGTGATCATTGCGAGGAAACTCGTGCATGAGAATTGACGTCATCCATAGCAACGAAGACTCACTCTTAGTTTAGGAGTTGTCATTTTTCCTTACTAAGAGTAGGTCTGAAAGACATTGTGAATAACTTTTAGGAGAAAACTCCTAGCTAAAATATTTTACTGTGATTTAGGAGTACTCCTAGTGGTAAAATAAAATTCTTTGTGAATACGGCCCCAGGTCACTAATGGCGCTTTTCCATTACCAGTACCAGATCGACTCGACTCGTCTCGCTTTTCGCTCTGTTTTCCATTGCAGATAGTACCTCCCCAATAGTACCTGGTCGTCATAGCGACGCCGCAGGAAACTGCCGTGACGTAATCTTCAACGCGACACACACTCGCTATCCACACACAGGACAATGGAGGAAATCGAGTGTCTGTTTTTGATCCTCGGGATGTGGCTGTTTCTCACACGGCGTATTCTTCCGAGTTGCCATGGGTAAAGTTATATCTATTTAAAAATCACGCAATCTCTGGTCAAACTATTTAAAAACGGCGGGGTTATTCAGGATACTCCGTCTGGCACGTGCAATGATGACGCAGTGAATAGTGATGATTCCTTCTGACCAATCAGCAGTCTGCCGTGTTTACACGTCACATTTTAGTATCGCCTCAGCTCGCTCAGAACCTCGCCGGAGGTGATACGAAAAAAAGTACCCGAAAGCAGGTACAGGTACAACTTTTACGCAGTGGAAAACCAAAAAAAAAGGCGAGTTGAGGCGAGCTGGTACTGTGTAGTGGAAAAGCGCCAAAAATGTACTAAAATCTACTGGTACTAGTGGGCAAAAGCGCTATCACCATGTCCTGAGTAACGATAGTCAAGTCAACTCAAGTCAGTTCAGTGTTGGTCCAGTTCAGTTCAGTTCGATATCTGTGTAAAGTTTACACATTGAGACTGATACTAAGTATACCAACTGATCAAGCACAACCCTGACATGTATATCTACCACTTTGTCCTCACCTGTGTTGTCTCTGGTATTCAGGCTCTGCTGCATCTCCTCCACTTTGACCATCAGCCTCTGGTACTGCTCTTCAGCCAGCTGCAGGTCATTGCCCAGCGAGGCCAGGCTGGCGTTCTTCCCCTCCAGATTGCCCTGGAGATCCACCATAGCCTTCTCCAGTGCAGAGCAGTTAGAGCGTAGCGTTGTGACCTCAGAGGTGAGGGTGCTCTGCCTCTCCTGACTGGCCTGGGTTTGCTCCACCTGGACCTGCAACTGAGCATTAACTGTAGCCAGCTGTGCCTGGAGCTCCGTTTTTTCTTTCAGAGCCTGGAAATGAAGGTACGGTTTTAGATGATCCATGTGGTTTCAACCATGTTTTTAAGAAGTATATTTACAATATACAATAAATATATAAACATGTATATATGCACACTACTGTTCAAAAGTTTGAGGTCAGTAAGATTTTTTTTAAAGAAATTAATACTTTTATTCAACAAGGATGCATTAAATTGATCAAAGTGACAGTGAACATTTATAAATAATATTACAATAAAACTTTTTTTACTTTATATTTATCAAAAATTTCTGAAAAGAAAAAATGATGATATAATATTAAGATAACATTGATAAGAAATGTTTCTTGAGCACCAAATCAGCATATTAGAATGATTTCTAAAGGATCATGTGACACTGAAGACTGGAGTGATGATTGCTAAAAATTCAGCTTTGCCATCACAGGAATAAATTACATTTTAAAATGTATTAAAATAAAAACCGTTAAATTAAATTTATAATAATATTTTTACTTTTTTTTTTTTTTACTGTATTTTGATCAAATAAAAGGAGAAACTTCTCTAAAATACATTTAAAAAATCTAATTGTCGCCAAACTTTGTCTTTGACAGTGGTTGTTGTTACAGTGATTACTTTATTTTGTATTTTGTATTAAAAAATGCAAATGTTTTTATTTGTGAAAAAAAATACTATAAGAGGATTATTTAAATTAAAGATTTTTGTAATAAAATATGATATAAAAAAATATTTGTGATATTGCAGCAATGTTGTGTATGCATTTTGTGTGTGTGTGTGTGTGTGTATGCACACACAATTTTTTAAATATTTATAACATATAACTATAAATATTTAATCCAATCTGCTCTCTAAATATGGGCATCAGACATTTAAAAAATCAGTTGACCACTAATAAAAATACGTAGTCTTGTATTCTGTTGGTAGCAGGTAGCAAATATTGGACAAATGCCTAGTCCCAGGTTAACTCACCTGACTGGCCTCGGATGAAAGAGACTCCAGTTGTCCTTCTAACCTCATTTTCTCTTTCAGCACTTGCAGCATCTCATCATGAGTCCCCATCACAGAACTCCCAAATGACACACTGAAAACACATAATTCAATCATGAAGGTTTAAAGCTCCAGTAGGTAGCTTTTGTAAACAAATATTTGTTAAAACTGTCATTATGTCCTCACAGTAGAATATGAGACAGATAATCTGTGGAAAAAATCGAGCTCCTCTGGCTCCTCCCTGTGGTCCTATTGCCATTTGCAGAAATACACCGCTCCCGGTCAGAAACAACCAATCAGAGCCAGGAGGAATGTCTTAGCAGTGTCAATCACGCTCGTGTACGCGCTGATCACCCCTCTCTTGCACAGCGCGAGCGCGTACTGTCGTTCGTGACTCTCCTGTTCGAACGCGTTCATCCAAATGAACGAATCTTTTTTCCGAGTCATTTCGTTCATTCAACGAACGAAATGACTCGCAAAAAGATTCGTTCATTTCGAACGAGTCTTTTTCGGAGTCATTTCGTTCATTCAACGAACGAAATGATTCGAAAAAGATTTGTTCATTTTGATGAACGAGTTCAAACAGGAGAGTCACGAACGTGCATCACAGAACAGAGCAAGGCGAGCATTTGTGCTTATAAAACTTAAAGTTTTTTATTTATTTTTGAAATGACCGATCGTTTCGCTAGATAAGACCCTTATTCATCGTCTGGTATCGTTTAAAGCCCTTTGAAGCTGCACTGAAACTGTCATTTGGTCCTTGAAACGTTTGTGTCCTATTGAAGTCCATTATATGGAGATAAAGCCTGGAATGTTTTCATCAAAAACCTTAATTTCTTTTCGACTGAAGAAAGAAAGACATGGACATCTTGGATGACATGGGGGTGAGTAAATTATCAGCAAAAGTTTTTTTTAAAAGTGAACTAATCCTTTAACGTTATCTTACTATCTATTTATAACTTATAGAAAGAGTGCAACGTTATAAAGTTACATGTATTGCAAAATACATAATGATTTGAGGACCAAGTTTGTAATCAAAGTATGGGCAGGCCATAGTCAATGTAAAGCATATTGTTGATGTTTCGTCCCTATTAGTGAATGTTCCATAACTGTTTATAATACGCCGTCATCGGTGCTCCTGTTTACTAGTCTGCGCGTTCACGGCAGGCTCCGCTGTGGGGGAGGAGCTGTGGAGGGAGGGCTGTAGCGCAGCAGAGAGCAAGGGGGTTGGACCTGGAAGTTGTGCTTGTTCAAATTTTCAGGCTAAGTCAACATTTTCTCAAAACTCCCTACTGCAACTTTAATGGACTGGTTTCATGATAGATAATTATGTTCACCTAAAGGTCTAAAGATGTTTAGGGAATGGACTAACCGGTGGAAATAGCGGGCCCATACCTGCTGGAGAAGCTGTCCCTGCGACTGCAAGGCTCTACGCTGCCCTCTCTGTCCTGCTCCAGTTCTTCCATGTGTCTCTCTTCAGTGGCTGCCTGCAGGACTTCCTGCAGTGATGGAAAGTGGCCCATGGCTTCTGGAGCAATCTCTCTCCCTTCAACAGTATATGGAGCCTTTGGCTTGTTGGCCATTGCAGCTAACATACTATATGTCCCTGTAGTAGACACACTGCTATAGGACGAGCTATCGCTGTCATTGCCGTCAGCTCTGAAACCTGATTCGCTGCCATCCACCTCAGAGACGTTGTCTCTGATTAGCTGAGATGTTTCCGAATGGGTGTTGGTCTCAGAGCTGATGCTGATTTGCGAAATGGTGGAAACTGAGCTGATGGAGGAATGCAGCGAGCTAAACGATGAGTCGGCAGACACAGAAACTACCCCACCAGGTGCTTCTGTGCTTTTAACGTCAGATTCGGGAGTCTTGTAGTCGGCGAGAGAGTGTATCTTGCTGGAGCGAGATGATTTGGATTTCTTCTCCTTGCTGGAAGGGATTCCAAGGCTTCCCAGCTTGGGACCACGAGGAACGCTGGTGCGCAGGAAAGAGTATTCCTTAGTCATGGCAACAGTACTGGCCCTTGGGAGACCCTCGGGATGGAGCATGAGCTCTGGGTCCAAAGTGCTAAATAGGCGGCTCTTAGGAGTGGACCGCCTGGTCTGAACGAGACAAAGAAATGGCGATTAAACATAAGACATGTAAAAAAGGAAACAGTAGCAAACACTGAACTGTTTATCTATTTCTAACATTATGTCCATCAAGTCCACCTATAGCTAATATTAAATAAATTATTTACTCAAATGATTTGGCCACCCTCATGTTGTTAATAAATTATACCAATTTTCTTTTTTTTGCCAAACTATTAATTGAATTCAACATCAGTCATTTCATAGAAACTGAAAGTTCTCATTTGCTGACTCACTCTCTCTGTGTGCCGCTGTACTCTGTATTGTTTGAGCTGTTCCTCTAGACGCCGGCGAGCTTCCTGGCGAATTTTTTCTTCATTTTCCATCTCCACTGATGGCTCTTTTGAAGCTACAAGAAAGACACAGTCAACAAATGCACAAAAACTCTTGCTACATAAAAATAGGCAGATGTTCAGATATTGTCAACCAAGCTGTATTGGATTGAATGCAACAGGCTATTGATTATACGAGAATGATAATACAGCTCATCAATCCTGAAACATGCTTTCTTTGACAATGCTATTTCTAGAGATGGCTTTGACAACTGGTTCCATTTTTTAAAAAATACAAGAACTTACTAGTTCTGTAATAACGCAATATGCACAATCATCTTTCTCATCTTTTTACAGTTGTGATGATGAGCGAGTGTCTTATATGCACACATTATCATTAGTTTTAATGCAATTAAAAGTTCTGTTTAAATGCACATTTTTGGTGGTTTATGTGTTTTGGTACAATGGCCTCACAGAAAAACTAAATTCAAAGTATTGGTCTAAATACATAAGTTGCTAAAAGGAATAAATATGGTAATGTTTTTTTGTTGTTGTTGCTGGAACTGTGTAATACAATCGGATTTGTTATTACTGCTTTGTTAAAATCCGAAATGAATAATAACCAGGCTGCTGAGCATTTTCCAGAGAAAAATTACCAGAGGAATCAGTAATTAGAATCATTAAGGGAATTGTAAAGTGGAAATGGAACCAGAATCATTCAAATGTCTCATGACTCCCATCCCAAGTCTTTTAAGAGTGAAGCTTCATGCTCATCCTGGTAGAGCAAACACCATGTGATCTCTGCAACCCAAAATAAGCCATTCCATCTGCCTTAGTTAGAAAAAGAGAAAAGCACACTTCAATTTCTGCTTCAGTTAGTTATTAGTTCAGCCATATTTCACGTCCAAGCCAAATTGACTTAAATACTGGCAAGACAACGTACATCTTGTTATGTTGTTCCCAGAAAAGCTAAACTTTTCCTGAATCACCGACCAGCACAACAACCCCGGTATTGCACAGAATTGTCAGAAATCAAAGCACCAACAATCACAGGAGAGACTAATTAGCCTTTAATTAATTAATTAGGACATTATGCAATGAAGAGATCCCCATTAAAATCTCTCTGCAAGCCAAAATGGAGAAGCAGGCAAAAATAGGATACAGCAAACAGGGAGGGTTAGCCTAAATCAGCCTCAAAAGCCAAACTGAGGGGGAATTACAACACAACAGGAAGGGACGAGGGTGATTCGGGGGGTTATCCAATATCGTATGCTTACACAATTCGGTCTCCTGCATAGGAATACTTAGTCTGAGCGATTGCAATGCGTCACCCTTGTGAATAGAGCCCTCTGCAAGAGCTGCCTCAGACTTCTCTAGGCTGTCAGGGAAAGAGGCCACACCTGGATCCAGCTGTGCGCTCAGGGGGGAGTCGGCAAGGCGGCTGCCCGGGGAAGGAGTTGCCAGAGGTGGGGTTCTGCCTCCGTGAGCTTCCTGACCCTCCACCACGGCCTCTCCGTTTGGCAACAGCTCTGCTTTGACATGACCTACAACAAAGAGAAGGGATTCAGCAAACAGCGTTACATTTACAGGTGTTTTTAGTGTTTTACAGGCCAATACATACCATGCATCAGTATGGATGACATATCATGAAATATATTTTGGTTCATTACAACTTTCATTGTTCTGTCTGACCTATTATGTGTACTTAGCCTTCTATGGACCACATTAATTACTATACAGAAAAATAAAATTACTGACTGGTCATTTAACAACTGTAGGCCTTCCTAAAAATAAACAGTTATTAAAAATTATTGCATATAAAGTTATTAAAATTAAGTAAAACTGTGATAAAATAAAATTAACTTATTTTCAAAAAAGTATTACCCAAAAGAGCACTTTTTATGCTTTAGTAAATATCACTCCACGCAAAAACTATTTGGTAAGACTTTACAATAAGGTCCCATTAGTAATGCATTTACTAACATTAACAATGAGCCATACATTTGTTAACGTATTTATTTATCTTTGTAAATTAGTTAATAAAAAATACAACTAATCATTGTTAGGTCATGTTAGCTCAAGTCCATTAAATAATATTAATAAAAGATACAACTTTTGATTTTAATAATGTATTAGTAAATGTTGAAATTAACATTAACTAAGAATGCTCGTATTTTTCATTGTTAACTAATGCATTTAACTAATGTTAACAAATTGAACCTGATTGTTACCAACAATTCTGTAGAAAACAATGGCCCGTTTATAGACATATTTGTCATCCGTGATTCCTTTATTCTACAGACAGAAGCGTCTATTACTAAGATAAAGTGAATAGTCCAGCATTAAGGGGGACCATCTTCTCAACATGTCGAGATCATTTTGAACATATTTGTCCAAAGCATTATTCTTTTCCTTATGGGTAAAATGTTACTTTGCGCACATTTAAAGTACAAAGCACGACCTAAATTAGCCTGTTTATATCTATGTTATGAGGTTATGATTGGTGCTTTTTGGTCATTCACAACTTTCATAATTAGAGACCAGCATAGCCCGAATGTTCTCCTGTGTGCAAGTCTTGCAGAACAAGTCAAACAGCCTAATCGAGCTACAGGGACAGTTCAGGAAACTGACACTAAAAGTGAGGGGGAAGTTTGTGGATATATCTAGAGAAAAATACTTCTTAATAAGGTAACAGATAGCATTGAAACGTGGCAAAAGAAAAAACATCTCAAAGCCAAGTGACGCAGTAAACAGAAAATGTTCACTTTGAAATTTTGCCAAGTTTTGAATGAAATGAAGACAACAAACAACTCTCATAAGACAAGCTTAACAGTGAATCCTGCATACGCTCACATTTTGAGTATAAATTGTATATTTTTAAACACTATAAAGACCCAATTTATACTATAAAATATATTACAAACATGTGTAAAATATTATTTGGAAAATATTTAGTTTCTTTTACGTTACACTATGCTTTTTTCTACTCACTATAGTACTGTACTGTTAGATGTAGCCTATTTTTTTGTTATTTATTTATTTAATAGTGGTTTTATTATTTAGCTATTTAAATCAACCTTTTATTTAAATCAATTATTTATTGAAATATATATATATATATATATATATATTTTAATAATTTATTTTATACACAGCCCCACACATGACATGCAAGAAAAAAGTCAATTGTGTGCACAATTTATAAATCAAGGGAACAAATTAGTAAATCATGCGCACGATTTAGCCTACTACTTTTCTCCATAATTCTAAATTAAAAGCATTAATTAATTAGTAAAAATGTATTTCATTTTGCTCTGAACTTTTCCACGGACCCCCTAGCACACTCTTGCAGCCCCCTGTGGGTCACCACCAGTTTGAAAACCCCTGACTTAGAACATCATTCATCAAATTTCATCTAAAAAAAAAAAAAACACTCACCATTTGGCATTTTCTCTGTTACGGGTGATCTCTCCGACTTCAGAGATTCTACAGTATTGCTGTCTGGATGCTGAGGGATGGCCTCAATTGAGGCCGTTTCAGTATTTCCATTTTCCATATCTCTTGAAATACAGATGCTGTTCTAGCATCCATTAAAAAATAAGCTGGGCCTCACTAGTGCAATTCAACTTTACTTCATGCTCGGTAAACTTTGGTTGAGACTGCAGGCTGGCCTGGATGCTGCAGACGGCTTCAGTCCTTGGTGAACCTGAGGAATGACAACATTACCTAAAATCATCCATACTGTGAGAAGGGTTCAAGATTCATTACACAGTTAAAGCAGTCTTGTTTAAGGGCTAAATGGTGATATACAGTGAACGTGATTCACAACATGTTCCTGAATCAATATTTTTGCTGATCCTGGAACAATATTCCAATCAACCAATCAGATTTGAGGGACAAGTTTATAGTTTATGTCAAGTTTAGGCTTACAATTAGGGTTAGATCCTTCAACATCAGTGTTTTTCACATATCATTTCCCTGTGATTTTAGGGATAAGTTATGGGAAGGGTTATGTAGGGGTAGGGATAGGACTACATTTTTGGGCAGGAATGTTGTTCCAGAATCAACAAAATATACTGATCCAGGAACTGTCTTACTTGGCAAAATCACGGTGACCAGTGAGATACTTTTGTTAGTGTTGCTGGAAGTGGCACTAGTTGTTTAATCTTTTCTTTGTCATGCGTTTATATAAAGTGTCCTCAGAAATACTTTTTTTTTTTTTTTTACCTACAACCTTTTACAGTACATACCAGCCCACTAATTCATACCACCTCAATTTGGGCCAAGAAAGAGGGAAAATAACTTCACCACACTTTTAACTTAGTACAAACAACAGTGGTTTAAATGACAGTTCACTGATTCTTGAGAGATGGGACAAAACATGTTCCACATCTAAACCTGCTATTAACTTTCAAAACAGCAACATTTCCATTTAGAAATGAATCAGAGATTATCACTAAAATGTTCTCATTTTTTATAGAAATTATGACATGACATTCATCTACCCCCTATAACTATAACAATACCTATGACTACCCGGTGCGAAAGGGGCTAATATCACTTAATTCCTCTAAAACCATTTGTCCGCTCCTCCAACCATAGCTCAACACTTCATATAGATTAAAATGTTAGATAATAAAAACAGTAATACAAAAGTCTCGTATGGAGAAAAGCAATACAATTAAAATAGTCCTCTTTTATTAGGTTTCCAATGCATTAGAAAACAATTCCTGTAGTGCTTAATGCATGCGTGATATGCAATATATACTTTAGTCAATACAGTCAGCTGTCAACACTTTGAGCTGTCAACACAAAGGTTGTCTGTCTTACTGCGAAGAAAATTCAATCATTAAACTAAAAATCTGCTTTAAATTAATTATTTAGTCTCCATTCGCCCACTGAAGTGAATGCTTTATTTGTCAATATTTATAGTAAATATTGGACACATTATTGCTGACAGGTGGGGACTCATACTGAGCTATAGGCAAGGAAAACAATTTCATGAGAAAATAAAGGCAGCAGGAGATTGAACAGAATAATCCTTCATATAAACTTGTGCATATATTCTTGGCATCATGAAGTGTCATCATTAAGTGTCATTGTGGTGGAGGAATGAGATTTCTGTCTCACACAATGCTAGAGGATTAGACTAACTATTAACACGAGTCTGACTATAGACTAGTGCGATTTAAGACACTTATCAGACATCTGACATGCAAACAAAGCTGTCATTACTTCAAAGCAACCTTGTCATAATATCACATATAGACAGATCAGACTGACAACAGCATTTTTGATTATCTGTCGCTCAACAGAGAGTATGTCCCTTATTTCAGTGCAATGAACTGAAAATGAAAGCACAGCAACAAACACGTCAATCATAATAAATAGCCAGCAGCACGGAAAAAGTGAAAAACCACTGGAGATACAGTGTTAAAGTGAGTTTAGTATTATAAATATCTGATCTCATTAGCATCAGCCTTTTAGCTACTTAGCCACATCGCACGGTATCTAAAAAGCCTTAAGCAACTGATGCATGACACTGACATACGGCCACGCTTCTGCATAGCAGTCGTCGCGTGCAATGGTGAATTATTAGTATGGTGATTAGAAGAGATGATAAAAAAGTAATTAAGCACCAACCTTAGACGTGCTCCTGCCTATACTACGTGGCTGTTTAGGTTCCGTCCTTCAAACAGATCCGTCTCACAACGGTTACCTCAAAATTAAAGGTTCCGCGTAGAGCTGCTGCGTAGCTACGGAAGAAATCTATGGATTTAAAATCCCCTATATATTATTTATAACAATCTAATATTGAATAACCAATTAATAATCATACTTGTATATAATATGTATGGTTAAAAATCAAAAGCGCTCACTTCTAACTAATTGTGAATGTACTGATCTAAAACACACAACATGCTGCAATATGACGTTTTTTGTCTAAATCACAATCAGTATGATTTTAAACTTTTTTTGTCCAACTGTTTTAAATTGTATTGTGCTATCAAATGAGTACACAAAGGCCCGTCTCATGACTAACATCTCCAAATCATATGCTATTACACAAACTGAAAAATCTTATTAGCCCCATTAGGCTTTTGAATGGAAGCCATACATACAGACACCAATGTATGACAAAGCATCAGTCTTTAATTTGATCACAACCCTTTTACATGAAGTATAATTAGTAACCACTATAAATGTGAGAGTTCAAGTCATTCATCACATGCCAAATGCAACTTAAGGGACCCTTCTGCTTTTATTAAAAAAATACTCAAACTGGGAATGTGGAAATTGTGCGGTTCAAACACATCAAAACCGCAATTCCTAAAATGTACATCCAAAATAAAAAAGCAAAACAATGTCTAAGAGACCAAATTATTGTGCATGCAGTCGTTGTAATATTACATAGGATAAACCTTAGACATGGCCTGTAAAACTTTATCAATGCTGTTTCTTGGAATTGAAATAGTAACCCTTATGGAATGAAAACCATATTTCATTAGTGATACAGTACCTAGTTTACTTATCTTCCTATATATTTTTAAAAAGCACTTAATATGCATTATGACAACAGGTTTTAACCATTTAAAACCACGCTGCTTTTCCACACTCAAGTGATAACGGAGTCAACCATTCTTTATTTTCTTGATTTCCAATTCAAACAGAAGAGGGTCACACCCATAATAGAAGGGTCATACTCATAATAAAACTTCCTTCAGTTATTCAGAGCAGTCTCTTTTTTTGCCAGATGCAGCCCTCCACAGAAAATCAATAATTTTAATCATTCAATAGTAAATTCAAGCCACAGAGAAGCCAAATGTTCCTCATGTGACTTTATTGTAAGGAAAAGTCAAAGATCGCAGATACTCATACTCCCTATCAACTCAACAGCCCGCTCTCATATCAGACAGTGCTCATCTAGACGCTCACAATATAACTCTTTAAAGTACAAAAGAAAAACAACAAAAGAAGTTACCCAATGTGGGAATCAATCAATAGCACAAGCCTTGTATCATAGCATGTCGTGTAAATACACAAATACATGATGACTGACGACTGGTCCACAATGAATGAGAAAATGAAGGGCGATATGAGAGTTTGTGAATGGGACAAAAGCTCACAACATCTTGATGATTGAGAAATGGACGCATTAAGAGTGGCACCAAGGTCTTGTGAAGTCAAGTGGCCAAAAAGAAAAAAACAAAAGTGTCCAATTTTTCAATTTCAGAGTCTGTTGTAGAAAAGGGGTAAATGGCAAGTGGAGGATCCGTATGAAGCGACGTTCCAGGCTCATTTCTTCTCCTCACCAGCCTTCTCCTCTTTCTTCTCTTCCTTCACCTCCTCTTTCTTGCCCTCTGAACTCTTTGTCTTGTCATCTTTCACAGACAGCTCCTCCAGCTTCTCTGCCACTTTGTTAGGGCTGTTCATGCTACCTGTGAAACGAAATTGAAACCGTTAAGTTGAAGGCTCTTCAAAGAGTACTCCAACTCAAGCCTTACACAAATTTATGAAAGAAAAAAAAAAAATGTCTGAGAAGATACGGTCACCTCCCAAGTGAATAGCAAGGCAGTTTGTAACAATCTTCATGTTACTGTAGCAGACAGAAAAAGTCTAAGGCTGGATTTGTCAGTCTTAAACAGAGTGAGTCTGCAATAATCCTGGTAGAAAAAGCCACCATCTTACCTTCTAGAGACTTTCTGGCCTCTTCTTTGCATTCATCAAACTTCATCTTGAACTTCTGTGCATCTGCAAGACAAAGGAAACAAAGGGCACAAAAAAAGCAGAAGTCTGTTACACTAATGATAAAATTACATTTTAAAATGCATTGTATTTATTATGCTATTCACAACTGGTATAATTGTAAGTATGCAGGAAATGGAAAGTATCCATTTTCTAAATGCATCTTAACTTATTATGAATAAATCATCCATGCATGAGTTTAATTTTTTCAAAAATTGACCTTGTAATCTTCTAGAGAAAGGACATTTCTCTCTAGTGATGTTGCCGGACTTCTCCAGCTTAAAACCCGCCCCATTATTACAATCAACTACAAGCTTGCATTCAGATCTGCCTCCATCCAATCAACAATAGATAGAATTAAGTCCCCACCTAATATTTTTGTTTCACTCGCATGCAAGAAAAGTTCTGTCGCTACTATGGTTTCTTTCTGCATTTTGTAGGGCTTCAAGTAGTCTTACTTTAACCAGATCCCTGAGATTTGTTCTGGAGATCATGTTCATTTGTACTCACTCTCTGCATTAAGGAATCGAATGGCCAGCATCTCTGCTTTGGGTTTTTCATCTGCAAAGTCAGCATGTGTATTCCACACCCAGGCCCTGTCACTGCCTGCATTGGGCTTCAGCTCCATCAACGGCATAACTAGAGCACAGGATTTAAATTAATGAGTTAAAGCCAGCACATGATTGGAAAACGAACAGAAGGACGACAGATAACGATTACACTCACTGTTGTGGTTGGCACAGATTTTGAGGGTGCGGTCTCTCCTCATGAGAAGGCGGATGGTACCCTTCTCTTTGTGTCGCAGGAGTTTGACATCACCTGTCCCGCGCTCCTTCCACTCGGGAGGGTCGTTCTCGCTGGCAAAACGATACAGCTTTGCCCTCCTACAAAAACCATGTTGAAGATAAATGTCAGCAAAAATTCAGTTCTCGCAGCAGTTCTCTTTTGCATACCACTGCACTCGAACAGACAAACAGATAAAACTGTCAAAATGCCCATATTGGTGAGTATCCTTGATGAATACTGATGAATATACAGTAAAGTCGAAGTAGTGTTTTATCTTTTACATTTGTTCATTCAATTTCTTTCTCGAAAAGCTGCAGATGAAAAAACTTGAGCAGTTTATTTCACTTGTATATTTTATTGTATTTGTCCTATTATTTGTTAAAAAAAGGATATATATTTTTTAAATAATCGATTAATTGTTGATAATTTAATCCATAAAACTTATCAATGGTCGATTAAGCAAGGTCATAAGTGTGTGTGCCTGCTCAACTGCAAAACACCTAAAGCAGACACAAGAAATAAAGGGAGCACGCCAGAGTTTAGCCTTTAAAAGGCTAGTTGCAACTTCATGATTGACCACACGTTTGCTTGTGCATTCGCAACCTTGTTGTTTTGTGCAAATGGAAGTTGAAATATTGTGTTTATTTTGTGTAGGCCTATATCTGATTGATCTCATATGGGATGCATTTGGTTAAGAATTAACGATTTTATTCACGCTGCTAGGCAGCCTGGATTCCATGGACCAGATATTTGCCTCAGCGAGGGGACCAATCACACAACGGGGAGGGAGCAGCAAGACGATGACGACGTCTATGCGACACACCGAAGCAGTTTGTTTATACCTATGGATCCAACATGGCAGCAGACGCGAAGTTACCTTTCGATGCAGCCTTAGATATTGTTCTAAGTAGTTTAGAACGCAAGTTCATTTTGATAAAAGAGCATCGTGTACACAAATCTCTGACCCATCGTCTTCTTCCTCGTCTAATTTCTGTCGCTCTACATGCGTCATCTGGTATAATTGAAACGATTGGCTATGAGCTACGTAAAGGCGCATTTGATAGACATTCGTAGCACCCAATAAACGGCTCTGGGCTTTCGTAAACCACGCCTCAAATACGAGAAAATGAATATGTGGTTCCCAGACCCACGTCTCAATGAGACGAGGTCTGACGTTAGCCAGGCTAAAAGAGAACAGTATTGTATTCAAACGTTGTTTTGCCTTGTTTCTGCATGTAGCTTCAGGAAGAGCACATCCACAACCTGAGTCACACATTCTGACTAGCACACAACTTGAAATAAGTTCACTTGTACATTAACGTCATTTTGTGCAGATATAATTTGTAATATATGTTGGTTTTGTATATATCTAATTAATCTGATATAGGATGCGGTTTCGTTGAGTTAAATAACCAGCTAGCAAAGTGCTTCAGTTTACCAGTGTTCATTCAGCGCACACAGCCCAAACAGCAATGCACGACTTATAACTATGATTGTGACTGTCATTTTACATAACATTAGGGGTGTAACGATACACAAAACTGACGGTTCGGTTCTTCCCACGGTTTTGACCTCTCGGTTCGGTTTCGGTTCGGTGGGGTTTAAAAAGCTAAAATTGCTTTTTTTGTTTTTTTTTAAACAGTGGTTTAATGAATTTTTTTTTATTTTTTAGATATAATAATCAACAACACATTGTATGAAAACTGAATAAAGGCAGTTTTTGCATTAACTTGTATTTTTACTCTAATTCGTTATTGAAATATATTAATTTACACAGTTGCTGTCATTTTCATGAAAAATATTTTAAACATACATTAAATAATCAAGATATCATTAACAGGTTAAGTAAAATATAGCCTAATAGTGCATTTATTTAGTGCAAGAGTTAATTTGGATGACTTGCCTGCTGAGGTAAACAATGCTATGTGAAAAACTATGCTGTTTTATTGACGTCTTTCCGCTGCTGAAACACTGATTGAGCGATTACATGAGTTGTGATGCCTTTCAGTAAGTATACTGTATCTTTCAACATACCTTCAGGTGTCCATTCATGTTTATTCTGTAACTGAGGAAGAGATGATCGCGTTTACTCGCGCTCCCGCTTGAAATGAGGAGCTAGTACAGCGATCTGTCACGCCACAGCAAAGAGCGCCAAAACACCATTTATTGTTTGAATTTCGAGATCAAATAGACAGATTTTGAATCGCGAGAATCGCGATTCGTATCGTGGGTTCTGTGTCGCGGTTTTTTGGTTCGGTTTGAATATTGTTACACCCCTACATAACATTATAATGAGAACGCTATTTTAATAAATCTTTGTGAATTAATTGGGTTAAGTTTTCCGTGGAACACGTCCACAACACGAGTTACACATTCCAACTAACAGGCATCCGAGGAGTGTTATAATTCGTTACATTCATATAGCGTTTTTCTGGGTATTCAAAGCGATTTACATGGAAGGGGGAATCTCCTCAACCACCACCAATGTGCAGCATCCACCTGGATGATGCGACGGCAGCCATATTGCGCCAGAACGCCCACCACACACCAGCTTACTGGTGGAGAGGAGACAGTGATGAAGCCAATCAGTATATGGTGATGATTAGTAGGCCATGATGGACAGAGGCCAAGGGGCAAATTTGGCCAGGATGCCAGGGTTTCACCCCTACACTTATTCGAAGGACATCCTGATATTTTTAATGACCACAGAGAGTCAGGACCTCGGTTTAACGTCTCATCCGAAGGACGGTGCTCTTTGACAGTATAGTGTCCCCGTCACTATACTGGGGCGTTAGGACCCACACAGACCACAGGGTGAACACCCCCTACTGGCCTCTCTAACACCTCTTCCAGCAGCAACCTGGTTTTCTCAGGAGGTCTCCCATCCAGGTACTAACCAGGCTCAGCCCTGCTTAGCTTCAGTGGGCAACCAGTCTTGGGCTACAGGGTGATATTGCTGCTGTAATAGTGTTTCATGATATACCGGTACTAGAAAGGTATTGCGATACCCTGCTATTAAAAAACTGTATTGATATGAAATTTTATTAGTACCGATACTTTAAGAGTGACCGCACTCTAAATAATATGAGCAGTATTTCTTTATTTGCGTCGAGGTGTGACAGCCAGAGTCAGGATGTGTGTGTGCAGTAGTGTTGTCAAAAGACACTGTACTTCGGTACCAAGTCGGTACTAAAAAAATTAAACCGTTACGGAACCAGCTTTTCTTAAGAACCGGTGGTACCGAAGTACCGGGTTAATGCGGTTCTTAATGCGCTGTCCGAAAGGTGCACAGTTGCGTCCTCTTCATAAAAACACTGAGACATGGCAACCGGCAGCGCTACCAATGCGGTGGCTCTGAATCCACTTGTTGAAAAGAAAGGAGGAAAGCGCCACACACGGAAATATTTTGAATTAGGCTAATATCACGCTGCCATAAGGGGCCGTTCACACAGCGTGTTTTTTGCGCGTGCAAATTCATTATTTCAAATGTATGCGCGCGGTAAGCGCGCTCATAATAGAAGCAACGTGTCACGCTCGTTTTTCCAGGCGCGCCCCTGTTAATGGTTGCATAGAGGGAGAGCAAGCGCTTGTGAAAAGGAGGAGAAAGCGGTGCGAACTGCGCTCTCCATGATGACGAGGAAGTATCAGCAAAGAATTAATTGATTTCTAGCCTTTGCATTAGCTTTACTACTAGTTATATTTATGGAGATGAGAAATAAAAAGCCGCCCTGTACAGCTATGACCAGCTGTTCAGCCGAGCTTTCAATGTTGTTGCGGAAAGGCCGAAGCTGATCGGTTGGTTTTTGTGACATGACCTGTTGAGATGTTTTCATCTCGCTGCGGCATAGGCGCGCCTGGAAAAAATGAGCGCATCGCTTCTATTATGAGCCCGCTTGCTGCACGGCTACATTTGAAATAACGAATTTGCAGTTATCATAAAGTGGTATCGGGTGCGGTTGTTTCGGGGTAACTTAGTTTTACGAGTACATGAGCACAGTATCGAACCGACACCCAAGTACGGGTATCAGTATCAGTGTATCCCTATTTATGTCATTAATATCAGTCCATCAGAAAAGCAGTTCTAGGCTTATTCTTGGCTGGATAACTCTTAGCAGGTTCAAAATTCCCTTTTAAAATCAAATATGAACGCAGTTTTGGATTAAATAAAAGTACAGTTAAGTCAAATAAAACATGTTTTATCTCCTGTATAGTTTGGCAACACTACAATAAGATACCATTCATTAACATTACTTAATGCATTATCTAATATCAACACATTGAGTGAACAATATATTTTTACAACATTAATTAATGTTGGTGAATGTTATTTAATACAAACACTTGATTGTTCATGTTTGTTCACTTCATTTCACACAGCATGCGATTGCGTCTTCAGTTCTCCTTCGCGGATTATTAGGTTTGAATAGTCAAAATTCTATGTAAAAATGCCTGTCCGGGCGAGTATTCACCTAAAAACAGTCGGGTATGTCTTTAGTGAACGGTTTGTAAAAAAATAAATTGTGTACGTGTTTCAATGTATTGGGTACGTGCAGGTCTTAGGGCCTCAGGTGTAAGGGCCGGACTAGCAGCCTAATATTCTGTTTGATTAATGTTAATCAAACAACAAAAGAAAATAGAAAAATCACCCAATGCTTGACTGAATAAATTTAAGCTATACCTTTCACAACAGATAATGCTTTAAGAGAGCTACATATGGCAATTTATCTGTTCAATAAAATACCTTCACTTGTTGAGCAACAAAATTGGCCAAGCTAATGTTGATTCTCAATTTATTACGAGCTGTCACATTCTCTTTTTACCAGCAGACTCTCCTCTATTCTGCTTTTGTTTTAACTGGTCCCCAGCAGTTCAAGATTGATATTGTGTTTTCCATGTCACAATGAGCGAGAAAGGTTGACAACTAACCTATGCCACTCCCACACCACACAGGCGTCAAAAGTAGCCCGATGCAACTTCTCTATTTATGAGTATAACGAGCTACATATGGCAATTTATTACAATTGTTTAATCTAAAACATAAAAAAATTTAATAGGCTTACCATAGGGAATCAGTGCAAGACAAAAACATGCTTTGGAAGGATTGATGTTGTACTGACTCATTTAAATAGTTGATTTTGAACAAAAAACAAAGTTACATAGTGCACCTTTAAATCTGAACCTGCTTAGTATTGGGTAGTGACTTACATCTTGAAAAGTTCCTCCTCATCCTCTTCTAGGGTCTTAACATCCTGCTCAGGTAGGGAGACAATGGGCTCAAATTGAGGGTCATGGTTGGAGTCCTCTACATTTTCTGGGGTTGCTTCATGATCATCTTGTGCCTCCTGGAAAGATAATTAATCACAGCAGCTTTTGTAAATTAAACATCAAAAAGCAAATATGCTAATGACTTACTGCAGTTGGTCATGATCAAGGATTAGACCCATTTTTGTTTTTTGAGAATAACAAAAATGTACTATGGCATTTGTTCTGCTGAGCTTCACACTGTCCTGATCCCGGCTGTGGGGATCCTGCTTCCACATTACTCATCAGATCAGTGGAGTGAAAAGCTGTAGGATTTGGAGGGACCATTCTCTGGAGTTTGGCCTATTGTCTCCAAATTTGCTGCTGCAACCAAACTTACACCCACTGGTGCTGAGCCGTTAACTTGAATTCTCATGATCGAATTCATGCTCTTGCTATCCACTAATCACTAGTCTAACATCCATGAGGGCCTTTTTGCTTGAATTATTCAAAAGCTTCCCTACCAACTCTTGCAGCAGATCTTCAACACATGTGAAGCTTCAAACTGGTTCAACCCCTCATAGTTAAGTTTCTTCAGTCAGCATTTTAATAATACTAAGAAGTTTATTTAGCTTAACAGTTTACTTCACTCAATATCAGATAATTATATCTAAAGGGGTGAGTTAACAGTTTCTCAGAAGTGGACATTCAGTTAGCACCCAGGCTAACAGAAGCTAATAAGCGGCCTAAAGGTGTTTAAGTGTTTGAATCTCCGTCTCAACCCACTGTTTTGACACAACTGAGTAAATACATTTAAAACACGCAAATGAACTTGAAAGCTGCTAATAAACCGGCTTTGAGTTTGAACGTCACATGTGCGGCATGTTAGCGATGCTAACACACACAAGCTAACGGTGTCTTAGCATGGCAGCTTTACAATTCAAATTATGAGTAGTATTTAATTGGAACATGCCGTGGATAGTTTTATTACGTAAATAAAAACAATTATTTGGTTGTCTTTTATGTTTAAGTAAGTGACGAACACAAATGCACATATAATTATCATTTTAAGGACGTTCACTTACAGCTGCTATTAACAGCGTAGCGTGATTTTAAATAAACAAACGACTTTGTCAGCGTATAATTACAAGATATTAAGAATAGAAAATAGAAAAGTGCGGGTTTAACGTCTAGTGTTTAGGCGTGCGACGTAGGTAGAGGAAAAAACAAGTGCTTTTCACTCTCTGTTAAAAAAGACCCGTATAAAACATTTCTCGCCAACTAAACACCCGAAATAACCATCTCTCGCGGTCCGAAAGGGGCAGAAATTGAAGATGATGTCACACTTACTTTTGGGTCCGACATTGTTTTGGCAGATGTTTGAAGATTTAGGAGAGTTTCTGTTCGGTTAGACCAGGGCGAGCTCGTGAGATTTCACTCCAATAATTTCGCGCGCCTAACCGGAGCAGAGAGACGGTGACGTCAGCGCAATGCGCGACGTCAACGCGCGTTGGCTACGCACAATTTAAATCTGAAGATCCAGACCAGTTGATCCGAATACTAGATGTTTTTATTGTTGTTTGTTCCTTTGTAAGTTTATCAAGTACATATGCCTTGATTTTCTTGGCTTTGGCATTTTTGAGAAGCCTTTCTTTTTAACAAGACAGGAAAAGAAGATGACAGGTGATTATATTCAACATCCATCTGACACTCTGTAAAGTTTCCTGGGACCTGGGATATTCCTAAATCCACCTGCAGAATACCTGCAAATGCATCTTTAGAGCCCTGCAATGCAGTGGCATTGACCTTTATTATAGAAGACTGAATTTCAGCATATTAACCTGACATTTCTGTCAGATCATGGGATTATTTAAGATAATGTATCTATTCCTGAAATTACTATTGTGTGAATAATACAGGAGAATGTTGACACTGTTACATTTTCGTTTTACGTACAGAAAGTGCCTTAAAACCACTGACATTTTATATTTCACATTTCATTCACATATATAAGTACTGAAGGTATGTAGCCTACATTGATATTTTTAAATCAAAACACATGTGAGGATAGATTACTGGTCAAATATTAAAATGTAGCAATGGTGTCATTAAGCATGACCCTGTTATTTATTAACATTTGCAAACTGTGAGTTTAATAATGTAAATTTTCCCAGCCCAAATCTTTTGCTACACAGAGTGTTAGTTTTGTTGTAATGTGTAAGTCCTTTACACATATTTAGTGGAAACAGCTATTATTTAATTGCTTTAAAAAGTGTTGCAATTCTGTTTCAGTTACAGCAATTACCCTAATTTAACATTCACAAGAATAAGGATTCACTAAGTTTACAGTAATTTATTTTAGGGGTCAAGCAAATGTGGGTTCCAGTAAGTAACCAAATTGAACCTTTCTGCATGACATACAGTAGAATCACATTTTATGTTTGTATTGTAGTCTTTTAATTGTAGTCTTCTTTTTATTATTTACTGGTGGTCAACAAATAAAAATTTTATTGTGTTTTTATTTTTAAACTTTAAATGTATGTTTAAGAGTACATGTAGGCTATATAACAAATCCACTTATGTATTTATTTGGGTTATTTATTTCTTTATTTTGCACAATTCCTGCAGTGAGAATTAATTATAAGGTAACAAAAACTGCATTCATAATAATTTGAAATCAATGCTGTAACTGTTTGAAATGAATTTACATGCAAATAAAGAAACTCATAGTTTGTCCCAATAGAGGTGTCCTTTGCTTGCCACTAATTAATAGTTTAAAATAACCTAAATCAATTTTGGGAGCTTGCATGGCATCTCTTTTAACTCCAGGTTTGTGTTACTTGAGTTAGCTAACATTTTACTACACAATGCATAATAAAACCAGAATAAACATATGTGTTCTGCATCTTCTAAGAAAGTTATGTGACATACTGAAAGACAAAAATCTCAAGAAATGAAGCCTGATGCCAATGTGATTATTTCCCCAAGGCTGTGAGCAAATCCACAGAGAAGAGCTGAAGAAGAACCTCTGCATTAACTGAGCTACGTTTGGTAAAGCAGAATATACACAAAAGCAGCTTTACAGTTCAGAAAGACAAACCTCTCATAATAATTTTGATTCAAATTTTGCACAAAACTATGAAACTAAAACTTTGTGCAATTTCTATAAATCTAGGCAGAATGGCTATTCAGAACTCCCCGAATTCTACATACTATAGTTTAACTGATTAACCAAACGTTGTTGTTGTTGTTTTTTCAATCTTAATGCAGTTTTTAACAAATTGTGTGCCTTGTGATGCCCTAGAGCTCAGGTTGTAATATATTTTATTTATTATAATTTGTAATGCATGTTCAGCATAAAAAATATTTAGAAGTCATGTTAGGAATCTGCTAAACATTTTCCATAAAAAAAAGCGCAATGTTGCTGCCTCACCATTGAATACAAAAATAAATCCATCTGTTATCTCTCTACTAATATAAACTATTTTCTAATATCTCAACAACAAATGAATACTGTAACAGTCTCACAATAATAGGACCATTGCTAACTACACCACCATTTTCATGTTAAAGGCTACTAAAACTCACCCTCCTGTTTAACCGCTGGTTTCATGCTGGTGAATAACATTGCCTAATGCTAATCAAATAAAAAAGGGCCATTGTTGAGATAGATATAACGCAGTCCAAGGTTTTACTGTTGTTCGGATCAGCAGCAGTCAAGCAGATTTGTCTGCATGCCAAAGCCCAAAAAGCTAGTTTGTGTCCACAAATCTCTGTGGAGGCAGTGGGGGTTGACCCTTCTTGGCATGAAACACTGGAGGTATTTTCACTTAATCTACACAAGTTTGCTTTTTAATATGTTGTAAGTGAATGCATTTTATTGATCATACACAAAACATACAGGTGCAAACCTTGGCATTGCTTCTCAAGTATCCCTTGGCAAATTACGGTCAAACACTGGTTTCACCTGCAAGTCACAGAGTTTAATCAATTTTAAAATATACATAAACAACATTTTCTGATTTTAAATACCCCAATTTTCCCTCCCGTTCCCTTCATTTTCTTCCCTCCCTCTCTCCACCATATCTCACTTGGCAATCTTTTCCCTTCATCCTAGCAGAGAGGGCACCTACTACCTCCACAAAAATTAAATCACTCTAGTTGTGCAGCATATTGCTTTTTTTCTTTTCTTTCTTTTTTAAGACATTTGCGACATAAACATAAAGACTACAGTTTGTTTTCTGCTCTGATGTTGGACTGTTCAGAAGAAGTTGAAACAGCAATGTCCTACAAACTGCCCTTCCAAAATGAGAAAATGTCCAAAATACTGAGGTCTATCCTCCTCTTTACAACCAATGCAGATACTGAATGGATGTACTTTCAATCCTCTGTTCCGCTGGTCTCTTTCTTTCTAGAACTTTCTTATCCCCTCCAATGGGCAATTAAGTTACTGGTGGTGTCCATTGTTGAAACTTCAATCTGGGCCTCAGAAGTCTCTTTTTCCATATGATTTGCTTCCATATGTCTATCATACCTCTTTGTACATCCAATCAGTCCTCTTTAATCGATGAAGTCCTTATCTACTGATGATACACAACATTTTAGACCGGGTTGGTGGGCATGTGTACGACTGGTCCACAGTGGGCAGGTGCAGGCAGAGTGAAGGGCAAAGCTTAACTGTTTAACGGCACTAGAGGAAAACTCAATTTATTTACAAGGCATGCATGTTACACACTCAGTTCTAGAGTTTGCCCTCAAGAGGGTGTGATATCTGTGTGTATGTACATACATTTGTCTGCGTATGCATGTATGAGTGCAAGTGTGTCTGTGTTCAAGTGTACAGGGGTCTCTTTGTCTTGCAATCTTTATTAATGCGGTCCTTCTGCCCCACTGTAGCAGGGCATCACAATTTCACACTCTGGGGGAGTATTTGGGGTTTCTTGGCACCTCGGTGAAAGATTTCAGCTCGTAAGGAATCCCAGTGTCCACCTCGATGGACTTGCGGGAGAATAGCAGCCGGATATCATTGTGCAAGTAGATTTTCCCAGATTTGGAACTCTGGAATCTGAGAGAGGAGAGGAAAAACTGGTTTATTATGCTTCATTTACCACTTATTAGAGGTATATAACCTACTAATTACTTTTATGATTCTCTTTAAATAGAATATGTTTAATATAGTTATTTAGTTCAAGTTAGTTGCAAACTAGACTATTTCCACAACCAATGTTCCCTCTAATTTTTTTTCTTGCGGAGCAAAACTTTTTTCTATTGGGCGGACATTTTTCGCCACCTGAGCAAAACTATTCTTTATACCTGACCTGTACAGCATACGTAGAAACCCAATAGTTTCAACATTCAGTTGTAACTTTTAACTTGAATGTGCCATTTCTATTTTATTTGACCCTTGATCTAACTTCTTGGTATTAAATCATAATTTTGAAAAACAAGCTAATTAAGAAGTCACTATATGAAGCACATTTTTGGTTACATGATATTTTTTTTACAGTGCTGTTAACTCTATAGTCTTTACCAAGAAATCCTATGAAAAATAATTTACAAAATCTTCTGCAGGACAGTTCAATTCTTTACAGTAATAGAATATAGTATGAAAGAAAAGTAAGCTGTTACACTGAGATGGTTTGGGAAAACCATAAAGTGTTTTTGTACAGTCAGTTAATTGTGTACAGGAAGCATTAAACCATCAAAGTTAATTGATTGTTTATTGCTTATGAATTATTAGCTAATATAGGCCTTGTATAACCTAAACAATACCCTTGTGAGATTCTTTATTTAGGCTTAGCCTATAATATAATAAAATATAGGCCTAATATAATATAATATAATATAAAAAAACGAATATAAGTATTTGAAGTGATATAATATATCAGTTTAAATGCTTTAATTTGTTTACATATTATATTATTATAATATGAAAACAAACTGAAGCATTTAAATAGATCGAATAGCTAAATATTTTCAAGAAAAGTTAATATGTGAACTCTTTTATAGTAATCTAACCATGCCTGAAACTCCCCCACACACAAAAACATCTATTTAAACTAATGATTTTTCCACGCGGGTGGGTGTGTAAAACCGTTCTGTGTCCATCAACAGTTATTTCCACCACTTTAATCAAACCACTCTTCTTTAAAACATTATGATGTGATTTTATTTCACATGTCTGCGTTTCTCGTTGCCCTTCGTATTGAGCTATTTGGTCCGCAGACAAGACTCACTGCCAATCACATGTGCTCACATCATTCTCTTTCTATGAAACCTGTAAACTGCATTCACCAGTTTTCACTCTATAGCGGTTGACCAGAGCACTGACATTATTTCTCACTTAAACTACAATCAAATGGATTTCCCCACACATTTCGCGTCAGTCCTCTGCGTGGCATTTTATTCTTTTCTTCGCGGCCACGGCTTCAGAAGTGCGCGGCCTCGGCATCAGAAGTGCGCGGCCGCGCACGCGCGCAGCTTAGAGGGAACATTGTACACAACTGTTTTCAACGTGGATAATAAGAAATGTTTCTCGAGCATCAAATTAGCATATTAGAATGATTTCTATAGGATCATGGGACAATGCTGGCTGCTGAAAATTCAGCTTTGCCATCGCAGGAATAAGTTACATTTCAAAATATATTAAAATAGAAAACAGTTATTTTAAATAGTAATAATATTTTACAACATTACTGTCTTTACCGTATTTTGTTCAAATAAATGTATCCTTGGTGAGCAAAAGAGACTTCTTTCATAAACCTTACCAACCTTAAACTTTTGAACAATAGTGTACATCCTGTCAGCATTTACCTGAGGTGTATCAAGTAGCAGAGAATCTTCTTCCTGTCTGACAAGGAGCCCTCCTGCCCCTCCACCTCATCCACAGGCACCAGGAAGATACGATGGCGCAAGAAGGTCATGTGATTAACGGGCATGTCCCCAAAATTATATGTCACCAAAAACATTTTAACCACAGTTTTATTGGGGTTAAATAAGGTCTGCAAAAAGACAACAAAAAAAAGATAGTTCAAACAAAGGATTAAAAAAATAAGTTACATTTAAAAAAAAAAAAAAATATATATATATATATATATATATATATATATATATATATACAGGTCCTTCTAAAAAAATTAGCATATTGTGATAAAGTTCATTATTTTCCATAATGTAATGATAAAAATTTAACTTTCATATATTTTAGATTCATTGCACACCAACTGAAATATTTTAGGTCTTTTATTGTTTTAATACTGATGATTTTGGCATACAGCTCATGAAACCCCAAAATTCCTGTCTCAAAAAATTAGCATATTTCATCCGACCAATAAAAGAAGTGTTTTTAATACAAAAAAAAAAAGTCAACCTTCAAATAATTATGTTCAGTTACGCACTCAATACTTGGTCGGGAATCCTTTTGCAGAAATGACTGCTTCAATGCGGCGTGGCATGGAGGCAATCAGCCTGTGGCACTGCTGAGGTGTTATGGAGGCCCAGGATGCTTCGATAGCGGCCTTAAGCTCATCCAGAGTGTTGGGTCTTGCGTCTCTCAACTTTCTCTTCACAATATCCCACAGATTCTCTATGGGGTTCAGGTCAGGAGAGTTGGCAGGCCAATTGAGCACAGTAATACCATGGTCAGTAAACCATTTACCAGTGGTTTTGGCACTGTGAGCAGGTGCCAGGTCGTGCTGAAAAATGAAATCTTCATCTCCATAAAGCTTTTCAGCAGATGGAAGCATGAAGTGCTCCAAAATCTCCTGATAGCTATCTGCATTGACCCTGCCCTTGATAAAACACAGTGCACCAACACCAGCAGCTGACATGGCACCCCAGACCATCACTGACTGTGGGTACTTGACACTGGACTTCAGGCATTTTGGCATTTCCTTCTCCCCAGTCTTCCTCCAGACTCTGGCACCTTGATTTCCGAATGACATGCAAAACTGAGCAACAGTCCAGTGCTGCTTCTCTGTAGCCCAGGTCAGGCGCTTTGCCGCTGTTTCTGGTTCAAAAGTAGCTTGACCTGGGGAATGCGGCACCTGTAGCCCATTTCCTGCACACGCCTGTGCACGGTGGCTCTGGATGTTTCTACTCCAGACTCAGTCCACTGCTTCCGCAGGTTCCCCAAGGTCTGGAATCGGTCCTTCTCCACAATCTTCCTCAGGGTCCGGTCACCTCTTCTCGTTGTGCAGCGTTTTTTGCCACACTTTTTCCTTCCCACAGACTTCCCACTGAGGTACCTTGATACAGCACTCTGGGAACAGCCTATTTGTTCAGAAATTTCTTTCTGTCTTACCCTCTTGCTTGAGGGTGTCAATGATGGCCTTCTGGACAGCAGTCAGGTCGGCAGTCTTACCCATGATTGCGGTTTTGAGTAATGAAAACAGGCTGGGAGTTTTTAAAAGCCTCAGGAATCTTTTGCAGGTGTTTAGAATTAATTAGTTGATTCAGATGATTAGGTTAATAGCTTGTTTAGAGAACCTTTTCATGATATGCTAATTTTTTGAGATAGGAATTTTGGGTTTTCATGAGCTGTATGCCAAAATCATCATTATTAAAACAATAAAATACCTGAAATATTTCAGTTGGTGTGCAATGAATCTAAAATATATGAAAGTTTAATTTTTATCATTACATTATGGAAAATAATTAACTTGATCACAATATGCTAATTGTTTTAGAAGGACCTGTATATATAAATATATATATATATATATATATATATATATAACTTGCAAAACATAAATGACACATATATAATAATAATAATAATAATACTAATAATAAAAAAATGGAAAGAAATAGAAAGAGAGCCCACCACTTGAATGGTCCCTGCTTTGGGTACGCTGTATCCTTTTTTTCCAAGTGGTTCTAGCAAGATCACCCCCTAAACATGGCAAATAAATATGACATTTAATATGCATTTTACAAATGAGATTTATATGTAAATTATGGGAGTCAATCAACAGATAAATCAACTGATTAAAAAAAACAACTCTCGATTTACTAGGCTAGGTGCATGTTCATTATAATACATGGGCATTTTACAAGTGCTGAGAAAGAATCCTCTAGTGTAACCGCATGGATTTAACACGCAAAGCTAGTAAGGATATATACCAGGAAGGGAGAAGGGGCACTGTGTTCTGAGGTGTCATAGTAAGTCACTTGCACAGGCAAGGTTGCATGCTGTGGGCAATAGGAGCCGCTAGCCCCGATCTCTGCTGTGAAGCCCTCGATCCGCCCAGATGGAGTAAAACGGCCCTTCAGAATTGACTCCTTCAGACAAATGCACACACAAAACCCAATCAGTAATGCATTAAAACATTAGTCACTGTTTTATAGCTGGAATACACTACACAACTTTCAAAATCTTGACACATTTTAAAACAAAATAAAATGTGGGCATCATACTTGCCGACTTTGTATATTATACAGAGGAAAAACTGGGCATTACACTAAACGACTGAGGATCACACACACTACCAGACATTCAAGTCATTCCAAACACAAACATGCACCTTGTTACTAGGAGACGCATGGCAAATAAAAACTATAGGTTTTAAAATCAGCTCAAAATATCCAACATGTTTGATATCCTCCGACTGGGTGAAATCATAGTTTTGAAGCTTTTAAAAATAAAATTATTGGGAGTCTGTGCCCATCATACACTGTGCTATGTTCTGAGAAATTTGTCCGACTGCCCAAAATCTATATTAATTTAGTATTTTATTTATTAGCTTAGTGTACCTCAAAGTTGCCAAGAAGAGGTCTGCTAATGGAGGATAAAGAGGAGACTGAACTACAGGAGCGACTGGTGTCTGTTCTGCGCCCGCTGCGCAACTGTCGACTATAACAAAAAGTAACACACACATTTTTATATTAATATAATATAATAAAATATTTGTTTTGAGACAATATAAAAAAAGACGACTTACGATTTGAGTCGACTCCCTGCTTTGAGTCTTCTACTTGATCGCGAACAGTCTGTAGCAGTCTGAAAAGGAAGTTTGAAAAAGATGTTACAACTAATACCATGTTTTACTTCAATAATCTGTTTAAGAAAAAAAGACTTGCATCAGAAAATAACGGTGAACTAATGTTGAGGTCCATTTTTTTATCATATAAAAACAGGCTGCTGATAAACGTGTAACTAGATTTAAATCTCCTCATGACAATCAGCAAAAGAAAAGTGTTTGAGAGATTGGAAAGATGACATATTGGAAAAAGAAGGCCCATTATGACATCAGAAATCACATTAAACTTTGAATGCTGAACATTCTAATGTCAATGGGAGATTTTCAAACAAACAAACAAAACAAAAAAGACTGCAAGTACTTACAGATGAAGATGTAGCTGCAATATCACACATATCACAGTAGTCCATAATATCATTCTGATAATAGTTATTAAATATTATTATTAAATATCAGCTAGACTTAACTATAGACGGTGTATAAAACTTGTACATTTTCAGATAGTCTGCTCCTTTGTTTCAGTCTGTTCATCTTTTTGTTTCTCTATACTAAACCTCTGTTTGTTCCTTTCTCTTTGTGATTGTCTCTTCGTTGGCCTGTTTCTATGATCATTTCTCTGTCCTTCACTTTGTCTTTTATTCTTCCCTTCTTGGCCTCTCTTCTGTCCTGAGCTCAGCCTTCAAGCACTGACACCGTCGTGATGAAAGTGACAGTATATGAGCCTCTGTAGTCCGTGTAACCCCTTTCACCCAAATTCGCTCATTCTGGAACTGAATTTGGCCAGAACCTGTATGTGTATATGGTTTAGGTCAGGTGAGGCAGGTCTCACCTCTCGAACAATGGCTCTGTCAATGGGCTTTGTTCTGGAGTCCCAATGCTTATTGTACTGCAATGGAAAATTAAGCACACATATTCTAAAATCTCTCACTTTCTCACTCCCAATATGTCTTTTATCCATCTGACTAATCACTTTTCATCATGACTCTATCAGTTATAGGTAGTAGATTATTCCCGCCCTTACACACTTACGCATTGCCTAGAAAACGTTTCTCAGCATTTTAATCAGCACCTTTCCATCTCCATTCCTATTTGTAATCATTCATAATGTGGAAACATCTGGTATGTTTTTCCCCCTTAAATTATGGTTTTTACACATGACTCACATTCAATGCGTCTCTAACAATGTGCCGCTTTTATCTTTACATGAAAAGCATTGCAAACACTAGTCACAAATTATTGTACCTTCTTTCTTTTTTTATTCACAGAAAAGTTCTAATGATTTTATGCTCTGAATGACATGATATGCAATTTGTTTTCCATCTTGCTTTATGAATGATAGTAATGTGCTTTAATAATTGGCTACACATTGAGTTTGAGCTGTCAGAACTTTGAGAGTTGCATTTGAGAGGGAGTCTTCAAGGTTAGCTCAAAAATGCATTATGTGGCAGGATGCCAAATGGGAGACTGTTCTGTTTGTCAATGGAGGTGAAATATTGTAAAACATCTTTAATATTTAAAATAATTGTTTTCTGTTTCCCTATATTATAAAATGTAAATTGGTTCTATAATGGCAAAGCTGAATTTTCAGCAACCATTATTCCAGTCTTTAGTGTCACAGGAACTTTCAGAATTCATTCTCATATACTGATTTGGTGTTCAGGAACGATTTCTTATTAACATCAATGTTGAAAACAGTTGTATTTTTTGTATAAATCGTGATGCATTTTTTCAGAATCCTTTGATTAATAGAAAGTACAAAATAACAGCATTTATTCTGAAACATAATTTTTTTGTAACATTATTATGTCTTTACTGTCACTTTTGATAAATTGACTGCATCCTTGCTGAAAGAAGTATTAGTTTCTTTAAAAACAAATCCCAAGCTTCTGAATGGTAGTGTATATTTGAAGTCAGCTACAAAATAATTGTGTGTATATGAGAAGTAAAATTCAGCAAAAATGGATTACTCTTTTCAACAAATTAATTTCTATGCTCGCCGTCACGGGTACCTGATTTGTTTATTTATAAAGATGTCTTTATATAGTAGGATTACAAGGCACAAGTAATCTAAGCTAGTGGTTAAAATTTAAGTTTGTATATCTAGCAGCATTGTAAAGTCATGTGGAAGGGCCTTCAGTTTAATATCTAGTTATTTGCATCTCACCTTGGTGTGCTCTCTTGCTGAGGGTAGTAGATGATTCCAGAAGGGTGCACCCTTGGCATCAGTGCTGCGACAGGACGCTAATCCGAGCCCTGGTGCCAACAGTGCCAGCCTACTGCGTTTTGATGTAGATGGACCCTCATCCTCTGAGCAGGACTCTCCTGTATCACTGGAGGAGAGAAGTCTTTTCTTCACTGGACAGGAATTGGATGATCCTGGTATCTGGCTATTTTCTTCCCCTGGTGTTTTCTCAAGAGATTTCAGTCCGTTAGAGGAGGAGGAGGAAGAGGACAAGGTCTTTGTCTCCAATGGTGGAGGAGAAGATTCGAAAGTTGTCCCCCATTCAACAGCTTCAGTGGGTGTTGAAAATGGGACAGGTGCCCAACTGCTCTCTGTGGCACACAACATACTCTTGACGTCCACAGAGTTATGGCCTTCGTTCTGTGGCTCTTCGCTGGAGCCAGCCGGGACGTTTCCTGCTGTGGAGGCCTCGGTCCTGGGAGTAAGGGTAAGAGGACTCCCCTCACAGTGACCCCAGGTGGATTGAGGGCCTTGGGGGTCCACCATTGAAGGAGATTTTGGGGACAGCGGGGTGAAGACGTCTGGGACAGGCCTGTCGTGGTTGTGCTGGGCTGGGCGGCGACCAGGAATTGGTGGATGCGAAGGTGAAAGGGGAGGAGACCTAGGGATTTCTGAGTCTCTGTGCTCAAGGAACGAGTTGTAAAAAAGTGGTTCCACCCCAGACCCACACAGCACCTCCCCATTGGACTCATCATCATCATCATCATCCTGTTGGAAAAGACGCTTGTGGGCGACGGGGACCGACGTCCCCTCTAGGCTACGTTTCATGCCTACTCTGATGGGTCGCAGAGTCTCTTGATTTTCTCCAAAACCACCTCTTTGTGAGAGAATGGACAGCTGGTAGACCTTCTGCAGTCTGATCTCTTCTTCTCCAAAAGGTCTGGGAACTACTCGACGTACTCCAGGTTCAGGGCTCTCGCTCCGAGTGCTAGGCAGAGGCAGATCGCCATCCTGAGCTGGAAGCTCTACGGCCGGCTCTTTACGAGCCAGTTCCACGTGGATGTGACGCATAGTGACTTTGCTTGTGCTGGGTGATTGTTTCAAGGGAAGTTGTGCAGTATTATATAATAAAGACACAAGCTCTAGAGAGTTCTAGAATGTCCGAACAAGTGCCACAAGGCTGTGAAAGTGAGAGTAAGCTTCCCGTCTAGGTGGATGGAAGGCTGTAGTTTCCAAGGGTCAGTTATGGAGTTAGCACAAGCTGATTTCCACAGTGCAAACTGCTTCTGGAGTACAACAAACAGGTATACAAGCATAAGCAAATTGATATGAAACACATAATGTATATATATATATATATATATATATATATATAGTACACTAAAATAACCAGCTCATATGTTCATGAGCTCACTTCATTTGTGAGAACATTTCTCATGTTCATTTGAGAAAAGAGTCTTTTCACCTATTGATTGAATTATTTCAGGTCTACACTCTACACCACCCCTTTCCATCCGATGGACATTTCATTTGGATTTAACTTTTTTTTTTTTTTATCAGATTACTAATGGATTATTTATGTGCATGAAATGTAGCTATTGTCATTTAGATAGTTAGTCGGCAGCTAATTTTATATGTTATTTTCATTCAGGAATCAGAACATCTATTTTCACTGTATGTTTTTGATTCACTAAAAAGAACTGGCTCCCATATGAGTCAACTTTGGGAATCAGACTACACTGGTTTTATTGTGCGTTTCTGATTCATTTGTGAATTTATGTTTGTTTTTGCTAGTTGTCCGCAAGGACAATGCATTGCCATTATTTCTTGGCACACTGGCTTTTTATCTTAATCACATTCAATACAATCAGAAAAATCACATTCCCAACTAAAGGGATAGTAACAAAAGGGAGTGTCACTGCTATAAATTGGTGCAGGAAACACTGTCATAAAATACATTTATACAAATAAATGTTTGCATGACCATTTTCCTAACCTACGTGCCTGTTGGAGCCTGCAGCTTGGCTTCAGACCCTTCCACATCCACCCCTGCAGCTTCTGAGTTGTGTTGACCCTTGAATCTTGACCCTGTCCTTAGCCCCTGAATTCGCCCATCTCCAAAACTGCCCCTCTGATGCAAAAACAGCATTCCCAGACACACAGGCAGCTAACAGGGGCCTGACAAAAGAGAATTAGCAAGATAAAATGTCAAAGAGACAATTAAGTTTATATAGAGAGATAAAAACACTTCATAAATAAAATAAAATGAATACAATTTTGGACATAAACTCGATTTCTGTGCTGCACTTATCAGACCATGTTGTATAGGTTTTAAAGGGGTAATGAACTGAGAAATCAAATTTTCCTTGAGCTTTTGACATCTAAGAGGTCATCATATTATAAGAATATCCTGTAAATTTCAGAGCTGAAAACGTCCTTGTTAGTCCAATAAATGCTTTTATTGACACCAGGCTCAGCAAACGACTCGTTTTTCAAAGTGGGGAACTATGACGTCAAAGAGGATAAAACACCACCCCCGCAGAAGAAGATCAACGCCTACTTCAACACGACCGGTTTAGCCCTGCCCACCGATTCGCGCATTAAACGCATTGCTAAATAACATGGGCCTACCTCGTGATGACAAACCGGATCGAGCTACCGAGCAATAAACATGCCGTTTACCAAATATTGTGCAGTGCCTGGTTGTGGAAGAAGACAGTTGCTGCATAAGCTTCCTCTGGATTCCAATAGGAATGCTTGGTTAAACTTTATTTTTAATGACGTTCCAGCTGATGTGGGTAAAACATTGTCCGTTTGTTCGCTTCATTTCACTGAGGATTGTTTTGGAAACAAGACACAGGTCGATACTGGATTTGCAGACCGATTAAGATTAGAAAACGGTGCTGTGCCTTCTATATTGGATCCGACAGGAATGGTGCAACACACTTATGTGAGTAAAATTTTTATTTAAAAAATAATAATAATCTGATAGGCTAGTATTGCATTGTTACAGATCGTTTGACATCTAATAATTATGTGTACATGTGTATCAGTCTAATCGTTACTGACGAGTGAGTTGAAACTCCTTATAATATGCAAAACTGTTATCCACTCACAGCAGTGAGCGTTTACTTCCAAGTCTTCAATGCGAGACGCCCGTAAAAACCGAGCGTTTTTGAGCTAGGCTCAAAACTAGGGTAGAAAATAGCCTATTACTTATTCATTTTGATGTTTTTGAATTTAAAAACCAAGCGAACGTCATAAGTTGACCTCAGACAACAATATAACATTTTTTTAAAAAGCTAGTTCATGACCCCTTTAACACACTCAAGAAACACCTAACCTAAGTTTAGGACTACTAAACTTTGACGACAGATCAAACCTGCAAAACAATTACTTGGTTACCAGTAATTATAGGCTTTTTTCACACTGTCATTCCACGTCCGGTTATTTGTGTATCCGATTGGAATCTGTTCACACTGTGCATCACGACTGTTCAGATGCGATTTGTTTCTGCAACGTATTTCAGCATTTTTTCAACAACAACGTCTTCAGTTTATGTTTTATCTGGCGTGAGAACATCACATAAACATAGGCAGAAAAGATACATGAAATTGGACTGAAAAGGATTTCCAGAAATAGGATTTCAAACCACATTTGAATGTAGCTTAAAACAGATTCGTAAAAACTGTATTTAATGGAATTATTTTGCCATTTACACATGCTAAATATGATCAGATTCCAATTGGCTATGCACAAAAACAGATTTGGACTGGCAGTCTGTACAGGGCTATAGTATATGCGTTTAGTTTACTTACCAAGGGCAGAGCGTCAGTGAGGTGGGAGGGGCCTTGCAGAACGTGCCAATGAATAGATAATATCTCTCCTACAGCTCCACCCAGATAAGGCCAGCGGCCAATCACGCCTCCCCTTGGCTCCTGAAAGGAGTGAACTGCTCAGCGGCTGCATCCTGAGCCAGGCATTCCAGAGACACAACCTGTCAGAGAACAATGGTTAAAGGGACAACAAATCAGTAACCATCCCACCGTTCAACCTGCACATGATCCGAATCAGTCATTGTAAACAGATTTTAAAGTCAAGTTTTCTGGAAAATTGCGGTGTCAACACATGCGCTGATGAGGTTAGATGTCAAAGCTCAAATTGATCAAAGCTAGCTTTTAATTACAAAATACATTGTTTTACTGTTCAATAAATCAAACAAATCACACTAACAGGGAACAGACACAAAGAGCAATCATATGACTCACTAAACTCATTTTATGCCATCTGATTAGGACACATGCTTGAACAGACTACATTGCTCTGACTGGCTCACTGTCTCTAGAGCGCAGGCCTGTTTGGGATCAAGACTGGCAGACAAAACACGGAGACACACAACAGAACCTTTGTACTGTCTTGCAGCAGAGAACGAGCAGTCCAGCTCATTAAAAAGACAAAAACAGGAACATACAAGCATTAGCCCTAAGTAATGGCTTTTGGAAAAACACAATATAAGTGAGCATTACCAACTGAAGCTTAGCTAAATGCATGTAGTCTGAATGCACACTAGCTGAAGGAATCTTCTTGACCTTCCTTTTTCAATATCTTCAAGAAGCGCTGCGCATTCACCTAAAAATTAATATTCTATTATTTAATCACACTCATGTTGTTCTGAATCTGTATGACCTCCATCTGTGGAACACAAAAAAAAAAACTATTTTGAATAATGTTTTAGATTTTTAATTTTTGGATGAACTATTCCTTTATAGGTCGAATATGGGCCATTATTTACAAAACTGTCTCGTGATCATATATATGTATGGATAAAGGTATAGTTCACCCAAAAATCAAAATTCTCTGTGGGCCTCGAGTCAGTTCACGTAGTGTAATAGCGCAGCGCTTCAGTGTTGTACGTCACACGCATCACACACATGACCAGCATCGGCCAATAGTGAGCCTACGTGTGACGTAGCACTACGCTAATACACTACATGAACTGACTCAAGGCCCACAGAGAAGGAAATGAATAGTTGAAATAAAGTCGTTATTTTTGTTTTATTTTCATCTTGGGGGGAACTATCCCTTTAAGCTGTTTTCAAATTAGCTGTAAAAATCATGAATACCACATGAGAGCTCTGGGAGTGAAGAGGTGCCTAATTATCCACTTCACATCAGTAGCGAGGCCAGACATTTTTAAGTGAGTGGACCTTGGTGAAATAGGGTGGACCTCAATTGTGTACCACTTGGCCGCAAACTATCTGGACTTGCCGGGTTTTGTTTGTTGTGCGCGGAAACCTGTGTGTGTGGATAAATCAGCCGGTAGGTTGCTTTTCTGAAGGATGGGCTCTGGGTTGAGAGGAGGTCCTGACGGATGGGAGATATGACGTTGTGGGCTGCTGGTCATCAGCTGACGTGTTTTTTACTGTCGACAGAGTGTAGTTTCAGACTCTTCTTGTTTTTTGTAATATTTAATCAAAGATATCCGTTTCGACATGCTCGCCTTGTGAGTGTTGAATATTAGTGTATTTCACTTGCAAACGTAAACTCGTCTTCCCCTCCCTCAATGATTTGTGATTAGCTAAAACAGTACTACTAGCCTATTGATTGGCTGTCACAGTTAGGCTATGTATATCAAGAAACTAAAATGTTTTTTTATTTCTGAAATTGGATATGCAACAAAGATCCTAAATTCATGTATTTGAGTGATCATTTTTGTAATGTAGCCTATGTAGTCTCATTTGATTGGGTGGATCAGCCATCAATCTGAGTGGGCCAGTGCCACCCTGACTCTGATTCACATATTTCATATACACCATACAATCAAAAGTTTGGGGATACGATTTTTTAAACTAGGGTAAGATTTTTAAATGCTTTTGAAAGAGGCCTTGTATGCTCACCAAGGCTTCATTTATTTGATGAAAAATACAGTAAAAACACCAGTATATATTTTAATGTATGTTATTCCTCTGATAGCAAAGGGGAATTTTCAATCGGTGTAACTCTAGCCTTAAATCATTCTAATATGCTTATTTTCTGCTCAAGTAAATTATTACTTACTATGTTACACCAATCTAATGTTGAAAATAGTTTGCTGATTAATATGCATGTAGACATGGTGATACACTTTTTTCAGGATTCTTTAGATCAATAGAAAATTGAAAAGAACAGAGTTTATTTGAAACAGACATATTTTATAGCATTATAAATGTCTTTCTGTCACATCTATTTAATCAATCCTTGCTGAATTAAAGTTTTAATTTCTTTCAAAAAACAACAATTTCTTACTGACCTCAAATTTTTGAACAGTAGTGTGACATATCTTGCGATGCACTGAGCACCATCTAATGAAGCTTAAGCATGTCAGTCTGATGGTTATAAAAGCACAAAATATTAAAAAAAAGACAGAATGTTGAGGATTTGGCCTTTCCAAGAGAAGCATTTGCATTACACTGCTTGAATGAAGTATTCAGTGGCCTCTCAAGGGAGGAGCTTACACTCAAAAAAAGTCTTTAAAAATAGGCCACAATGTACTGTGTTAATATGAAGGAATTTTCCATATCGATTTTTCACCCATATTTTGAATTACACATTGCATTGTGTTGGGTTTTAGGGTTAACGATTGATGTCCTGGCAGAAAATTACCAGTACCTTTTCTGTTTTTCTATGGATTTGTAGTTCTTATAGTGGTGGCAGTATGTTCCTGAGCGTCTTTGAGTTCACTAGCAAAATATAGGCCTCAAAATATGGGCCTATGTGGCCAATTTAATTAGACCATGAAGAGATAGAGACAGAAATGAATAATGAAGGAGAGAGTGTTTTTGGGAGGTCACACAGTTAGTCCAAAATGCAGCCGCTAGAGTTCTTACTAGCTCAAGAAAATATGATCATATAACACCGATTTTATCATCACTTCATTGGTTACCTATAAAGTTCCGTATTAATTAAAAGGTATTGCTTTTGACTTATAAAGCTCTAAATGGTTTAGCTCCAGTCTATTTAACGGATCTTCTATCGCCTTACAATCCATCGCGCTCTTTAAGATCACTAAATTCGAGGCTTTTGGTCATTCCTAGGATATCCAGATCCACCAAAGGAGGCAGAGCATTTTCACATTTAGCTCTGAAGCTCTGGAATAGCCTTCCTGATATTGTTCGTAGCTCAGACTCGCTCTCCCAGTTTAAAACTAGACTGAAGACGCATCTATTTAGCCAGGCATTCATATACATTTTTTATCTTACAGTTACTGTAAATTCGGCCTCTAGTTCATAAACGCCAGAGGAGAACTGGCCCCCGACTGAGCCTGGGTTCTCCCAAGGTTTTTTTTCTCCATTGGGTCATCTGATGGGGTGTTAGGACACCATTAGGTCACTGGATGGAGTTTTTCGGTTCCTTGCCACTGTTGCCTTTGGCTTGCTCAGTTGGGGATATTCAAATTAATTAACCAATCATACCATTGATCAGCTCTACCAAACTTGGATGTCTTTTTTCCAGTAATAAACAAACATTGTTAAGTTGTTTTGATTGATACTGTGAAGCAGCTTTGATACAATCTGTATTGTGAAAAGCGCTATATAAATATATTTGACTTGACTTGACTTGACACAGCATAACTCCACTAAAGGCATGGGGTTGAGGGTATTTTAGGCATCGCTTTGACAAACTGCTAATGACAGTGTTTCTGCGTCGGACCTACGCCGGAGGCTCTACGCTGGTTTTCATTTATACTTCTGCATCGTTGTCCGCGTTGACGCGTAATTACACATGCAGAGGAAACATGTGAAACCAGAGGGAGGGGTTCTAGCAGACCAATCACAGCGCTTGCGTCCGCGTAGAATTGACGCCTTGTTAAATTTTTGGAGAGGTGCATGTCAGGGTACGCGCACTACACACAGCCTATGCCGTAGCTACGGCGTGAGTTCGACGCAGAAGTATAAATTGGGCTTAACGGGGCAGACCTCACAGTGACATAAGATCTGAAATAACATTCAAAAGGTCCAGACGTACATAGAGGACACCTAAAAACACTATCTGTAACCCAACAGCATTCCAGGGCCTGATTCAAAACCAAGGTAAATAACTGAAAACACAACAGACAAAGTACACTACTTTTCAAAAGTTTGGGTTCAGTAAGATTTGTCAGTAAGAAATTAATACTTTTTCAGTTTCCACAAAAATATAAAGCAGCCTAATTGTTTTCAACATAAACAACAAAGCAGCATGTTAGAATGATTTCTGAACTATCATGTGACACTGAAGACTACTTTCAAATACATTAAAAAGCATTTTGAAAGGTAGTGTATATAAAGTTGAGAAATTTGGCTTATACAAAAGCCTTTTTTTTTTCATAGTTGGCCAAGCATATGGTGGTCTGTTACAAATGATGCAAGACCCTCAGAGCATTGCTGTGAATCTTTCATCTCAGCATGAATAGAAGCCTAAACCCCAGGTCAAATACAGCTGACAAGACACACACCAGCTAACACACTGGTGTTACACACACCAACATGTTGCTCAGAGGGTAGGATGAGAGATGTAAAGTGTAAACTACACACTTTCATATAAGTAATGCACTCTTCAGCCATGCAATAAAAAATCTTTTTTTTTTACACATAGTAATTTTACCAGTCATTATAATATTTATTGCTATATACAACTGCATGATTTCATTATCAGCTTAGTCCTATTCCTGGACGTCTTTTGATATGGTTGCATCTACAAATCTAGTAATTCCATTGGAATTGTATTCCAGGTTATAATAACAATTCAAGGACACACTGAGAACTAAGTTTATCCACACTGCCTGTTAAAGAAAAAAAGCAAGAATGTTCATCCCCACCCCCAGAGAATTCAATACAGAGCGGAAGAAAATAGATACGGAAACCAAACAACCAAGACTAGCTTGGGTAGCTGTCAGCTTTATGGTGTTTTTCTGGTTATTATGTATCATTTAGGAAAAAGAAGTTGACCAAGAATTAGTCAAGTCAATTTAATTTGTATAATGCCTTTCATAATACAGCTAGTTTCAAAGCAGCTTTACAGAAAATAGGGTCTTGATGCCCTTAGTGAGAAACGTAGCAATGGAAAAACCCCATAAGATGATTAGAATCAAATTAAGGGGATATTAAGAACAAAATTATTTCATCACAATGCAATGAAAGACATCTGTGTTTTTCTTTAGTTATTGGAATTCTTGAATGCGTAGCTGCGCATCTGTTTGTGATGATTATGAAGTGGTAGCTGATGGCTATAGAATGAAGCAAAAATATTTCCTTCTTCACATTCTAGTTTCTCAGTTTCAGGAACAAGGCAACAACACAGATAAGAGAAGGAAGGACTCATAGAAACCAAGGGAAACTTTATGACTAAACAATCAAAAATTTACATTGGAGCTTCATTTCAAACATTGTTTCCATGGTTGACCTCTGAGTCCAAACAACATTGTGGGAATACAAGCTTTATTAAACAAGCCATTCTCCCTATAGAGCCACCATGGAGCTTGTTTATCATAGCTATGAGCCTGATATAGCTTGTTTTGCTCCATGTTTATGGATATCAAAAACCAATATAGCTTCTACCTGCCAAGAAAGTATTATTTTTTTGGCTTTTATGGAAGCATGGAAGTATTCTCAAACAAACTATTCTTGATTCAGTCAAGCTAAAATACAGCTGAAAGAGTTTCTTCCCTCACTGAATCGTAGCGACATAATTAAGACATGCATATACCCAACAGGTGTTGTTCCTCAAACAGTAAAAACAATGAATTCATTCTCACCATACATGTGAGAGAGTGAGTCACAGAGAAAGAACATCTCATGGGTGTGAGTGTAGACCTCTGCCCTTAAGCTACAGTGATGATGTATGCATCCTTGAGGTTTCTGCAAAACACCTGGCTTACTAAATGTCATTATAAACTACAACAGGAACAAAGACTCACAAGCACACCTCTGACTAAACTGATCTCTCCACAACTAAAAGCCTGTCAGTTTGCAAAACCAATAGCTGAAATATTATCTCTAGACACAGAACGGGGCATGATGTCATTGATTCATTATGTGCATTGACAGATATGACAAGACAAAAAGAAAAAGCATGAGACAGCTTTCTCTACGAAACTACTTCCTTTTCCACTTTTAACCACCCATGTTCATAAATGGGCGGTTGACCAATGACATACACAGCAAAATAAAGGTTTTAGGTTCAAATCCACATTAACTTTAAAAGCATAATTTATATGTAGGTGCTTAAACTAGTCACCATTTCTTTAAAGTTATCCTCCATTTGCACCAGTATTCCATTTAGTCCATCAATTAATATAAGCCATAAAACATGAATTTATTAGTTAAAAATAATACAAATGCTGTTTAAAATAATTTGATGAAGTATAACATATCACACTGCAGGACACTGATACCACTGCAAAAAATGGCAATGACTCATAAACAAACGTGAGCAAAACTTTAGGTTAAAATCTATATGAAGGGAAATGTATGTGCTTCAACTGTTTTTCACCATTTTAAAGTTTTTAGCTAATTTGCAGTTAATTTGAACAGTTTTTAGGTGCATGACAAATAATTTTACAAATATATTCTAAATGTAGCCTCTCATTTAATACAAGGGCATACAAACTGAATTTATAAGCTAAAAATAATACACATTGAAAACATTTTGTTTAAAAATAGTTTTAAATAAAGTATAACATGTCACAGCAGGACACTGATGTCACTGCTAAAAAAAATGTCAATGACTCATAAACAATAAAAAAATTAGGTTCTAAATATAATTGGGGTGCCTTAACTGGGTTTTCACTATTTTTACAGCTTGTAGCTAGTTTCCAATTCATTTAAATAGCATGTGGTGTGACAAATGAACTTTTAAAAGTAGGCCTACACATATTCAAAAAGTAGCCTCTCAATTAATACAAACTACATGAACAATACTTAAACACGATGTTTACAATAGTTTTAGATGAAGTATGCCATGTCAAACTGCTGTCACTGTTTAAACCACCCATAAACAGTACAGAATTCATGTTAACCTCTTTGACTCACCTCTCTAAGAACTCCAGCCCTTTCCTACTCGTCTGTTTCTCCGTCCTCTCTGTCGGTGCTCTAAAGTTGTGGTTGTTCTTGCTTCAAGACTGAGAGGAGTTGAAAGGTTACTTGCATGGAATGATGAGGGAGTGCAGGCCTTTATTTCTGTTCCTCCCCTGAGAGGAGAGAGAAACATACAAGACTAGGTCCAATCAAGGTTTCTTATTCAAGCAGTCTGTAAAGGCACATCTCGCTGTTTATGCTCTCTCTGCACTGCTATTCTGGTATGCCCAACTGTGAATCTCTCTTTCCACCCTCCCAAACTCCCCCTCTCTCTCCCTCTTTCAATAACTCACACACAAAACCTCTCTCAGGCTCCCTTTGGCACATGCATATAAACTCTGTAATACCCCCCCCTGTTCCCCCCACCCCACTTTTCACTTCTAAATCCCCCCACCACCACCATCTCACACACATCTTTCCCCCCTCAAATAACTTCAAAACAATGAAAGCAGCTTTGGTATACCGCCTTTAGTCCTCCCTCACTTCTTGTGCTCTCTCTTTCTTGTTAAATTTCTCACCACTTGTTTCTCTCTTTGCCTTTCAGCCTACTTCCTCTCAGCTGGTAACTGAAGGCGTGCTCGCTTGCTCAGTCAGCACACAACTCATGTAAGAGTAGGGCCGGCTGTGCTGTCGTCTGATTGGTCATAGGGAGGGGGATCAGATGCCATAGCGACTGTCCTGATAGGTGTAAAGGTAAAAGGGAAACCTCAAAAGTCCCGCCCACCTGTTCAGCTTGTTTTGCAGAGGCAATGTATTCCCTCATAGAGCTTCAGTGAGTTATTGTGTGCATAAGTGCCAGCTTGTGTATGTGTGTTCTTGTCTAATGGAGGCATTCCAGAGCAACCCAGAGTGTTACTTTGGAGGCAAATATGCCAACGAAGAGATGCATGTTAATTTTAGTGATAACTTTAAAAGTTTGGGGTCAGAAAGATTTTACTTTTATTCAGCGGTGACACATTAAATTGAAAAAAGTTAAAAATACATCTATAAGGTTACAAAAGATTTATATTTCAAATAAATGCTGTACTTTTGAACTTTCTATTATCAAAGAATCCTGAAAAAAAGATTGTTTCTACAAAATATTAAACAGCATAACTGCTTTCAACATTGACAATAATAAGAAAAGTTTCTTGAGCACCAAATCATCATATTAGAATGATTTCTGAACATTCAGCGATGCCATCACATCACATAAATTACATTTTAAAATATAAAACATTTATATATACACCATTTCACAATTACTGTTTTTACTTTATTTTTCCTCAAATAAATGCAGCCTTTATGAGCATAAAAGACACGTAATGTACACAAATATAAGCACAGTTCAGCATTCATACAAATGCATATGAGCATTCTTTACTCAAATACTGTACATTTCAAAAAAAGGAAAAGAGCTCAAAGGGGAAGTGCACAGCTGAGCGGATACGTCTCTGCATGAAAGTGTGTTATCTGCCCTTGCACAGAAACAGAGATTCTGATGGGTGTGAAGGGATGGGTGTGTGTGTGTGTGTGTGTGTGTATGTTTGTGTAAATGTGTCTGCAGGCAACATGCCACAGACCTCTTTCAAATGCATGCGCATCTTCCAAATAAGGAGAGGTAATTCCGCATGCACTTAAACGAAAGCAATAGCACATGCAGACACAGATTAATTTCATCTCTTTAGATGCAGTGAGTGAGGTGAGGTGGTGGTGCGGAGAGCTTATGCTTTGAGTGTTTGAGGGTTACTTTGCGTATGTGGTTGTAAAAGGGGAAAATGTGTTACTCCAGTCACTGCAGAGTTCTAATGTCTTGCAATGCATGGTGTTTAGTGAGCTTAAATTGAAAACATGCCTTGCAGAGACACACACTTCTCCTTTAAGAGCTCACGGTCCATGCCCATATAAGGAATACTTGGGGGGCGTGGCTTGAGACATGAGCCAGCCCTCAGCTGGCCTCTGAGAACTCAGATATACAGAGTGAAGCAAAACAGTACAAATACAAAAGTGCACACAAAGATGCCTATACACACACACACACAGTGGTGCTTCAGCATAGATTTGGTGTATAATGCTGACAAAAGTAGGCAACACTGCTCTCTGTTAGATCTCCAAAACAAGTTCTTTCAAATAGTTTCCCTGAAGCTATTCTAGATCTGAGCTGAAGCTGGGATCAACTGGTCAATAAGGGACTGTTAAAGCTCACCGCTACGTTCTAACCCTTCCCGTCCTCCATGTTTGAGAGTGTGTCTATATCCCTTTTCAGTCAAAAAAAACTTAAGCTGTCAAATTAGATTTTTTATTTTATATGGAAAAACTGCTGCTTGTCTTTTATAAATGGATCAAGAGACAACAGAGACATTCATGTTTACAAAAGATTTCTATTTCAAATAAATTATGTTCTTTGAACTTTCTATTCATTAAAGAACCCTGAAAACAAAGTATCAGTATTTCCACAAAAATATTAAGCAGCATATCGTTTTCAACTTCTTGAGCACCAAATCAGCATATTAGAATGATTTCTGAAGACAGGAGCAATGACTGCTGAAAATTCAGTTTTGCCATCACTGGAATAAATGGCATTTTAAATGTATATTAAAATAGAAAAAAGTTATTTTAAATTATAACAATATTTAAATATCTAAATGATCAAATAAATGGATAAGAAACTTATTTCAAAACTGTAAAAAATAATAAATAAATAAATTTGAAACAGTAGTGTATGCAAATTACATATGAACAATAGAAAGGAAAACATCATTGTATTGATCAAATATGTTTTTTTATATTATGGTTTATCATATATATTATTTTTATTTAATTACCGTATTTTATAATTATTTCTCCCAAGGGAAATTAATATTTTCTCTAACTGTTTGAATGGCAACAGTGTGAGTGTTGTGCCCATGCAAGGCAAATAACAGCACTTTAAACCAGAACTGAAGTCCCACAAGACTGGCGCTATAATAGTCAGCGTTCAACTTCCTGTTTTCCACTTCAATGAGCCAAGTGAGAACACAAAAGGTGCAATCCTGTGCTCTCTGCACAGATAATGTAAATACACAGGATGCGATTTCTGCTAGTCACACCTTCAATTGGCTTACTTTTATACTTTATTCACTTTTGATGTGGCAAAGAGGACGAAAAAGAGACTCAAGACAGTACTCTAGAAAAGAGCAGAATGTTCCAGAAGAAAAATGTGTCTTTGCAACTATTTAGAGGAACGGGACAGCAATCTTGCACTCGCACAATCTTTGAATGATCTGTGTACATTACAGATACACATCTTTATAACAAACCATATGCCAGAGTATGCATGCTATAAATAGATCAACAAAATTATACTACCAAACAAAAGGCACTGAAACACAATGAGGAATCAGCTGTGGAAGTCTGTATATGTCACTATAACAAAAACAGAGCTGATGCTAGATATCAAGGCTAGTCACTGTAGACTAGAGATTAGCAGCTGACACTGATGAACGAGGACGGTAACTAACATGCCCTTGATAATACGCTTTCCAAGGTGGGGGTTGTGGGTGACAAATTTACTTCTCTGAAACAGAGTAAGGGCGTAATTAGAGAAAGGGAATAGATGGTGGAAGGTGGATTTGAGGGCAAAGGTGAAATGAAAGATAACTGCAGAGAAAAAGGGAGCTGGGATATGGAGGCAGAAAGATGATGAAAATATATGGTAATGTGTTATTCAAGTACAAAGAACACACACACACACACACACACGCACACAAACCCCTGCTAACCTGCAATTAGCCTAGCAAAAGCCAAGTACTATACAAAGTACAGGACATACATCTTAGGCGTTGCTAAAAAATAGCATGTTCTGTGTAATACAGCAGAACTTCAGCATTTTGTAAAACAGTAGGAGTTAATATTGTAGTTTGGCTAAAACTAGTTTGGGGTGTGTATGTATATATAAACCGCAGCTAAGGCCTATGGCAACATTCAAACTACTTCATAAAATTAAGATGCAAGTCATATTTAAATGAATGATTAAATGAATAATTAACAGCCTTGTTTTCAAGCTGGCTTGCTTGTATCAGACCTGTGCACATGCTCACATACTTGCCTGCACATGCACACACTTAACCCAGTGATACTGATCTGGGGAAAATGTCTATTATTGAAATCCTTATCTAAGTGACCAGTAGAGTGGGTTTGGCTATCACGATCCATGGCATCTCTACGGCTATTTAAAGAAGTCAAGGTACAAAATGTTTCTCTAAATATGAGAGCAGATCAAATGTGCAAACATAGATATATAAACACAAATGCATTAGAATAAAAAAAGTACTGACCAAGATTATCCAAACTGTAACCAATTCAAATGCACTGCCACAATGTTCTGACTGGTTGTTAGAGGGTTGCTATGCAGTTGCTAAGATGTTCTAAGGGGTTAAAGTGTATTGATATGCTGTTATTTTAGTATTATTTATATACTACTATAGTGTTTTGAATTAGCTTTTACTTTATATTTTTAGTTTTTATTTTAAAATTTAGTTTAAGATTTAGTAGTTTTGTTATGTGCTTCATTTATTTACAAGACAACAGCGTTGGGGGCCTTAAAACCCATACTTTTGAAAAGTAAATTTCTAGTTTTTAAAAATGATACCATTTTCATCTACGCGTTCTACAAAAATGAAAATGGTGACGTCATGCTTTTTAAGTGTTCAGTCTAGGCGTGTAGTGTTTCTTTACAAAGGGACATCGCCAACTACTGGCCTGGCAGCAGAATAGAGCGTTTTTAGTCGTTTTTTTGTGAATCCATGTGAACGGGGATCGTTTTGACGACGTTGTCGTCTGTACTTGAAAAACGCAAAGGAAAAACTTTTCTATGTTTAGTTCATCGTTGTTGTGTAAATGTACCCTTAGAGTTTGTGCAAAAAAACATAAGTATTAGCCCATCAATAATGACAGTGATGCTTGCCTTTAGCAATTATATTAAGAACACCTCAAACTGGAACAAGGATCCAATTCAAAAGGCCCAAACCCAGTAGCAAGATTAGTCTGTAAAAAAAGAACCCTGAATCCCGAGAAACACTGAAAGACCAGTGCTAATGGACCGACACCACCCTTATTCACATCAAGATGAGAGAAAGAGCATTTAGGGGAGATGTTGAATTGAAACCCCTCATTCAACATTTACACGCATCTCGGTTGCAGAAAAGGTGTCGCTTCAGGCCTTAAAGACGCATGCTAAGACAGCTCACACTGAATAACCATCTCCAACATGCATTTGCTTCCTACACCAGCTTGACAAGCTTATCTTCCGATTTGCTGCAGCTATTCCTATCATGCATTTCCCTCACTAACCCAATGATGTAATACATACTTCTGCTGACGGGCACACAGAAAAAGGTCACACAGCAAGGGCATTAAGGAGCTGTTCTGAAGCTCTTAATATTCAGACTTCAAGCTGGTGATAAAGGGCACATTCTACCTGCAGCTCTTTTGGGACATGTGAGCCCTTTACAGAGAGAAAGAGTCCACTCGGGGTCACTGCTGATCCTCTGTTCATCTTTTTTTTTGGACAATAGAAATCACTCTGCAGCTTTCCATTGTGCCTTTCTATTGACGTCCTGTCTGGCATCAGTAATGAGCAGGATGGATGCCTGCCTCTTACATATTCTGCAACCTGTGTGCGTACACCCACCTACTGCCAAAACTCTGACGCTGAATCCTGTCTTTCTCAAATTAATCTGATAATTAGGCTACAAGGACAACATATCATTGCAGTGTTGTGTCAACATCAGCCGATTCTGAAGCAAACAGGCAAACCTTTTCAAATAAACTGTGCCACTAAGGCATGATTCATATGGGCCCATGTATAGGGGTGTAACATTACAGAAACATGCACACTTCAAGCACAAAGAATGTAATAAATCAAAAAAGGACAAAAGAAAATAAAAACTAAAGGATAAAGAAGGAGAGGCACTGAGATGAGAAATGCCTGTGCCTTTTGCACTGATGAAAGTTGCCTTCAGTGGATGAAATAGCATGAATCAGACAAAGCAGAAACGCCCCCCTGCGCATGAACATACAGCAGCCCCTGTATGCATTGTGTGTGCAGACTGTGATTAATCAGGCATTTTCTAACACACGTGAGATCATTTCAAACACAACAGATGGAAAAGACCTAGGGGATCTTTATTTCAGACTGGGGATCATTTCATCATTTTATCTTAGATTTAAATAAAGAGTTTAGCTTAATAAGGTATATACATGATTGACTAGTGAGATTGCTGAGGTAATTTACACATTAAATATGCATCCTTCGTCATTTTAATCTCTGATCCTACGCATATGGTGAAATGAGACTGGTCTATATATAAATGGTGAAATGAGAGTGATCTAAAGGAGGATGGTAGCACAAAGAGAACTCACCCACAGCAAACATATAACGATGACAATGACAAGGACTGTAGCAGTCAGCAAACTAACATTCCCATCATATATGGAGAAAGAGTTTGATGCTATTTTAGACAGCAGGCAGGATCTGAATCAGAATCAGCAGGCAAGATCTGAATCGACGTCAAACTATCTGCGTTGAAATCCCACAGTGTAACGAAAGTAACGTCAAATCTGACCGATGAGGGTACAAGGTCCTGGTTTCAAAATGTCGACAAAGCTATTCTGATTGCCTTTCTTCTTCTTTCCACGTCCTATGCCAACGGGCCTTTGCTTTTTTCTGCTTGGCTCTTGGTCCAAAGCCCTCGCCCATGAAATTCTTCTGTCCCTTTAAAAACAATACTTCCGGGATTTGCTAAAAAATAACTAGGAGGAGGGACGTTCGAACAGCTGAAGGGCTGTCATTTAAGCGATTGGTCGCTTTCTGGTCCACGAACCAATAACAATTGCGTACTAATACTACATTTGAATAAATTTGAATAAACGTAATATATTTCGTCGAAAGAGATTCTCATTGGTTGCGTGTCAGGCAACGTCTTATCAAGCCACGCCCCCGTACACGTGCTATTTGTTCCTTTTTCTCCGCTTTGGTGGAGAAACGTATAGATAACGACGGAAAAAATGACAGGGTTTATGTAACGATTAATTATCAATATATTTTGATCAATTGATAAATTAATATTTTGTAAACTAATTTAAACAATAAAAATATGCCGTTACGTACAGACTTCAAATAATTGGAAATACCTCTATTGTTTAAATTAGGCGTAATGAGGAACGTTTTTGTCCTATGGAATGATTTATAATAATAATAATAATAATAATAATAATACCAACTTTATTTTCTATAGCGGCTTTAAAGGAGCTTCTCAAAACGAAATATAACACAATGCAAGTAACAAAGAATTCAAACAAAAGAGCAGGTGGATTAAAATAAACAAGAAACCGGCAATGATTACTACAATCAATATTTATAATTAATAATAATAATCAAGCCAACAATACTTTTCCCTAAATAAGCCCACAAACTCATATTTCCAGTTAATTTGTTTTTCCGTCTAAAGTCGATTTAAATAAGCTATGCAACCTAAATCCATCAGAACTATAGAAAGAATTTGAATTAAGCAAATAACAATTAAGCTAAACTTAACAATACTGGGTTCAATTTAAACCATGATCTATTATGAAAACTAAACAACGTTTAATCCTGAATTGGCTTGATTGTGTTGGTAAATCAGATTCCAGAGTGTTCGTGTTTACGGTTACTTTAATATGACTATAACTATGAATATAAATTCATTTAGATTGTATTATGAAGCAGCATATGATCACCACTAGATGACGCAATTGTATCACAAAATACATCCCAAGTCATTAAACTCAAAAGGCTGCACCACAGTCTGATGTAAGAGTTTGTTACACTAAAGATGCGATTAAATCAGTAGAAATCAAACATTACTGTCCGTTTTTTTTCTTTCTTCTCTTTCTATTTAAAAATATTTTTTAAGAATCTGCACATTGTTCTTGTCTCGTCTACAGCTGTAAAATGTCTTTGAACTTTACACTTCATTAAATTGAAAATTCAAAACCTGCAGTTAAATTTTGAAAACCACAGGGTATTTGTTTGTTTTAAATGATTATAATGATAGAGATGTTGTAAAATATGGGGGTTAGAGAGGGCTTTACACACCTGTACGCGTACAAAACGTTATTCGACCCATACTCTTTTAGACCCGCCCACATTCTCCGTTCCTTGAAGACGATTGGTTCGTGCCCATGTCACTAACGCCATGGTACGCCGAACAGTTCCCCAGGCTCGTTACAAACACAGTCGGTACTTCACTCTTATTTTTACGATGAATTTAAACAACTACGATTGTTTTTCGCAATTTCAAATATCATTTCGATAAGGGAGGAAATAAAGTGGCAAATGCCACAGGAGGTGATTAAGTCATAACTGTGTTGTGTTGGAATAAAATCTCAGCAATGTCGCTTCTGTGCGTGCGAGGTAAGTTAAGTGTTTGGGACCTTTTAACATTTTTCCGTTTTCTTGTTATTGCATTGTCTCACTTTTACTGTGCTTATGTGCTTCTTGACATAGCGTATGATATAAAATTGAAATGTGGGCTATTTGAAACCGGTTCACGCAACAGGTAACACTAACAGGTTATGATACAAGTTATAGGGTATCAAAAACAGGTGTGACTCTATATGAACAAGTAAGTGTAACACGGACTCGTACGTGTGTTACTGTGGATTGGAGGCGACTCATCTTCTCTGTTAATGCGCTTAACGGGTTTTCCCACTGCTGAATTGTCATGGCACCGCATATGCTGTGATCACCTGTCTGGCTGTCCTACTGTACGCTTTAATTGTTTGTTACACCAAGCACACATTTTCCCCTGGATTATTGCGTTTCATCCACATGACAGAATGGTGGGTGTGTTTTTGGGACTAAATTTGTGCCGAAAAAAATGTGCAACCGTGATGTTTGTGCACCTGTTGTTGACTTGACATACTAAAGTAGCCATCCATCATGTTTAAGATTAGCTTGAGTAGAATTAACTTTTGCCAATCGATTTAAGTGTAGCCTACGTTTCACATTTGCAAATAAAGCATTCGTTGGAATTTTGTGGCTTTAATGGATGCCAATTAGCTTTGAAGCCATCTATATGCTAGTGTAACTCCTGTAATTATGGTTTATAAAGTTATAAATAGGGATATTTTTCTTAAAAAAATTAATCGCTTTGCTTCAGAAGGCCTGTATTAACATCCTGGAGCCGTATGGATTACTTTTATGAAGGATGGATGCACTCTTTGGAGCTTTAAAAAAGGCTCCTATTATAAAGCTTGGAAGATCTAGGATTTTTTTTATATAACTTGGATTGTGTTTGGCTGAAACAAGACATATACACCTAGGATGGCTTGAGGGTGAGAGCATTTTTGTTTTTTGGGTGAACTAATCCTTTAAGTCTGCAATCATTTGACGCTTTGATATTTCATAAGGCTACGGGTGTTTAATCGCAGGCTCCATTTATTAGCCAAATTAGTAAACTCTGCCAGTGGTGTAAGATTGGAATGGGGCTACCTGTTTAGGTATGGTTAGGTATCGGTATTACTGTTGCTCATACTGTAGTTGGGAATTTAAACAAACCCCTAACCCTAAACCTTCAACTTTTTTTCTCCAATAGAATCAGAAAAAATAATCCTCTTGCGTTAACCCAATAGGCCTACCTAAACATGTGAATATCACAAAGACTTGAGGGCTCTTTTGACTTGAGCCTGTAAGTAACAACCCAGCAACCATCCAGATCACCTAAACTACATAGCAATGTTCATAGTCGGCATTAAATGAAATTCACCCATCTATTTTATAAATGCATGTTATGTTGTTATTAACGATTCATGAAAATATTGTGCTAGTAATTAGTGATGGGATCATTTTACTGACCCCGCCAAAAAAATAATACTATTTTTTGTTAATTTCAGCTGAATATAATTGAAATCTTACAAATTCCCCAACACATCAACTTATGCAAATGTTGATCACATTTAGAATAAGACAAAACTATAATGCAGATAGCCAAGGCCAAATTATACAAAACGGAAATGATTAAAGTTAGGGTAGGCGGAGGTATGGAAATACATTAGTTGACGATTCTTTGTTCTGCGTCAATTTTAAGGGTATGATAATGTGAAGTCGATGGCCCTAAGATAACAGATTTGCGTGCATCAAATAAATCATTAAACTTGCACAACGTTCTTGCATTACTGCAACAATGGCAACAACTTCACATTGAAAAAACAGCACTTATTTGGTCCTGATAAGCGCTTATTGTCACAGTTTTAAACACAAGGTTTTTTTTCTTCCATGAGGGGGTTTGGCATCACGACGGCTTTATTTCCAGACCGACCGTCTCGCGGAAGCAAACACGTCTCCCGGAAATCCTGTAGAATTCATCTAATCAGATGACTACTTTGAAACTCCCCAAGACTTTCCCATTTTGTGTGCGTTATCCATCAGACGTTCAGCCAGTGGTCAGTGGGCATGACGTCTGAGGATGAGACTATGATAGACCCATCACTTCTAGTAATCAAAATTAATCAATATGTCATAATTGTATATTTTAGTGAAAATGACATACCACTTTCTGGTGATGTATTTCAGGACTTTTACAATTATTTAGTCCTCCTAATCCTAGTTTTCGTTCATCTGCCTCCATTTTGGAGTGGAACGCTTGCATCTCAAAATCCAATCATCAGTTGATGCATAAAATCAAGTCCCCGGCCTACACCTTTTCTTTTTAAATAATCTGTTACACTTATACGTCACAATATGAAAGAAAAAAAATGTTGTTACTTCTGTTTCATTGTGACTATAACTGTGTTAAACCACTGGCAACTTAGAATAGTGGTGACTGCTTTTGCATGGCAAAGCACCACTCACATTTCTTCAGAAAATGTGAAAGTCTAGTTGATTTATCAGTTCTGTTGATCTATTGTGACTTGGAATAGTTTACAGCAGCTAAATATTCTGCCCTTAAGTAAATGGTATGTAAACTGAATATTTCCAGTGACCAAATGCATGCATAGGAGCATGCCATCAATTTTAGACTATTTATAGGAGTTTCCTCTCTTTATAAATCCAATACAATTGATTTTAGTTTGTCTGGACTAGAGTAAATTGCTGTTCTGTGAGGTCCTTTGTGTCACAAAGATCTGTCATGCTGTCAGCAGTCGTGAGAGAGGAAGCATATACAGGAAATCAAAAGAGACTGACATCTCAATGATGAATAGAGATATTCTGGGATAACGGTACAAAATAAATATGATTTGCTCTCATCATGAATGCAACAGTGGATCATTATGTTCTGCCTTTTCTATCAGCGCTCTGCTCCAGGCCATGTTTTACGGTTACGTTTTTTTTTAAAAAGACTGAAAAAAAGTGTAGAGCTTCAGATTTGATTTGCAGTGTTTTGTGTTGCTTTGGATTGTTAAGAACTCAGTTCATTTGTTTAGAAGCTTGTTCTCCAGAGGAAACAGGCAGTAGGGGAAAGTGAAGTTTGATGGATTCAGCATGATGCTGGTGTTGGGGGGGAGGGATAGAGCTTGTGTGTAATCCTCCAGCCATCTGGTGCTGTGTATGAGGCCGCCGCATCACATGTGTGCATGCCAGTGGTAAACTCACTGTAGCCTCTGTTTTTCTAATCTGACCAAAAATTGCAATCAAAGTTTGCTGGATACCTTCTGATATCTTTCTTGTATTAGATCTGTGCAGATAGTCTCTATTCACGAAAGTTTAGATAATGGCATGTTGTCTTAACCAGAGTTCTGCTACAAAGCCTGTGAATAATGTAAAGCCCACATCAAGAACGATAACTATATTAGCACCACACCAATGCACAATATTGTTCTGTTTATTATAAGTGGGCGCTGTTATGCTTTCTGTTGCTTTAAAAGGGATAGTTCACCCAAACATTAAAATTCTGTCATCTTTTACTCACCCGTTAGATTTTCCAAACCTGTATTTCTTTGCTGAACACAAAAGAAGATATTTTGAAGAATATGGGTAACCCAGTCAAAGGGTCCCATCAACTGTTCGGTTACCCATATTCTTCTAAATATCTTCTTTTGTGTTCAGCAGAAGAAAGAAATTCATACAGTTTTGGAACAACTCGAGTGTGAGTAAATAATGTCAGAATTGTCATTTTTGGGTGAATTATCCCTTTAAATGCTTGAGCTCTTTAAAGCAGAATTAATTCTGACTGGCCGCCAATGTTTTTATCGTTCATCAGCTGAAAAAAAATCGTTGTGAAAGTGATTCCAACCATATCTTTCTCTGTACCATTAATTATAGTTCTGGTGAGGACTACATTTTTTAAAAACTATAGCCTATCTATCGTTATAGTTATCATCCTTGGTGTGAATGGGCCTTTACATCTTGTTCTCTAAGATGGGTTTTCAAGCATATTATCTTGTCTTATATTATATAAAGAAACATGTTGTTTCTAAAATTAAATAATTGACTTTTGTATTGTCACTGTGTTAAACGGTGTTATTTAAGTATTACTGTATTTATCTTGGCTATATTATTGCTAATATAATAAATAATGATAAAAATTCTTACAGTTTTAAGCCAGGGCTGGCAATAGAATTTAAGAAATTAATTGTGATTAATCTCATGGTTTCTGACCACAAATATTGTTAAACTCAAAATTTCTCTCATTTTCCATGGACCACCTAGTGTCCCCATAAGCCCTATATGTTCCCGACCATTTGAAAGCAATGTTTTTTTGAGTCCATAGATGCCCTGGATTGACACTAGCGGTTTGGGACTGTCACGTTCTTGGTGGTGCTATCAGTCAATCAGTGTTGTCATTGTGTCAATTTATGTGCCTCTATTATAGACTATAGTATTTTGTCACATGGAAATTAGGGTTCAAATGATTTGCTCCAAAATGTCTGTGTCCCTTGAACAAGGATTGCTTACTTTTGGGGGTCTTGACTCTTGTGTCAGCCGAACAGCTACTATTGAAATGCAATTACATTGTAAATGTAAATGCTAACGCTAACGCTTATTCCAGGTAGGCCTAGTGGAAATCATTTGGGAGAGGTATAATAATTTGTACTGGCTATGGGCCAGCAAATAACAGGTTGGTTGTTGGGATTAAACCCTGCCGTTTGTTCGAACTTGCTCTGGACATATGTGGTTAAATCCTTCATGAAGCAGTGTTTTGTCTATATCTGTATTTTGTCCCTTTCATCAGGTATTACTGCAAAAAAATCTCACTTTCCTGTTATTTGTGGCTTCCACTTACTTTGTTTTTTTTTCTCTTTCCTTTTCAGTGAAAAAGGCCAAACTACAAGGACCTCCAGGTAATGGACTGTTTGCGTCATGCATGAAACAGTTTTGGCTCTACAATTGCCTTAAATTCAAAGAGGAAAAAATAACACCTCATTCAGTCAATTGTCATTCAGATGAGTGTTTGCTGCTAAAATAAAGCGCTTGAATCAGACTCATGCTGCGGCCCAGTTTGGCATGGACTGGACTGGAGAGACACAGTGAACTGGTTTACTTGTTAGCCAGCAGGCAAGCACTAGACTGTCAGGGGATTTTCACTCTGCTATAACAGATATTACACGCTTTACTCATGAGAGATACTTTGAATTGCAATAAGATTTGTAGAGGAGCACTGAAAACAAAATTACATTAATTTTTATTGTTTTTAATGTTTTTTTATTTAACTTATAAGTATTAGCCATGACAGCCGATACTAGAATTGAACGCAATTATATCCCTTCTTTTATTTAAATTATCTTGATGTCTTCAGCAAATATTAAAATTGATCAAATTTTTTTATACTGTACATTATTCAGACAAAATAGTATAGAGTTTTTAATATAGCTATGTATCCATTTTCAGCCTTATCATGAAAATGATCATTTTATCATTATCAACCAGCTTACAAATTATAATCTGGCCAGTTGCATAAACACAGCCATCATGTTAAGACTTTGTCTTATTAACTAGTCTGACCAACTAGGAGTAGGCCAAGGGTAATCAGTCTGTCTTTTCGGATTTAAATTAGAAATTTACCTTTCTATGTAACTAATTTTAATAAAGTTATGATCAGTCTTTAAGGGATCATGAATTCAGAAATTAATTTTTCCTTGATATTTTGACATGTAAGAGGTCATTGGACTATAAAAACATCCTAGTAAGGTTTAGAACCTTAACTTAGAACCTAACTTAAAACCTCCCTGTTAGTCCAAAAACAACTTTTAAACCAAGCTCTCAAAACGACTCGTTTCGGGTTGTGCTTATAAAGTGGTAATTTATTTTCAGCTATGTGAATGTCTCAGTAGAGCTTTATTTGTTTGTTCGGTACATTTCACTGTGAATTCTTTGGTGAATCAGTCGCAATTTTGCGCAGGCTTTGCAAACAAACTTTTACTGTGAGATATGGGCCGACAGTGATGTCACAACAACCGCATAATCTGTGATCAGTGATTTCTGATATGTAATGATTCATGTACAATCAAATGTTCGCCTCAAAATTGTTTATTGCTGTTTATGCATCATTAGTGACTAAATGACCAACTTCATTGTTTTTTCTTAGTCGTTACTTTAATTGAGATTAAATTATATACAGAAAGCAATCAAATAATGCTACCATTATAATCCCTGGAGCTGTCAATCACACAGCACGAGTTTAACAGTGACTGAGTTCTGGACTCTCATCAAAACTCCCGTTACAATCAATGACGCTGTCTACACTGCACAATGAATAATTATCAATCTTATGTACATCGTTGTTATCGTTTGCACTGTTATCGTTTGCACTCGATTTTTGCACTCGACAGCTGTAATAGTAACAATGTAGTAAAAGTTTGAGAGTGTTCCACATGTAATACTTATATTATACGCAAAGGTGTTAGCCAATCATAGCAGTGGGTGTTAACATTTAAGTCTCATAACAGAGCAACACAGCATTCAAAACAGAGGACTAAAAGAAAATGGCTTTTATTTACTAAATTATGAGTTATGTAAAAATCATAACATTGTAAGTGCACCTCAGGAAACATTATTAAAAAAATGCAGTTCATGACCCCTTTATTGGAAAGAAATTAGATGAGAAAATCTCCAGCTCCAGTCTATGATGCAATTTCAGAGAGACAGCCTGCAGTCTGCCAGGGAAAATTTATGAATCTAGAATGTGTGATTCTGAATTGTTGCTGTTATGTGTAGTTTTATGACTCAAAATATTTCAAGAATTGTTGGCACAAGGTGGTGATTATTGAAGTTAAAAGGATGTTAGATTAGGCAAAGATTGCAGTGACAACTTAAAGCAACTGGATCTATATGGGTACATGCATATCTTTCAGTCTAACCAAAGCCCCTTTCACACAGCGCGTTGATCCCGGGGAATTGCCGGAAAATTGCCAGAACACCTTCTGTGTGAACGCAAACACGAACCGGGATTGATCCCGGGTTGGGGATCTAGTAACATTGCCGGGATCAGTCCCAGAACGCACGCTGTGTGAACACAAGCCGTAATCAATGCCTTGTCGTAATGATGACGCTGAAGTGAAGTGAAAGCAGGCTAGTGAAACGGTACGTAATGCGCTAGTTTATGAATCGAATCAGAGAAAAAAATGCACAAGCGTGGTTTCTCGAGAGAGAAATCGCAGCTCATAAGCAAACTATAGGCTGCTGAGACATTACATGTCACATCGATGTCTCGTGTCTTTACAGGATTTTTACGGGTTGTGTGTGAACGCTCTCTCTGATTCCGGAAAATCACTGGCAGTGTGAATGAACCAAAATCAAACGAACCTGGGTCAAATCCCGGGTCACTTTATCCGTGTATTTTCCGGAATCTCTGTGTGAAAGGGGCTCAATGAATCTATTGAGAAGCTAATGAGCTAGTGTTTTTGTCTCTCTCTGACTTTCTCTTTTCTTATTCTCAATTCTTCTCATTCTCCTTGTGCCACCCACACCACGAATGTCTGCTTCTGCTTCACCCTGCATCGTTCATCCATCCATGCATCTGCTAAATTCCTTAAAGGTGAAGTGTGTAATTTCTCCACAACTAGCAGCATCAAACAGAATTGCAGTCTACTTTTTGAGTGCCCAGACTGGGCTAAACATAGACCTCAGCTCAATCAATGGCATGAGTTGGTGGAATTAATTAATGGTCCGGCCAGTGGCATTTAGAGAGTATTTAAAACTTATTTGAAGAGACTGTCACTGTTTTTGGGGTTCTCTTTGGTGCTGCTAGTAGAGAAGACTTTAAACACTTCATTCATCTGAATGTGCATCTAGAATATGTATGCATATATGGTGTTTTTCATTACTTGATGATGCACCTGATAACTGCATAATTCATGATCTCTTGATTGACCTCATGTAGAGTGACTATTCCATAAATGAGACTAAGATCACTGGGTGAGAGGGAGGGAGTGTGTGTACGTCTGCAGCAGCAGAGCAGCAGCCTCCCAAATGAACAGAGGTCTTTTTGAGTGACAGATAAGCCCATAGAAATCTAGTTTATTGCTAATAACAGAAAAAGCCTTTTCAGCCTCTTCTCAGAGTGTCCCACCCACAGCACAGACTTGTATACGGTGCCAGAATCAAATGCAGTTTGATTCTTAATAAGATTCTATTATGTTTGCCGCTGAGGGATTCTTATTGAAAAGTGAAAGTTGCTCACTTTAGTTTAACAGCTGGTGATGCTTAATTGCATCAAATGAGGTAGCCTATCATTTACATTTATGCATTTGGGAGACGCTTTGATCCAAAGTGACTTACATTGCATTTCGAGGTACTCATTTACATTCTTATCAGTTCTTGCTTTCCGTGGGAATCGAACCCATGACCTTGGCGTTGCAAGCACCAATGCTCTACTGTTTGAGCTGTATACAGGAAGGCTACCATTGAGACAGGGTGTCTAAACTCCCTAAAAAATTACCTTTTCTAAACACACTTGTTTTAGGTCAGACGAAATTTATTTATGCCTGTGGTGGCAAAGCTGAATTTTCAGCAGCCATTACTCCAGTTTTCAGTGTCACATGATCCTTCAGAACTCCTCAACGCTACCAGACACAGAAAGTGGTATTTCTCTGTCAAAAAGTTTGTTCTCCTTCACCCTCCTGATGCACCTCTCCACATGGACCCTCAGACGTGCAATGGATTGAGTCTGCATGACATCCTCTCTACTCATTTGGGTGTTTCTTGAGAGAAAGGCAGGCCGGTAAATCTTGCACTGAGCCAGATTGTCCACAAGGAACCCTTTGTCAACCATAATTGCCATGTCTGGTGTGAGGAGGTTTGCGATGCCAGACAGCTTGAAGATCTCACGGTCACTCATGGATCCTGCATACAGACCAGACATGAATGTAATGGCACCATGGGGCGCCATGCTGATCATGGTCGTGAATGTAGCATGAGATTTGTATGTGGAAAACACTTCACTCTGCAACAGGAGAGAGGATTGAGTCTGGCAGAATATTTCAGTGCAGTCAAGCACCACTTGTGTGTCAGGGAAAGCTGAAAACTCTGGTGGAAGTTGAGCTCTGACAGTTTCACGTGGGATCCACAGACGTTGGCTTCCAAGCAGGTTGTATAGGAAGTGCGTCCAGGTGGCTGTAATCCTGCTGGCTGTGGTGCGGTGAATGTCAAACCGTTCTGCTAGATCCCTGAGAGGCAGGCCCACTGACAGATGCATGAGGAACAGCAGCAGCTCATCTATGGGTTGAAGTTTCGGTGAAAATAAACAAGTGTTAGGCCTAGAAACAGTTATACACAGTGGTGGAATGTAACTCTGTACATTTACTCATTTACATTTCAATTTCATGGTTAACAGTATTTTTACAGTGTGGTATTAGTACTTTTACTTAAATAAAGGATCTGAATACTTCCTCCACCACTGATGTTTCTACACTAGTATTACTACTTTTATTAAAGTAAAAGATCTGCATTATAATCATTGTACACGTGCATACCGTTGTTGGTTGAGAGAACTCAGAGCTGCTGGCAGAAGCAGCCTTGGCGTTGGTGATCCGAACCATCTTGGTGTTTACTGCAGGCTCCACTAGTTTTCAAAAGGCCAGGAAATGTTTGTATGAGGCAAATCTAAGGATGTAATTTTGTTCATGTTAGGTTTTTTTTAATTTTTTTTATTAACTCCCTTAAAGTTAAACATAACTCATACATGGGTCAAAGACGAGACATGTAAATTTGGTGCCAAAGGCCATTCATTTAACATAAAAAGATAAATGTGTGTAAATATAATATTAAATCACTTAACTCTTACCCTTCTTTTGAACCAGAAATATTTGTTGCAAACTATTAAATTAAGGGAGTTACTGAGCTCTAAAGTGTCAACTTGTCATTAATATCAAATCACAATAAAAATTAATTATTGGCTTTATTCTTGAATCTAACTAATATAAGGGCTTAAGTGACACTCCAATGAACAGCAAATATAATCCCCATAAAGGCTTTTTTATGTTTTATTTTTTGCTACTTTGAAAACCTTATACGTCTTTGACCCACATAAGACATTGATTAACAAGTTGGTGTAATGCTATTCCAAAAACCTTATAAACCAATCTGGTGTAAAACGAATGTCCTCGTCTGACCCTGCGAAGCGTTGTATGCCGAAACGGGTTCGCAGCTGTAACACTTCCAGTTGGTGTTGGAGATACTTAATCTTCCGATGCAAGGCTTCATTCTCGTTGGCCATCTCATTTGCCATCACTGCCGTCGCTGGAGTCACACAGTAATCATGATCAGGGGCTGCTGTTTCCATCTCAGACTCTGAGTTTGCAGTCAAGACCGGGGTAAGGCTCTCTGCCCTAGGCTTACACTCCCAAACATTAGGTCTTGGTGTGGGTTTGGAAGGCCAATCTTCTTTCTTTAATCCAGAATCCACTCATTATTACTTTCTAGTTAGATCTTAGTGTCGATGTCAAAACTCGTATTAGCAGTGCGGAAAAGCTTAAAACGGAAGTACTGATGCGCACTCTCATATACCGGAAGTTGATAGATGCCATCTTGTGCACGGACTTCATATGCTGATTTGGTGCTCAAGAAACAATCTTATGATTGACAACTAGCATATACAGTAGTTTGTATTGGTGGTATGGTTCTTCTCTGGGCAATAACTCCTCACCCATCCATGCAGCCTAGCATAAGCCGCTTTCCGACCGGAGGGACTTTTGAAAGTGAAAGTGACACGTGATAGCCAAGTATGGTAACCCACCTCTTGGAATTTGACCTCTGCATTTAACCCATCCAAGTAAGTGCACACACATTAGGAGCAGAGTAGTGAGTAGTGAACACACACACACTGCAAACGTGGATACACACACCCGGAGCAGCGGGCAGCCTTGAGTGGCGCCCGGGGAGCGATTGGGGGTTAGGTGCCTTGCTCAAGGACACCTCCGTCATATTCCTGCCGGTACTGGAATCGAACCAGCAACCTTTGGGTCACCAGTCCAACTCTGTTACCATTAGGACATGACTTTTGCAGTTCCTAGAACCTAACGTTACTATAACCCTTTTTTTCGCGTGTTCCGACCGGACTAAGTTGGGGATTTTTTAGTTCCTCAGAGCGTAGTTCCTATAACTCTTTCAGTACCTATTCTAGAGCGAGGACTTTTTTAGTTCCCTTTCCCTAGGTCTACGTTGATTGGTTTAACTTATAAGTCACGCTCACTGTCAACACATTTTCTTCACTGTCTGTTGCAAATCGCCTATGTAGGCTATGCTAACTCATAACTTAAGTCAAACATAACGCATTCAACCAGCTAATTGCTAATGCTTGATAAACTTACCCGTCGTTTTGTTTGCCTCCTGCGCTCTGCTCTTCTGTCTTCTTCCATCATATTACTTAAGATCATATTACGCTGGAGCCTCCGTCTTCTGTGTTTCTCTGTACAGAACTAAAGCCGTCGTTCGTACTCCGTTATTAAGGTCCCGGCAAGGCAGAACAGTAACATTCCGATAGCCTCCTCCATGCTGGTTTGTTGTTGTATGTGGCGCCGCCGTGCTTGCGTCACTCCCTTACCCCTCCTACCAGTTCCTATGGCCACTTGGCCAGTGCGAACGCAAACAGCAAAACCGAGTTTGGGGGAGAGTAGTTCTTAGAACTGCTTAGAAGTGGACAGTTCCTATAACTAAGTTCCTGTAACTACTTGGTCGGAAAGCGGCTATAGATAAGAGCAGGGAGTGCAGTTATAACCCCCCAAGTTTAAACAGAACAGAACCAACATAAATGTTTTGTAGCTATCATTAATGTTCTTAATGACAATAATTGAATGTAACAACACACTTCAAGATAAATTAGTCTGATTCGAAGAGGACTATCAGAATGCCAAGTCCTAACTGGCGGGGTATGAAGGAGGGTAATTATCTCATGAGCAATGCAATAAAGCTGTTAATACTGAATAAAACTTATATTGGAATGTTATGATCATATTCCAATAGACGTGGATCAGCTGATGAGCGCGAAGAGGATCGTTCAAAAACTCTCTAAGGATCACAGCTGGAGAATTCAGCTGGGGTTCAGAAAGTCAAAACGCCACCTGTGGGTTCAAACACCATCCTACATCACAAGTCTTTTGGAAGGGTTTCAAGAAAAAATCCTTTGCTCTTATCTAAAAACTATCTCCAGCATATTCAGTTGTCAGACCCTCAGTCCAACTGTTTGTACTGTATTTTACTTTTTTTTTTATTCTAAACTGTTTTAATTATTCTTATTTCTTTTGATTATTTTAATTTCTTCTATGTAAAGCACTTTGAATTACCATTGTGTATGAAATGTGCTATATAAATAAACTTGCCTTGCCTTGCCTTGTTCAGATCATCCCAAAATTAAAAACCTGTCCGCCTTTGCTGGAAATTTTATAATTGGTTGTGATTGGATCTTGCATCAGGACAATGATCTAAAACAATCATCAAAATTAACATAAAAATTGGCCACTGAGCACAAAATTAGGGTTCTGCAATGGTCATTCCAGTCCCCTGACCTGAATCTTATAGAAAACTGAAGAGAAGAGAATATCAACATGGACTTGGGAATTTGAAGGATCTGGAGTAGGGCTGCACGATTTGGGGAAAATGTCATATTGCGATTATTGAGGTCAATATTGCGATTGCGATTTAATAAACAAATGGTTTCATGAGTCAACTTGCTTGATTCTAAAGCAAAATGCACACACAGATTAGTAATAATTCTGAAATGTGTATTTCTCAACTCAAACTAGCAACAACAACTAAATAATTGATAACATCTATAATGATCAATAAGCCATTGAGGTCTGGATAAAAATGAATCCACCCCCATTTAAAACATTAATTATAGCCATCCACCATTACAGTGATTCCACAATTGAAAGCTATAATTTTTTCAAAAACATTTATTAGGCTTCAAAAAATATAACAGCTTTTAATTTAAGTGAACTTAATAATACTCACATAAACCCATAAAAAAGTATTTACCTGTGCCCTTCCTGTCATGTAGGACATATACAGAAATTTAAGTTATCAAACAGTCTGCACTGCATAAATTATAAATTATATATAGACTAATCCTTATTAAAGCTACACAAGTTCTTTAGTCAAGAGCAGTGAGTAATTTTCTTTGTTCTTTGATTAACTTTACTGACAGAAAGCTTTGGCTGCTGGCCCTTTAAGAGCAGCCGTTGTAGAGACGCGGATCTCACACGCGCCTCATTCTCTCACAACTCTTTACGTCCATCATACGACTGCTCTTATGTTATGAAGATACTCGACAAACGACATTTTGGCATAATTGTGTGTGTTATTGTTCGTTCAAGCGGAAAGATAACTATTCCGGTCTGTGCATGCGCATGGGCGCGCGTCTTTCTGTTCTGTGAGTCACAGTCGGACATTCACAGGCTGCGCGCTCTCTTTTGATTTGTCGCGCATTAATGGTTTGAACTTTAAAGCATTCGCACGAATAAGAGCGGGATCATGTAACACTAGCCAAAGGATGACAAAAAATAACAGATGCTGCGTTAATTGCGTTAACAGCCCTAATTTGTTTATTTTACATAAAATCGCAGCATTTTGTGTCATATAATCGCATAGGCTTGACATCGCGATTACGATTGCGATATGATTAATCGTGCAGCACTAATCTGGAGAGATTCTGAATGGAGGAATGGTCCCTGATCTCTCGTCAGAAGTTCTACAAACTCATCAGGCATTATAGAAGTCTCAGAGCTGTTATAATGGCAAAAGGAGGTTGCAAAAAGTATTGAATAAAATGGTGCCATTAATTGTGGCCCATGAGAATTCATCCCCCCCCCCCCCCATGTTTTACTTAAAAGGTCAAAAGGATTAATAATGCAGAATTATTTTCACATGCTTCTTTGTTCATATTTAACAAGGGTGCCAATCATTTTGACCAGGACTGTATATGGCGAAAGATGCCATTTTAGTTTAACTGGTGCTCTGTATATTTATTGCTTGTACTGGTTTCTTTGTATTATTTTTAACATCACTTGTAGGAGTATGTCTTCAAATAGCTGTTAACTGTCAGCAGTATAGGACCAGGCGTGTGTGAATATGACTTATTTATTTTCATAAGTCATCAAAAATGAAATATTCATCAGGTTTGGCATCCCTGGGAGCCTCTTTGCACTCTGGGTTAGCGAGAGAGAGCGAGAGTGTATAAAGGAATCTTGTGAAAGGAAGTGTGTAAAAAAAGTTTTGAAATGCTCCCATCTGGGCGTAGACTAAAAATTCCTTTGGCCAGAAGAAATGAGTTTAAAAAATAGTTTGTTCCAATGGTAGTGATTATTTTAAATTGCACTATTTTCTGAAGTAATGCAAGAGAATGGTTGGCATTATAGCACTTTTTAATTGATTGTTTAGTTGATTTAAGGAATGATGTGGATCGTGTAATTCTTTTTAATTCTGTGTTTGTGTTGTCAATGTGTGCTGTGTTGTTAAGCACTTATGTGGATGTATTTATGTATATAGGCTACTGTATGTATGAGACCAGTGTCAAAAACAAATTTCCACTCTGTGACAAACAGAATGGACAATAAAGTTAACCTTAACCTAACCTAAATGGGTACAGATGTAAAGATGTAACTTAAAGTTAGGTGTAGGGAAGGGTTTTTGTCTGGTGAAGATGGTATTATTATTATTGGTGTTCGAGAGAGAAGTAGCAAAAGAGTCTGACGTACATGGTAATTAGAGATTTAGAATGATATGAATATTTGATAATTTCTTCACCCTAGGCTGAGATTAGACCATTAATCAGAAAAATCACACCTCATTTCTGTATTACCATTTAATGTTGGCTTTTTTTTTCCCTTCAAACATGATTCAGTGGCTCTGCAGCCTCACTGTAGGATTACATTATATGGTCTACAGATTGAAAAGCAAAAAGACAAATAGATTTGCAACACGCTTTGTCAAGCATGTCCAGCATTGACAATCTCAAGCTCTTCTGTATTTGAGTCCTTAATACGGTGACTTTCACAGTTATTTACGGGAGTAGCAACCGATTCTATAACCGAACTCGCACCCGTAAATTGCACTCACATCGATGTCACATGTTTTTACGTGATGTGTGTGAATGCACGCGCTGATTCCAGAAAACCATTGGCAGTATGAATGAACCAAAATCTAACTATCCCTGGACAAATACTGGGACACATTATCAGTGTATTTTCTGGAATATCTGTGTAAAAGGGGCTTAAGAAGTTTTATTTATGTTGATTAGTTCTGGATTGCTGATGGATGGTTGACTAAGCCATGCTGTTGCATGCCCAACAAAGCCTGGGTTAACATAATAACCTTTTTCCCACATTGTTTTTACTTTACCCTGTTAGTAATCAGTCTTTGTATACTTTTGGCAGCTCACTTTGACTCTGGACATAATAAAAAAGTGTGGAATGTTTCTAAACCCAGGGTTAAAAAAGATGTTAACCCCGTGTCAAGTGTAATGTCCAAGGACAGCTGTTTAAGAAGCCTAGTAGTTAAGCTAGTTAAGATGCCACACCAGTACACCACCATCTCCATCATATAAATTACAACATATGCTGGTAACTAACTGTTCTTTTCAGCTGGGATGGGCACATGCTTAATTATTTGCTTTGGGACATTTTAGGAGGAAGGGAGAATAATTATTAGATCATCAAATGTTACATATGGCTCCTTTTGTGACTTAAATATGCCATTAACTACACTTCTTTTGCTTTTGCTTACTGCTCTTTGTGTACCTGTTAACTTTTGATTTAAAGGGTTTGTATTTAACCTGCAAGGTCAAAAATGTATTATTATGAGAACATAGTCTATTAAGTAATATTTGCTCTACCACTTTAGCTGAATCCCTTCTAACCCTTTAACAATGACAGACACACACACACACACACACACACACACACACACACACACACACACACAGAAGCAGCCCAGCTCTTCCAAAGAATCAATTGCCCTTCTCTGACTTTTTCTATTTTCTCCAACTCTATCCCTCTATTTGTCTCTCATTCAGCCCCAGTTCTGCTCTTCATTATGGTGTTCATATCAAGAGCTGGCTGTAGAAGCGTGTGCCTCTCTACAGAATCTGGGATAAGGATGAATCCATGGGGACAGAGATTACACTTAAGGGTCTTGCAGCATGTCTGCTGAGAGACAGAGAGAGAGAGAGAGAGAGAGAGAGAGGGGAATTGGAGGAATTCTCATTAAACTAGCATTACCTCTTGAGAAAAGCTGTCTAGTTCTCACACCTAGACAAACACACGACACTTGACCCTCAAGGATTACACTAATACTAATGTATTCATATACACCCAGATGACAGTTATCGCTGTTGCTCTTTTAGAACCCAGACGACTTGACAGTTTACAATTGTCGTGAATTTTATTTATCAGTTGTCTCAGATGTTTCTCCGGAAATGCCTCAGGAGGAAAATATAAAAAAAAAAAATGAGACAACTGTTGATATGTAGTAAGAATATAGTGCAATACAATCAATGTGGATCGCATAGCCCTGTTTGGTCTTGGCTAACAAAAAATGTTTTTGTTGAGTCCAATTTGAAATATTTTTTGTCATCTTGGCAATGGAGCACAGTTAGATAAATAGCAGTGGTTAAGTGATTTATGTATTTAACAAGTTTTGATAATATTGTTAGTGTTTTAGGATTACAGAGAATAATCAGGTAGAATCATAATATAAATCATATATGAGAAAAACAATTTTTTATTAATTCAAATTATTTAAAATCATTTTAGTAAATATAAAATAACTATTTTTTTTATTATGTTGTAATGTTTTTTATAGTTTGCCGCATGCATTAAAGCATCATAAGGGTAGACCAGAAGACTTGAAAATTAGTAAATGATAATAGGATGAATTTATCTATTATTGAACTACAATTTTTTTCTTGTACTCTCACTGCTGACAATAGGTGAAACAATTGAGATCGACAGATATGTCATCTGTATTTATTTTGTACCATGCTCACCTCTCTGTGTTTCTGCTCTCTGTCTTTCTCAAGACTGACGGTTAAGGTAAATTGGACCTGGGTAAGTGAAATTGGAAATAAAGAAGTTTAGGGAAGGAGAATTGGAGTTAAGATCACTACTGTACTATTTGTCAGTCTTGTCAGATAATCTTGGGTGGAAAGATTGAGACACCTTCTTCAGTAAAGGACACATTTTCTCTGGGGCTTTCTGCAGGATTCACTATCACTGGACTGAGTTGAAAAAAATCAAGAGTGAAGGACAGAAAGCCTTTTTTTAAAGAAAGCTTGTTTTAAGAAAGATCTCCTTGTAAGACTGTACAAATGCAGGCTCCGTTTCTGTGAGGGCCAAAGTTCTTGAGTGGATGAATAATGTCACTGTAAATAGAAATGCCATTGAGCTATCTACTACTGATTAATATTCGCAGATTAGAAGTTCAACCCATGCTGATATTTATGAGCTAAATTTTGAGTAATCACAGGGTCACGTTGTAATGGAGATAATATAATCTGGAAACAGTATTTTCTGGAAATAACAATTTCTTTATTTGAAAGGATAGTTCAGTTTAGAATAATAGTTTTTGTCCAATTTTGATAATGATGCCTTTCTAATTCAGATTTTTGCCTTTCTTTTTTTAGAAATCACCTGTTTGATATGAGTGTCTGTTAGTTAATCTGCTTTGAGGTCTTCATAAGAACATATAATTCAGTTCACAGAGTCCTGGGTCAAGATGCAGACTGATCTACTTTCCTTTGCTCAGTCTTAACAATCCAAATTGGTTCCAAGTGCTTATTGTAGACTGGCACATATACTGTATGTATTTGTTCAAAAGATGTTTGCAGCATTTTTTATGTAAATGACAATATCGCGATTAACCAATTGATAGTAGATTAGTAACATGTTGAAGACCTCCTCTAACCTGTTAATATGGGCCTTGAAATAAATCTGCCCCACTTACATTGATTATGTGTGTAGAAGAAACAGGCCTTAAAGTGATGTTAGACATGTTGAACTTGTGAAAATATAAGAACTAAAAGGAAAGTAGGACAAAGTGTTTTTTAAGTGTCTCCATGCATTTTTGTATGTGAGAAAGGAAATGTGGGTTGGTTTCTTTTTTTTCTTTGTGTAAAGTGTTTCCTAAAAAAAATTAGGATTGATGGAGTCTGGTACAGGGCAGTCGCCAGAACATATAGAATGGGGGGGCACACTTTTTATAATTTAGAAACAGACAGTCACAAAAACAATAACATCCCCTATTTAGTCTAATATAACTGAAATAGACCAAATTCTATATTTAAACAACACCAAAACACAAAATATTAAGTTTCTGATCATTGGCGGAGGGTGAACCAACACCATGAGGATATGCGCTTCCCCTTTAAAAACATATACTAGGCTATATGCAGGATTTGACATGGCAGACAGCTCGCAAAGAGCAGTGGCGTCATGCCCATTCAAAGTGAGGGGGCACGTGCCCCCTCAGATTTTTCCTCCCTGATAATTTTTTTGTCACAACTTTATTCCTATTATGCTCCATATAATTACCAGAGCCTATAACGACTCAAATTCTTCTGGATGTGTAATAAATCGGTCAGCATCAGCCCGCCCCGTTTTCCTAATTTGGTGTCTGTGTATATCAAATCTAGAGCGCTATGTGCGTAGCGCTCTGCTGTGTATGTTCAAGCAACTCACTCGTCTCGCACGTTGAGCTGGCAATGTTTTACAGATGGTCTTGAAGTGGTAAGTGGGCAAAGCAACAAATCGGCATTGAATTAGTTATCGGATGATATTAAAAGGTAGTGGGATTATTTGTGGTTGACCTGGAAATTTTAACTTGATCAAAAAGTTATGGATTTGATATTAGCTGCGAATTCAGAGCATTAACTTAAGTTGTGTCCGTGTAACGTTATCGATAGCTAGCCTAGTCTAACCGTAAACTAGTTGGCTAACGTTACTGGCTGCCATACAAAGCCAATAAGCCATGGTAACGTTATCTGATAAATTGATTCATAGCTCATAAATTACTCTTTACAAGTTCCTTATTTAAAATATAATAATGAGCAGTGTAACTACAGTATTTCAATGATTTTACTAAAGTAATGTTACATATTACATTTGATTTGATTACTTTTTTACATTTCTGTCAAATATTAACCATTTTCAAATAAACGGGGTATTGTTAACCTTATTCAGCACTGAAATCTGTCAAACTTCTTTCAAAGTCCTTCATCGCATATTAATATTAAAATAACTTAATTTCAGAGCACCACAAAGTCAGACCTCAGCACCTTTATGTACCTTTAATGTAAGATCGTTCTTGGGTCACATACCAATTTAAAATCATAACATAAAAACTGCAATGGTACTGTTTTTAAAATCATGTGTAGTAGGCCTAAGTGTACAGTAAGTGTGTGTGTAAACATGCTTTAATGAAGTAGACTTCAAAAGCTTTTGAATTTGAGCTTACAGTTCTTTCATCAACCTGTCTTTTACATAAACTTACAAAATAGATACTTTAACTTAGTCCTCAGATAGAGGAGGGTTGCTGCTATCTCCGTTAAGGTATTTCTGTCCCTCCCAAACTGCATTGAAATGGTATGTTTAGCAGCCAGAATTTAAAAATTTTCAGGGGGAGAAACCACCTGACCCCTCCTAACATGATCCATATCACCCGTCAGAAAACAATTGCAACGTCTCAGATTGTGCCCCCCCAGAATTTTGGCTTGCATGACGCCCCTGGCAAAGAGCGCCTATTTTATTATCTTTAAAAAGTGGTAATACAACTTCATCGCGATCTCACAAAGTTCCTTGGCTATCAGTAAAGCTGATACACAATAATGCCTTATTTACATAGCCTAACTGCTTATTATAACGAGAGGATTTGCACGCGCGTAGAACTAGTCCACTCATCGCTCAAAACACCGGAGTTTAGCCAATATTCTTTTATTACGGAGAAAACTGATCCTAGACCAGCATTTATAGACAGCTTTTCCCTTTAAAAGCAATCAGAAGTATATGGAAGCTTGTTTTCGCCCCGGAATAAAAAAATTAAAAGATAATTGCGACTTTTTATCTCACGATTCTCACATGGATTTCTCTCAATTCAGAGTTTTTCTCACAATTCTGACATTATAACACGCAAATGTGACTGTATATCACTCAACTCTGACTTTATAACTTGCCATTTTGATTTTATATCACGCAATTTTGAGAAAAATTACCTTTTTTTTACGTGGAAACTGTAGGCTGTTTTTAGCAGGCAAATTAATCAGAAAATTCGACAAGCCCGCTTGGCCAGGGGAAGGTAAGCCTTGCGCAGAGCCTTACACGCTCCGACTAATTTTCATATTTCTGAAGACAATGTGTTATTTAAAGTTACAGAGATTAGTGCACCTGTGTGCTAAATGCTGCTGACAACATTTCGTTATGGAATACGTGGATACGTTTTTTTGCTCTCAATAGTTTCCTCAATGACCATATGATTAGGGGGGCACGTTGTGTCATCTGGGGGGGCACGGCCCCCTAATGCCCCCCCTTTCGACGGGCCTGGTCTGGTATTCCTCATAATGTAAACCGACAAGCACGGATGTTAACGGATGTAGCACGGATGTAAATGTCATTAACTGCCTTAACGGCAGTTAAGGACATTTAATGGACTTTTCATCAGGACTGAAATGACATGAAGAGGAAGGCGATCTTGTGAAATGCCTGCAAATAAGTGAGAAGTGTCCTGTACTGTACCAGAGAATACTGCTCCCTAAGAGGGACCACTTATATTGGTTATGCAGAGTTGCAGGTGCTACACCACATCCTCGAGATGGAACCTGAACTGCAGGCGATGGGCCAAGATGCCAGGGTCCTTGGCCCTCACTCCGAGATCCCACCTCTGGGCCCCGCTTTTTTACCCGGAACAGGCTGGGTGACCGCGGCCTTTTTCTCTCTGAGCACAACAACCAGACACTCCCATTTATTTGAAGTCATTTTCCCCTCTGAACAAAGTCCTTTTTTGCTATCTTCAGTTAATTTTCCTCTAAAATCTTACATGTTTTGTAGTTTAGTAAATATGACTTTTTGGGCTAGAAGTTTTTGAGTTCTGAAAGTTACTTTATTAACATTTCAGTGTTCAGAAGATTAATGAAAAGTGTCCATATTATTCAAATCAGATTTTGTTTAGTAGTAAGATTTGTACAGGGAGTTGCTTTTCTAGAACCATCTATGGAGAGATGATAGATGCACTTGCATTTGTCTTCATATTCCTCTGTACTTGCAGCTCTCATTGCGCTGTTGTGGCACTTTAATTATGCCTGCTTGTTTTGACCTCTGACAGCCTATTTCAACCTGTCTGTGTCGCTGCACATAATAACTATTGCATTTACATAAAACCATGAATATTTAACACACACACACACACACATATGTCATGTCTCAGTTTTCCATTACAATACTTGTCAGATTGCCATGATGTCGTCACATGAGTTGCTTTATTTTATGCATAAAAATAGTAAAAAAAAGTTAACATTTAGTGGGCCAGTATAATTATTGAAGAATTCTCTTTTTTTTCTATGTCAGAAAGAAAGTCATAAAGATTTGGAACAACATGAAGAGGAGTAATGATGACAGGTTTTTCATTTTTGGGTGAACCATATAAGAATCTAATAGATATTAATGTTCTAACCTGGTTACTTGTTATTTTGCAGACAAGTTCAATGTGTACGTCACGCTGAAGGTCCAGAATGTTAAAAGCACAACAATCACGGTGCGAGGAGACCAGCCTTGCTGGGAACAGGACTTCATGTTGTGAGTATTGCTGTTTTTGTCTTGTGTTTCCATGCTTTTGGACATGTCTTCTACAACACTCAAATTTGCACCTAATGCATGCCCTTTTGCTCAAGGACTTTAAAAACACTCAAAACTGCTTGGCTGTGCAAAATGCAAGATTGTGTTTATGAGCACATCAAACTGGATGTGCAGACGTGTTATATACAGTAGGTACAAGAAAACATTATGGTTTATAAATAAACAACAATATTTATTTTAGGGTAAAGGGTAACTTTGTTTCTATATAAAAGTTAGACCTGTTTATGTTCTGTATTTCTTCATAGAGTAGAAAATTATGTTTGTTGATTGTTTATTTGTTCCTGCTTTAAATTTTACACACACACTTCAGTTTCTCTTACCTTTGACCCTCTTCTGTTGTAAAGACAAATGTTAAATAGCTTTTTGATGGCCTCTCATGAGGTTTTGTGCGTCCCAGAAATTGTCCCTGATTTTCGGATTGTTCCATGGTGAATTTTGGCAATTGCTCAGGAAGAGCTGTGAAAATCAGCTTCAGTTACAGTGATTACCAGAGAGAGAGAGGGAGAAAAGGATAATTAGAATAATACAGGGGCGGAGTGGCAATCGGGAGAGTCAGGACTTTTCCCGGTGGGCCGGTAGTGTTTCGAGGCTGCGAGGCCCGGTCTGATAATAGTTATAGGTGAAGGCAGGTAAAGTGGGACACTTTTTGGTAAATTGCATTTTAAACAACCTAAATCAGTTATAATGTATTAAAATTGTATGTGTTTTGTCTAAATAGATTGTAATGAATGCCACTATGGTGAAATTTTCCCAATTTATGTATTTATTGTGTAAAACGTAAATACAACCAGAATACATGTATTGAAAATGTGTGGCGCATTATGAAGTGCAAAATACAAGAACAGAGACCTTCAATTAATTAACACTTGGAAGGATTTTTTAAAAATGCATTTCTGGAACTAATGCAAAAATTGTAACATTGTAAACTTCACTCTACATTCACTGAATGGAACTTTCATTAAGGCAGCTTTTAGGGGGCGGACACCAGCAGGCTTTTCCGCAGAAAAACCAGGGATGCCATTAATTTAGGCGTACTGGAACGCAATAAGCCATATACCACTGCGTTCCCCCTTTCAGCTAACATTTTAACAAGGCTAGCCAATTCACTCTCAGCCTGAGCTGAGAGCAGGGGGCTCTTACCTGAGGCTTGGCGGTAGCCACTCACCAGCCCTTTCACTCGCGTTTGCAGGGTTGATTTTGGGATGTTCCATGCCCTGGCTAAAAACCTTAATTTTGGTTTGTGTCCTTCAGTCACCTCCTGCTCATATTCTTCAATAGCCCCTGCCATTCTCTCTTTCCTACTTTGCTGTCTTTTCCTTTTCTGTATTGCCCTGTTCTGTCCTGTATTGCTTTCTTCTCTCTCTCTCTCTCTCTCTCTCTCTCTCTCTCTCTCTCTCTCTCTCTCTCTCTCTCTCTCTCTCTCTCTCTCTCTCTCTCTCTCTCTCTCTCTCTGTCCCTCTCCTCTCTGTATGGGTGCCATCTTGTGTATATTGAAGTTACCAAGCTAAAATTTTATATTCAGACACATTATTATTACTTATAACTTTTGTTCACGAAATGGCTGCACTGTGTTTGCTAGCATTAGCCCTAAAACTGTCCCACTCGACCTGAAATGCACTGTCCCACTCAACCTAACACTGTCAGGTTGAGTGGGACAGTGCTGTGAATCTAATTTTCACAAATATTTTATACAGTTAGATGCTCATTGTTATTAATCTCTAATACACAGACAGTATAAATGTATGTAAAAGTTTTATTGTTACATCATAAGTGACAGAATTATCAACCTTATTATTCTAAAATAGATTTACACTTGCCGGGTGGCTTTTTAATTTGAAAAATAACAACCGGACGCCATCTGTGATGTCTCACCAATCACAACCTTTATTTCATATCCAATAGACATTCAGCTACAACACAGTAACAATTGTTGTGATTGGCTTACAAAATTAACCCTTTACAGTACCCAAAAGCTTAAAGTGTCCCACTCAACCTGATGTCCCACTCTACCTGAATTCACCCTACATTGCAAGTTCTTAGCAACACCATCCGGCGGGCGCTGCCCGCTGGTGAAACTGTGCAGCCGCTCTGGTCAACCCGTAAATAAATGCATTGATCCGCATATATTGTTGGAGTTCTTAAATGGTCTAGTGGTAGATCTTTTGTCAAGCGTGTCAGAGGTTACGGGTTCTAATCTGCACTCGTATAGCTTTTTTTTCTCTCATCAAAACTGAATATGTTCATCAGTGGTTATAGTCTATATTAACCAGGGACACGTTTGTGTGCATTTTATTTTGTGATTTCACCGGAATTAATAGAGAGTCTCCGCAGCGGAGACTGCGCGAGCCACAAGAGAACACTGTATCCATTGCAACCGATCGCCGCGGCAACGAGCGCTCAGCTTGATTTAAAAAACAACGCATTTTAGCGCTAGATCTCTTAATAGCGAACTAAATGAATGATCTGCTAGTTAACTGGATATGTTTTATTTAATTGTATTAGGTACATCCGTGTCTCAATGTTTCAAAAATTGGTGGGGGACAATATCGATCCTGAGAAAAAGTGGTGGGACACGACTTCACTGGATCTAAACAAATCAATCTAACCATAGATGTGACCAGTTGTGGTGGTTTTCTTAATCTATTTAAAATAATTTTGCAAGGGTTCTTGCAAAAAACGAAAGAAAAAAAAAAATGTACCAAAAAATACCCCCACCCCCCGGCCGGTGGTCTACGAATTTTCCCGGTAGGTTTTTTGGTCCCACTCCGCCCCTGGAATAAAAAAAAAATATAAATATATAGTGGCCATCATTGTGAAATGTTTTGCAAATACATAAGTGGTTTGATCATGTTTGACTTGAGATGTTAGTGGTCAGAGAAGTGTTCGTTCATACTGTATCTTTTTTTTGTTTTTGTTTGGTACAACTTGACTGCAAATTACTGACTTTCTATTTTTTTATTTAAGTTTTTGAGTGAACTTTTGAGTAAATATTATGTTAAATTGTAGGCAGTTTAATTATATAATGTTTACCACTGTTAAAGCTGCAGTCCGTAACTTTTTTGGGTTAAAAATGATCCAAAATACATTTTGAGCAAGTACATAACCAGCCAGTGTTCAAAACTATCTGCTTGCCTTAGCTCGGTTCAAAACGGTAAGCTTTAATTTCAGTGGTACTGGTGGATTTCTGCAGGAAATTCGAGCATGTCTTTGCATCATTACGTCACATCTGTACACATAAAGAAGGTGTCTCAGCTAGTAGGCTATATTGCGTGTGAGGATGTTGGAGGTGGAGATTTATAGCCTTTTCTCACAGTACTTGATATAATCAAACTTATTAATTTGATGGCGGATCCAGAAAGGTTCAAACGACAATCACCATTGACAACTGGAGATTCACCCGCTGTAAAATGCAAAAGACTTCTGACTTTGGAGTGGCTACAGAAAAAAAGAGACTGCAACTGGGCCCATGCGAAAACAAGGGTAAATATCAGAAGGGCATTAAATGTAGTCACGCAATGCTGATGTTGTTAACATTAAAGGCACACTATGCAGGAATTCCGTTTTTGTCAAACAGCGACCCCTAGAGTCGCTGTGGAGTACTTGTATTTAACGTTACTGTCGTAAAAACCACTCACACAGAGCATCTCTGCACTCACGGCCTGATACCCCCCCCCTCCTAGACTCCGAAGATGTCCATTGACCAGGTAATGTTTCACGATTTCATACAAATATTAGGCTACTGCATAATTGTATATATTGTGCTATCGAAAATGAACTACTGATGATAGTAATAGGATAATAATAAGTTTACCAAGCGTTAGTCTACTTTATAGTAATAACGTTAAAGTAGCCTACCTCGTTTGATGGCTTATAACGTTTTTACATGGTTGCAGCTAAATAAATAAGTAAATAGCCTATATATATACTATATAATTTCATTTGTGGGTTTTTTGGCATTTTTTTCTGTTTTTTTTGGCATCCAGATGACATCAATAAAGTTACATGTACGTCGCATTATTTCATAACATTGGCCGTTATGATGTCGTTAGACATGATTATTGCAATTTATCACAACAGTTGCAAATAGCGCTCCTTTACACTATTTACAACTTGTAGGCTTATTTATGTCCTGATAATTATGTGAGATATTGACAACTGTTCTCATGATAATCGCAGGAATGAACTTCAACAGTGAAAGCCTGAGCGAGTGGGACTCTTGTCCGGTTCCTCACGCGGTCAGATTCTCTTTTCCTTTTCCTAGACTCTTCCGACCGCGTTTCCTTTGCTTTTTCCATCGTCGAGTATCACGTCTGAAATGCACGCAAGTGTCTTCGTGCTTCATGTTGTTGTTGATGTGTGTGACGTTGTTGCCGTAAGCATATCATGATTCTCGCGAGATTTGTCGGGGGGGGGGGCGCTCCTCTAAAACTTGCATTGCTGGTTTTTACAGCGGCGTCCCCCACAAGCTTTACTACCAGGATGATTCGCCCTACTATGAGTTTGTTTACCAAAATGACTTTGAAGCTGTTATATTAAGGTACAATTCTTGCATATTGTGCCTTTAACAATTTGAGAACAGTATAATTTGCACGGTTTGACGTGATATGATAAGGGATTGTTAGATTTAATTAACCCGATTTACTGCAATGCTTTTTTTCCCTTAGTTGGTCAGAACAAAAGTGGATGTTACTTGTTCAGACATTTTCCAGTGAAAATTCTAATGTTGGTCATACTTCCAAAAAGTCGAATCTGTGATTCTGAATGACCGTATCCACACCGGCGCGGCGACTGACAGCCGGACTTTCTCCTCAAAACATTGGATTCATCCACGCTGTGCCATGCCGAGGCACAACCCACGTAAAGTTGATAAGTCCGCGAATAACTGCAATTGCAGATTTTGAACAGAGATGGCGATAGAGGAAAAACTACGGACTGCAGCTTTAAATAATGAGATGTCTGTGTAAATAAACTACCATTTAAATTGTTTTAATACTTCTATTTAGTAAGGATGCATTAAACTGATCAAAAGTTACATTGAAGACATTTATTAATGTTACAAAAGATTCCGATTTCAAATAAATGCTGTTCTTTTGAACTGTTTATTCATTCAAGAATCTTGAAAATAAGTTTCCATTAAAATATTAAGCAGCACAACTGTTTTCAACATTGATAATAGTAAGAAATATTTCTTGAGCACCAAATCAGCATATAAGTAACATTTCTGAAGGATCATGTGACACTGAAGACTGGAGAAATGGCTGCTGAAAATGAGGAATAAATTAGGCTAGTTATTTTAAATTGTAATAATATTTTACAATATGACTGTTTTGTATTTTTGATCAAATAAATGGAGCCTTGGTTAGGATAAGAGACTTCTTTCAATAACATAAAAAATCTTTGACGACCCCAAACTTTATACACAGTATTGTGTATATATGGACACAGGTGTCCTAGCAGAATAAGCAAAGGTGTAGTCCATCACATTAAATATGTTCTAATAACCTTTGACAACCATGAAGTAATAAAACATTTGATATCGGGCACTCTCTCTGGCTATGTCGGTCCGAAAGCCTGAAATCAAAAGCAATGTTCTTTTTACCACTTTGAGAAAGTGCTGTATAATTATGGGGATAGTGTGTTTGGATTCTAGGCCGGTGGCTCAGCGTTGTGTCCGTGTTCTCTTCAGACGGAGGTTCCTCTGTGCCTGGATTATTGTCCTGCTGCTCAGCACTCGCGAATGATCGGCAGGTTAAAATCCACACACACTTAACACACTTTCTCTTAGGGATTGAAGCAGCATTGAGAGTAGAGAATAGAAGGGCAAAGTGAATGTATTAAAGAAAGAGAGAGGTATTAATAGCAAGAGGCTAGCAGGAGGTTTCAGATGAGTAAAGTGAAAGGCCTGTTAGTGTGACACATTATGCAGAAAACTGCCACACTATCATTTAGGGCGGACGCAATATTCCCAGCTGTCATTTCTGTGTTTGTGGCTAGACTGTGCTGTTCAGCCATGAGTAGATGGCCAGTTTGAATATGATTCCCAGAGATGACGGGCTAAATTAATTTATCATAATTCTGTCCAGGTTGGGACATCTTCAATAATAGATTAGGTTACAAGTGTTTTTCCAGGTTGAACACTCACACAAATGCATAGTCACATAAGTTCGCCAATATAGTGTCTGTCATGAAATACATGTTTTCCAATTCAACAAGATTTAATGCTTTCAAACTTAATATAATTGTTGTTTAAATTAAAATAAATCTCATGTATTGCACTGGTTCTGCAGTAGTTAATGTGTTTTGGACTAAAGTGGCCTGTTTTGTTAGTACAGTTTTTATTAGTATTAATATTTTTATTAGATTTTAATTAAGTCATTTAATATTAATGTCGGCTGTTTTAAGGATTGAGGTGGTGAAGTTGATTTTATCTGACAAACCATGAAGTCTTTGTAACTGCACAAATTACTTTGTTTTATTATTTTTTTAATATATACAGGTCCTTCTAAAAAAATTAGCATATTGTGATAAAGTTAATTATTTTCCATAATGTAATGATAAAAATTAAACTTTCATATATTTTAGATTCATTGCACACCAACTGAAATATTTCAGGTCTTTTATTGTTTTAATACTGATGATTTTGGCATACAGCTCATGAAAACCCAAAAGTCTCAAAAAATTAGCATATCATGAAAAGGGTCTCTAAACGAGCTATTAACCTAATCATCTGAATCAACTAATTAACTCTAAACACCTGCAAAAGATTCCTGAGGCTTTTAAAAACTCCCAGCCTGTTTCATTACTCAAAACCGCAATCATGGGTAAGACTGCCGACCTGACTGCTGTCCAGAAGGCCATCATTGACATCCTCAAGCAAGAGGGTAAGACAGAAAGAAATTTCTGAACAAATAGGCTGTTCCCAGAGTGCTGTATCAAGGCACCTCAGTGGGAAGTCTGTGGGAAGGAAAAAGTGTGGCAAAAAACGCTGCACAACGAGAAGAGGTGACCGGACCCTGAGGAAGATTGTGGAGAAGGACCGATTCCAGACCTTGGGGGACCTGCGGAAGCAGTGGAGTGAGTTTGGAGTAGAAACATCCAGAGCCACCGTGCACAGGCGTGTGCAGGAAATGGGCTACAGGTGCCGCATTCCCCAGGTCAAGCCACTTTTGAACCAGAAACAGCGGCAGAAGCGCCTGACCTGGGCTACAGAGAAGCAGCACTGGACTGTTGCTCAGTTTTGCATGTCATTCGGAAATCAAGGTGCCAGAGTCTGGAGGAAGACTGGGGAGAAGGAAATGCCAAAATGCCTGAAGTCCAGTGTCAAGTACCCACAGTCAGTGATGGTCTGGGGTGCCATGTCAGCTGCTGGTGTTGGTGCACTGTGTTTTATCAAGGGCAGGGTCAATGCAGATAGCTATCAGGAGATTTTGGAGCACTTCATGCTTCCATCTGCTGAAAAGCTTTATGGAGATGAAGATTTCATTTTTCAGCACGACCTGGCACCTGCTCACAGTGCCAAAACCACTGGTAAATGGTTTACTGACCATGGTATTACTGTGCTCAATTGGCCTGCCAACTCTCCTGACCTGAACCCCATAGAGAATCTGTGGGATATTGTGAAGAGAAAGTTGAGAGACGCAAGACCCAACACTCTGGATGAGCTTAAGGCCGCTATCGAAGCATCCTGGGCCTCCATAACACCTCAGCAGTGCCACAGGCTGATTGCCTCCATGCCACGCCGCATTGAAGCAGTCATTTCTGCAAAAGGATTCCCGACCAAGTATTGACTATTGAGTGCATAACTGAACATAATTATTTGAAGGTTGACTTTTTATTTTTGTATTGAAAACACTTATTTTATTGGTCGGATGAAATATGCAAATTTTTTGAGACAGGAATTTTGGGTTTTCATGAGCTGTATGCCAAAATCATCAGTATTAAAACAATAAAATACCTGAAATATTTCAGTTGGTGTGCAATGAATCTAAAATATATGAAAGTTTAATTTTTATCATTACATTATGGAAAATAATGAACTTTATCACAATATGCTAATTATTTAAGAAGGACCTGTATATCACCTCAGATTGGTTGTGTAAGATAACTGGGAAATTTTAGGTTTACTTTTGGAACATAGTTGAAAACATGGTCATGTAAATGGGTCTCTCAGATTATATAAAATATATTTGTTTATCTAATATTTAATTAATGCTACAAAGAGCTGTCACTTTTTTGAATTGAGCTGCTGTACAAACACAAACAAATATGTTTTCCAGTTTGTTTTTATTGGAGTTTCTTGGTGTTGTTTTATTGGAGTTTCCTGAGCTCATAACAGAGTATAATAAATCAGTCGATATGGACTAAAATCTGCACCCTCTCTTAAGAGGCTTACGTGCCCAAAACAGAGGCTTTGGTGTGACGGCTATTATCTAGAGATCACCGCTCAAATGTTAGTTTTATTTTTCTATGATTCCTGATTCACTGATATGGTTAGGAAATGAACAGAAAATATATTTAAAAATTTACTTGTGACACATATGTTTAGATCAAATGACAATTGAACAGCAGCAGAACGACACATTTTTTGGTTTAAAATACAGCCATCACACACAGAAACATGCATGTCATGTAAAATGAAAGAGTTTACGTCACTGTAGGAGCAAATCCTGGTCATCTGATTATGTAATGTCAAGATTAGGATTAGTAACAGCTGGATTGTATTGTAGATAATGATGGACTACACATGGATGCATTGTACCTTACATCTTTCATTTACATTTTTTTTCCATCAACTTTAAACAGACTATTATATATATATACTCACTCTCTCTCTCTCTCTCTCTCTCTCTCTCTCTCTCTCTCTCTCTCTCTCTCTCTCTCTCTCTCTCTCTCTCTCTCACACACACACACACACACACACACACACACACACACACACACACACACACACACACACACACACACACACAGTGTATATATACCGGTATATATATATAGCTGCAATGAACAAATCAAACAAGAGTAATTGAATTACCTCACCACAACAAATGTTTCAAGTGGTTTCCGCACATTCAACTGAAAATGCAACTTTTAATGACTTCTGCAGTCTCAAAATTATTCAATCCCTTGAAACATCCACACCGGAGCCATTTCAATTAGATACTTTTGTTTGATTTGTTTATTGTAAACAGCTGAAAGTCTGTAAATGTGGCCAATAAACCTTATTTGCTTATTTGTGGTTGAATAATTCCGATTACAACTGTGTATATATACAGTGAGACAAAGTGTATATGCTTTTCCATGTTTGAGTGTTAGTAGAGTAAGTGAACAATGAACATTGTTGTGAGATGTGTGTACGTGTGTGTAACAGCTGGATTAATGGTTAATGACTAAGTTTGGGGGCGGTAACATTTATTTTTTTGAAAGGAGTCTCTTTTGCTCACCAAGGCTGCATTTATTTGATCAAAAATACTGTAAAAACAATTATATTGTAAAATTGGATTACAATTTAAATTAACTGTTTCATTTTTTCCTGTGATGGAAAAAAATCACAGGTTTTTTTGGAAACCTTGAAATTTTCGAAGTCTTTTATGAGAGTTTAGAGAGGCTTTCTAGGTAACCATAATGTAATGTTGTCTAATGATCTACAAGATTATTATTCATTATTTAATTCTTCTAATCACTCAGTTGCCCTTTTGTTTGGGCATGTCCAAGTTGGATTTGGACCTTAAAGGTTAGTTCACACAATAAATGAAAATTCTGTAATTTACTCACCCTCATGTTGTTCCAAACCCGTAAGACTTTCGACAATCTTCGGAACACAAATGAAGATATTTTTAATAAAATCTGAGCCAGTTCTGTACTCTTCATTGACAGCTTCGCAAAGCACACTTTGATGCTTCAAAAAGTTCATAAAGAGATTGTAAAAGTAATCCTTTGAATCGAGCGGTTTAGACCACATTTTCTGAAGAGACACGATCACTTTATACGATTTAGGCTTTTATTCACATATAAACATTTGATCAGTGAACATAAACAGAAGCTCAACTGAACCTGCTTGATGCGCGAGAACGAACCTCATTGGTTCTTGCAGAAGCTCAAATGTGCTGTGTAACAAACGAGAACAAACCTCATTGGTTTTCATGTTTGTGTGGTGTGTATGGCAAAATGACTTTCAAAATAATGTGTATGGCAAAATAATTTCAGTCCATTTTTGGCTATGATGTCTAAAGTAGGGTTTGATAACTTCCTTTTTGAATTACCTTTTATTGTCATTCTTTTTTACAAAGTGACATCCATCCACAATAACTAGCCAAACCCTGACCCCTTGGGTTCAAATCTCAAAGGGGAAAATTCACAACCACTATTCTGACCTACTTGCAAGATGCTTAACTGCTTTAGATTTTTTTGGATAAGAAATTGTTTGCTAAGTGAGAAATGTAGTGAAATGGCTGCGTTAAAGGTTTGCTGCCAGCATCACTGAGAATCACTAAAGAAGAGAGGGAGAGACAATTATGAGTTTTACAGAGAAATTAAAATATTTAGAGGTAGCAGGACTCCTAAAAGACTCACTGTTCTGATCGTAGTGTTCAGAGAGACCTATAATTAATCCCCCCTCCTCTTCTCCCACTTCCTGAGATAATGACCGTGTCTTTATATTAAATATGATTGTGAAGAATGGGTCTGGTTTCTTAGAATTCTGCAGAGAACATTTCTGTTCTTGTAGGTTAACTTCTCTATAAGAGCTTGACATTAATATTTTAGTGAATATTAGGAGCTGTTTAGACCAATATTGAAGTAAAGTGTTAACCCTAAAGCAGAGTCCACAATGGACACACTGCCAGTTTTTTTCAGGAACAAATTTCAATAAACGATTGGCAGATCCTTTGTTGTTGAATAGATAGATAGGCCTCTGATAGACAGACGGACAGACAGAGAGATAGACAGATGGACAGACATCCATTTACAATATTGTTAGTTGCCAATATTCAAGAAAACTTAACTAAATAATTCAATTTCCATTGTAAAAAAGTATTATTAATTATTTGAAATGCAATTTTTATGGTCTGTGCAAAATATTTGCCTAGTACATCTTCTCAATTCACCTACCGTTGGCAAAGCTATGTTTAGACTCTCCCCTGATGGACACTGATGACGTGTCTTAAACTCACAGAGAGATGTGAGTGAAAAAAGAATTTATGCATGTTTGTTGATGGTCTGATCTCTATTTCTGTGTCTCTATCTGTGGCCCAAGTGAGATAAATCGTCTGGACCTGGGTCTGGTTGTGGAGGTGTGGAGTAAAGGAATCATCTGGGACACCTTGATAGGAACAGCATGGATCCCACTTAACACTATCCGGCAATCAGATGAGGTAAGTGGGCACCACCAGCCAATCGGAATACAGAGAACATGCCCTCAAGAGTGACACATCTCAACTCAGCTGTCTATCTGGTGAGGCATGAAAGTGCCACTCCCACCCCCTTTTCACACGATACATTAAGACCATCTGAGTCATGCCCGGAGCTGAGGTGGGTGGGGAAGGCATTGCAAATAATGTGAAACTTAGCTTGAACTGCTTCCGACTGGACAGTTATGAAATAACCCCAGGGTGCCAGTCAACAGCACAAATTATATTATTAAAGGTCTGATTAAATCAAGAGACAGTCAATTAAGGATTAAGGGTATATAAATATAACCAATGGTACTTTAAAAAGCTAAAAAATCTAAACCCCTAACCTTAAGTATTACTTAAGTAAAATAAACCCAGCACTTGTGCAACTAATGTAAATTACTTTAGGGCATGTGGCTTGATGTGGAAAGGAGTGCTTTTATTTTATTAAGCATTCAGACTTGAAATTTTTGACTGGTGGATGATAACGCATCACCTTGGAATAACCACATAGCAAGGCCCTGGCAGCTACTGTCAACAGGCGACCACTTACATTTTCTCCAGAAATGTAGCTAAATTAGTGTCGTTATCGTGAATTTTTAAAATTGAAAATGCAAATACTCTGTAAAACAAATACAGTCAAAGTGCCACTGGTAAAAAGGGATGTTTTCTGACTTGAAAACTCCAAACGCTGCAATATCTTCATGCTGGTGTCTATCTCTATTTCATGCACTGTATCTCAGAGTCGGCATGACATCTTACAGTTTTTTTTTTCCCTCTTTTGCTCTAGGAGGGGCCTGGAGAATGGACCTCACTGGATTCTGAGGTTCTGATGAAGGAAGATGAGATATATGGCACTAAAAACCCCACTCCTCACCAAGTGCTGCTGGACACACGCTTTGAGCTCCCTTTTGGTAGTCCTGTTCATTATTATAGTATAGTAAAGTGTTTTTCAACTCCAGTCCTTGGGACCAAAGAATGTTTTTTTGATGTCTCCCTATTCCACACACTAAAGAGTTGAGTCAGGTGTTTTAATAAGTGAGACATCCAAAACATTCTGATAGGTGGGTTCCCAGGACTAAAGTTGAGAAACTTTTGTTATGTTATTTATTTTGTGTTATGTTGTTGTGTTTTTAGCACCACTGTATGCCCTAAAAAGTTAAATGAATTGAGAGAATTATGGAGACATAAACGGAGAACATCATAAGAACCGCTGAGGCAATTTATTTCAAAAGAATTTAAAGGAAAAGTTCACACAGAAATGTAAAATATCCAATAATTTATTCACCCTCAAGCCATCGTATATAGAGGAAGTGAAGGGTGCTGCTGATGTATTTGTGATGTTCCTGCAGTAACCTCTGTCTCTCATGTCATATTAAACACTGTGAATACAGAATTGAATGCTGTGTGGCCAGAGAAACTAGAAGGGAGGAGTGTGAGATAGTGGAAGCTGGAGTTTATCAGAATATATCAGAGTTTCTTTCCCCCTTATTTCTCCATTATTTGTTGGCTTGTGCAGATATACCCGACGACGAGGCCCAGTACTGGACTAAAAAGCTGGAGCGCATCAACTCTATGAGGATACATGATGAGGTACAGACTGTGTGTATTTAGTTATAGTAGAGATGTGTGAATATTTACAGTAGAAGAAGTAACATGTTTCTTTATGGGCCTAGGCATTTAAAATCTTATTTATTTGGTTATTTATTTAGTTATTTATTGCATTCTTAAACAATATTAATGCATTTTTCAAAAGGACTCTAGTGAAGTTTGTTTGAGATGAATTTAGAACATCCTTTTCTTGAATGTGAATAATTTTCTTTTTAGATCCAGCAATATAATGCATACCTTCTAACCGGTTCTTGACTATGGGGTTATAGTGTATCAGCATACTCCTTCTTGCCTCTCTGGATACTCTGTATCATGGTGTCTAAAGATTTATTACAGATTGTAAATTGTCAACACATCACTGTGCATTGTATAAAAGAGTTGCTTGGTCTTGATTAACCATTCGAAGAACAATAAACTGGTATTTATTAATGTATAAAGCCACACTAGGTCACTTGCCCTCATATCTCAGTACCTCCGGTCAGAATTTATCTTGGTAAAGCTGCCTTTAAATATGCCGGACTGGGATTTTCTTGAAACTAAACTGAGGCTGCAAAATTTGGTGTTTTTTTTGTCATTTTAAAACTGTAATACGTAATTTAGAGAATTAATTCATGACGTGCTTTTAATGGTTGTATGAGTTTTTTATATATATTTTGTTTATATGTTGCTACTTGCAAATTCGGACTGTTTATCTTGGCCAGGACACTCCTGTAAAAGAGATTTTTAATCTCTGTGATCTTTTCCTGGTTAAATAAAGGTATTGATATATTTATAATCTGTAATGTTTTTGATTCATTTTCAGCCAGACTGAAAATAGATCTGAGCATTTTCTTAACAAAAAAACAACTCAACTTTAGATTTGTATTTTCAAATGTGTATTGACTTGGCTTATGTTGGTATGGAGCAGGTGTTTTGTATTTTGTTTTCATCAATATTGTATTGGTACAACAAAAACAAAAAAGGAATTCTTTAGGGAAAGAATGATCTTCTTCTGCCACCTGCTGTGAGCGTTGAGTTACTGCACATTTATACTGCCAAAAGACCAATGAGCTGGAAAGTATAACGAATGGAGGGAAGACTAGAGCACAAGAACGTCACATCTGATTAGTTACAAATTACTTCTAGCTGATATAGTTTATTGTAATTTTAGCCAGTGTAAAAATAAGTTTAAGCAGGCCCTTATCTTACATAATTTGATTCACCTCATTTATGATGCTTATGTCAGCTGAAAAACTTTGTTTTCCCATCTATTTTTTAGTATTCACTGCAAGATGAAGCACAGAGAAGACAGCTGCCCCCAGTACCCTACCAGTGCTGTAAGTATTCTCTTTTCAGCTTTTACTGTGAAGGAAAACTACATGACATTTCCCCTTTAAGCCAATAGGTGGCAGTAAATAATAGCTGTTGTAATGCATTTAGTCCTGATGATTATGTCGTTCATACTTTTATGTTCTGTTTGTTGTAATATTGCCAAGATTCTCTTTTAATAAAAAAATTAACTTTACAACATTTACCCTAATTTTGCCCCAAACCTGTATGACTTTGTTTTACTTGAAACATCAAATATGATAGTAGGCAGAATGATGCTATGATAGTCACTATTTACTTGCATGGTATGAAAAAACGATGCAGTGGAAGTGAATACTGAGAGTCAGTCTCTCTAACAACGTGATTGTGAGTAAATAATCCCAGAAAATTCATTTCTAGGTGACTATTCCTTTAAGCAACCATGAAGCCCATGAGTAATTCACAGAAATAGTAACTTGATGGTATTTTGTAACAAGAACAGGAGTAGATTTATGATTTAAGAAAGTAGATTTGTGTGCATGTTTTAAACTCTGTGGGTTATGCAGCTATAAATTACAACTGTTTTCTACTATTTAACTTTCTTCACACCATTAGGCAATTGGACATACTTTGGGTGGAATGATCAGCAGAGTACGTATTTTGTGTTTTGGAACTCAAAACATCATCATTTCACTTCTTTCTTTCTTTTACGATGTATTAATTCACAGAGCGAGAAAGAGTGAATCGGTTGCAGTTGGCTGCACTTGTCATGGAGAATTTGATTTAAACAACACAAATAAACATACAGATTCTGAGAGTGATTATTTGAGTCAAAAATTTTATATTTATTAGCAGTAGACCAGAATCTAAGACATCTAAGGTGTCCAGTCAAAGGTTTTGCCACACTACTAAATTTGTTTGCCATCTCAAACCTTTTGATTAAAGCCTTATATTCTTAAAATTAGTTCTTAGGACAAATCTAAATTGTGCCCGTGTGTGGTTTTCTTTGCAAAGCCTAGCATTGAATTAAAACTTATTTGATAATCCGTTTTGTTTTTGTTTGTTAACTTTACTATTATTCCAAAATATGGAAAATAGTAATAATAAATAATGTGTTGGTGTGCCCAAGCCATTAACTAGTAGCGTACATACAACAAGATTAAGTTGAGTGCATACAGTATGCAAACTGAGGTTTTGCACTATTCTCTTTCCTTTCCCACTAGGGATGGGCATTTTTAAAAAATATTGCATTCGATTATTCAGGCTCATAAAAATCGAATATTCGTTTATTTAAATGACGTTTAACGGCAAAGACGTTATTTTTTAGACGCAAGTTTTTGTCACCATTTCTGAACAAGCTTTCGATTAGTCAATAGCCTATACACAACAAGCTTACAATATATGTTAAAGTTTTCTTTTAGTTGAAAACATTAAACAGTAGGCCTATGTGTAAACAAAAAATATAAAGAACAAAAGCATTTAAAGCAGAACTCGGCTACTTCCAGTCTTCTTCGCTGATTTTGGGGCGGGGTTAGGGGGTAGGTCATCAGACCAATCAGGCATGAGTTCCCTAATGAATATTCATGAGTCTTCCCCTACCATCCTGTGAAAAAAAATATTTTGTGCTGCTTAAAAAAAGCTATATTGATATTTTTAGTTAAAATTTTTAATGTAATTTACTTTTAATTGTCATAAACAACATGTTATCAACGTCGTTTTTTTTTTTCAGTTCAGTTCATCTTTAAAAACAATGATATCCACGTACAGGGGGCGCCGTCAGAACTTTATGCTCGAGTGATTAAACGCGCTGCGCTGACATACGTTTCAGAGAAACAAAGTTAACGGTGTTATAAGTTTCTAACAGCACTTTGCGTTTTCTGTTCTTAAACCTGTCTCCCTCAATGAAATCTAAAGGAAATATATCTAAAAATCATTTTGCTATTAGATAAGTTATCATCTCGGATCACGCGGGGTCCAGTTGCGCTTACCTGCAGCTGCAGTCGTGAATGCAGTGATGGACAGTTACCTTTCCTCATTCGACTGCTGTTTGGATGTCATGTGATTTCTCATTGTGGTGATGATATTATAACTCAGATTAATTAATTAATTTGATCAAAAGTAATTCCATTTTGTAAGATCATGTAGTAAGATCATTTTCATCATTTTCAAGTAATTCCAAAATTCGCGAGGCAGACGACAACATTATGTGATCAAATATAAACAACTTGTTAACACGCAGCGCCACCCAGTGGATTTAATTATAACTGCGAGTTAGTGGTTTGGATTTATCATGGATTCACTGCATTTACGCCCAGCAAAGCAACGTAGTAAAATTCGAATAGCATTTTATTTTTCGAATAATAATTACAGATCGAAAATTCGAATATTCGTGCACACCCCTATTTCCCACTTTGGCTTTCCATCATTCCTACATGTACCATTTGTTTGTGCTTCATGCATTTATGTGTTATGTGTATTTTTTGGATTTAGAAATGTGTAATTGAAAAATAACATCTCCATGAACTTTTTTCAACATTAAGATGTTATATGTATTGTATATAAGGTAAAGCGAAGATGCTGTGACTGGTCACCATTACTTTATAATTTTCTCAATTTTTAATTGCCTTTTAGCTTTTATGCAGTGATCTGACAAATAAACGTTTAAAAGTAAAATCATTTTTCATTTAATATGAAGTCATAACATAACTGCTTGTATAATATTTTTTAAATTTGTTCAAAAAATTGTTTGTTATGAAGTGTAGCATATCACACTGTTGTCACTGCTTTGTTAATGTTCACTATCCTTTTGAATTTGTACATTGGAGTCTCTGCCCTGAACACTCAAATACAGATGCTATATGAAATGAAGTGAATAGGTGCAGTCCTCCCTGACAAGACTTTACTTACTTCTGGATTTCATTGTGCTGTAGCTTTCGATGACCACGACAGCGCTGTGGATGACAGGGACAGTGATTATCGCAGTGAGACAAACAGCAGGCCTCCACGATACCACACCACAGCTCAACCTAATTCCTCCGTTCATCAGTACCCCATTGGTCGAAGATTACAGCATGTGGCATTGTCAAAAGAGTCTAGGACAGACTCTATACAGAGCTATGACTTGGATTACAGAGAAGGAAGGGAACAGAGGTATGTTGAAACACTTGATTACACAAACACATTTTAAAATATTGCATTACCCACATGTTATCTAAAAATCCTTAAAACAAGATGTATTTATTTGATGCAACCCTGAATAAGCACTATGAGTTGTTTTTAGATAATGTATTTTGAATATAAGTGCATTTCTTTCTGCACTGGGAAAATTGTTTACTTGTTTTAGGTTTAAACAAGTTAAACACATGTGCAGTGTTCAAAAGTCGGTCATGCAGTAAGACAAAATGCACTTATGTTCAAGATGTAATCTATGAAGCCAAGTCATATCTAAGAATCGCTTCTAAAGTTAAGTAATTTTTTGCCATCAATCTACCTTCAGAAAATATTTTACATCATTTCAGTTGTTACATACATTTTTATTTTTATTTCTTTGTTTTTATTCATCTATATATTTTGATTTGAAGATTTTGTTAATTTCTCTTTCTATTCATTCTCATCCTCATCCTCATCCATGCTTTTGGCACTTTCACTTTATGCACATCAGATTTTCAAGGGGTACAGATGATGTCCGGATGATTCCAGTGGACTCAGGCATGGGAGTTGAAGACTGGGAGACCAAATACAAAATTAATGACAACATACTGGATGATTACCTGGAACCAGCCCAGAAAACCTGGGATGATGATGATGAGACCAAGAGTGAAATTTATAGAATCGTGAGCAGCCCGGGTGACTCCAAAGACAGTCAATTCTACCAGACAGTAGAGTGTGACGCAATGTCCCCTGAGGACGCTGAGGAGTATGATGCATCTGGAAATCCCATCAGGAGAACAGCCACAGGCAGCAGTGAGGTCCGTTTGGTCTATAAGGAAGCTAGAAATTTCGAGGATGAAATTTCCCCTCCCGAGATTTCCATCATCCCTTCAATTAGGCAACTTCGCAGGGCAGACCAAGCATTAAATACGGAGGGGCTGTTGTACAAAACCAGGATGTGGGCCAAAACCTCATTTGAAGACACCCTTGAGAACTACACAATTTATTGTGAGGAGGAGGACGCCAGGATGAGAGCAAGAAGTGAATACGGTTCTGTAGGATCTGATGAAATGCAGTTCTCTCTTGGGTCTGAAGAGGAGCTGGATGATATTGCGTTTGTAGAAGAGAATGCACAATTTGAATATGACCGTTACTACAATAACTCAAGATATATTTCCTCTTATGATGAATGGTCACAATGTCATAATGAACAACATAGTAGCATGGGGGATATTTGCACAAGGGGCCCAGATGAAATGGTGTCATCGGTGGAGCAACCAAATAAGGAGTATCATGATACTATGGATGAACTTCAAAACTTAGTTGACACTGTGTCAGAATATCTGGCTGGAAGAGAGGAGGAAATAAGTAGATATGAATCAATACAAAAATCTGTCACAAAAACAGAAACAGGGAGTGAAGAAATGAAAACTGAGGGTAAACCAGCTGAGGTAAAAGAGGAAAATGCTGTAGAACAAGGTATTACAGGTGTTAAAAATGCCATGAGCTCATTGCTTAACTCATTCACAAATACTAAACCAGCAGCTGAAATGACAGAATCAACAGAATTGGCAGCAAAATCTCCATCTCCAGTTCCTCCCCAGGCAGAGTCTGGTATTTCCAAACTGTTCTCTTTCATACCTAAACCCACTGGTAGTCCAACTCCTGTCGCTGTTGTACCACCTGCTAATCAGGAAGCCAGTGCAGATAAGAAGTTCTCTTTGCAGTCACTGTTGCCATTTCAGTCCCCAGAGGTCAGTCGACCACCTAGTGCCACATCAGAGACTGATGCTACAAACATTACTGATTCAAGTGGCTCTCAAACTCAGGACTCCACTCCAAGTCAGACTCAAACAGTGGTTGGTTCAGTGCTTGGAAGATTGAGCCCTTTCAAGCTTTTTGGAGACAAATCTAGTGCTGCCAGTACTTCACAACCAAATATATCTCAGGGAAACACAGAGTCTAAAGAAGCATCAATGGATAAATCCAAGAGTTTTTCTTTAGAGGGGTCTGGCACACAACCTGAGCACCAGTCCTCATGTGGGGGATCAGGAAGTGGGTCAGTTGAGCTCTTACCTGAAACCGAATCATCTGGAGAATTACCTGATTCCATGCCCAGAGGGGCTATGTTCAAGCTAGGAGAGAGTAAAACTGAAGCAAAATCTGCCAGTCACATACCTGCAGAAGACACTGGATTATTTAGCCCCTTTAAGAAGTCATTGAACTCACTCATTTCAAACAATACACCTGATGATAAGCCAGCTGAGGTCCCCTCAGTATTCTCTATTTTTAAGCCAGTCGAGGCTCCAAAATCGGAGAATGTGTCTGGTACTTTTGGCAATAAATTAAAGCTTCCTTTCTTTTCCTCAGATGCTCCAGTTAGTACTCAGGTGCCTAAACAAGAAAGTGGTGTGCTCCCTGGATTTCTAAAATTCACAACAGGTGAAGATCCCAATCCATCTAGACCTGACGGACACCAAACTGGTGCTAAATCGCCACTGCCCAGTCGTTCTGCATTGCTTGAAAGTGTTTCCAAAGGAAATACAGATACTGGTTGGTTCTCTAATCTGTTTAAAGCAAGTCCAACTGAACCACCAAAGCCACAGATTGGAAAACAAGCCTCATCAAAGCCAACAGCACCTGCACAAAGTATTCCCACTGTTGTTGTGAATCCTGTAAAACCAGCCAATGTAGAAGAAGCTTCTGCAGATATAGTCATAGAAACTGTTCAAAAATGTCATAATGAGTGCCTGTCTACTGAAAATCAAAGTGAGATTAAAATAGATACACTGGATGCAGACCAAGTTGAGAGAAATGAAAATCCATCTAAACTTCAAGATGGAGCAAATGCTAAGCTTGAGGACCAATGTCGTTCAAAGTCTCAGGTGCAACCAAAGCCACAAACTGATACACAAGCACACCCCAAGTCTCAGGGCTTGCTATCTGGTCTTTTATCTGGCAACAACAAACTCCAAACAAATTCTAGTCAACCTCAACAGGGTGGATTATTCTCAGGGCTACTTTCCACTGTTACTGGCTCCCAGAACTCAAACCAGGACGAACCAGGGGCTGGACCTCCTCAGTCAGGAGGACTGTTGTCAGGAATATTGAAAATGGCTGCCCCAGAAAACTTTACCACAAGCAGCCAATTAGCAGGTCAACAACAGCAACAGCCCTCCAACGAAGGGAGTTCCCTTCAATTATCACCTGCAAATACTCAAAGCCCTAGACAACCACAGCAGAGCACTGGAATTTTCTCTGGTTTATTCAAATTGGCCAGTGATACAGTTTCAAGCTCCGAAACAGCAAATATCGAGTCAGCACCGGGCCATGAAAATCAAAATGTCACTAAGCAAGTAGCATTGGAGGGCACCTCCATTGAGCCATCTCAAGGAGCTTCACCTCAGCCTCAATCAGGAGGATTCTTATCCGGGCTTTTGAAGTTGGCCAAACCGGAGACTGTCCCAGCACCCGGAGAGGTATCCCAGACTCAGCAGCAGCAAACATCTCAACAGAGCAGTTGTCGACAACCAAGTCAACAACAAACAGACACAAAGAGTCAACTGCAATTTCAGCCGCAGCCAGTTGAACCACCTCCAGGTCAAACAGGAGGACTTTTGGGGGGGCTCCTAAAACTAACAGAAAATGCTCTTGCAGGGTCACAACAGCCAAGTGGCCCTGGCAGTCAGCCTAATCAACAACAAGCCATCAAACCAAATGCACAGCCACAACCTCCACCTGCTACTGCAAGTGGAATGTTTTCAGGATTTATTAACAAGCTAACAGCCCCAGAGAGTGCTCCTCAACAGACACATCCTGGAAATAATACCCTGACCTCACAACAGAGCACTAAACTCCCTGAACAACCGTCACCTTCTCAGACAGGTGGCTTCCTTTCTGGCCTGTTTGGTATGAGTGCTTCAGACATTAATAATGCCAAAGATCCAGCTCCCCTAAGTCATCCACAGCAGGAAGCCCCTTGTTCTGGTCAACCTAATGCACAGCAAACTAACAGACAAAACTTACCACGACAAAACCAAGTTCCACCTCACCAGGTACCACAAAATGGACCAAGCGGAATGTTCTCTGGGTTGCTTAATAAGATTGCAGATACTGCCACTGCACAACCCCAGTCACAAACCATGCAACAAATCAGTAGATCTGGTCAAAATGAAAGTGCCCCCCAGCAGGGTGGGTTCTTTTCTGGGCTTTTTTCAACATCAACACAGTCACAACAAGAACCACCTGGAACCAGTCAACAGCAGCAGGGAAACAGGCAGCCTTTACAAAGACAAAATCAGATTCCCTCTCATACTCCATCAACTCCTGATCCACCACAAGGGGGGTTGCTTTCAGGCCTTTTCAACAAACTTGCATCAGTCGATACTCCAGTTCAGTCAACAAAATCTGTTCCTGTAGGTCAGCCTAACCAACAAACAAGTAGGCCAGATGCATCAGGACAGAGTCAAACTTCTACCCAGCAGATACCCCCAAGCCAATCAGGTGGACTTCTTTCTGGTCTTTTGAAAATGGGTTCAGAAGCTGCAACTCAGAAATCACCTTCTGTAGGACAGCAGCCACATTCTGCCTCTGGAAGCCAGCTGCAAAGTCTACAACGTCAAGGTCAGACTGCGTCACAAGGAGCAACACAGTCTGGTGGTCTATTTTCTAGCATTTTCAAAATGGCCACCTCTGATGAATCTGTGCAACAACATACTCAGTCAAGCAATCAGGCAGCAAATGTGTCTGTTCAAAGTGAACACAATCAGCAAAATGAGTCTAGTAGCATCTTATCTGGGTTTTTGAGCAAACTTACTACAACAGCTGAAGAACCAACAGCAACAAATGAAGGTTCTCCTAGTCAGAGACCGAAACAGAAGCAACAAGACCATTCTGGAATTAAACCTAGTCAAGGCCGCCCACAGATTCAGAGGGCCAAACCAGTTGAACATTTGTCCTCTGAAGATGGTGGTGTTGAAAAAGATCAAAAAGTTTTCTTATCTGGATTATTTAACAAGGCATCAGAGGAAGATACTTCATCCAAACTTCCTTCTCTTCAGACCAAGGAAGAAACAAAAAGTAGTTCCAATATTGGTGGTGTGCTTTCTGGGATTTTTAAATCTGGAGCCTGTGAAAATGACTCTCCAGCAAAAAGTAAGGACCAAGAGAAGGGCTTTCTTGATCGACTAATGTCTAAGCAGATTAAAGATGAGCCCACTACTTCAGTTACCAGCAGCACCGGGAGTTTAGAGTCAAACAAATTAGTAAGTGAAGCTTCTCAACAACCTGCTAATCTGCATCCTGCAGTGCAATCCACGCAACAGTACATGGAGGAGATCCATAGACTCTTATATGGCACGTCCACTAATTATGGATACCAAGATCTATTGTATACATTTGCTGAGCATGGTGTGATTCCCCCAGAACTGTACGAACATCAGTGTCTCATAGAAGCTCTTCTTTGGCAGCAACTAAATGATTATGCTCTATTGGAGACCCTAGTAACACAAGTTCCAGACTGTTATTCTGCTAATCAAGTGGGAATGCCATTTCCTTCTGAACCAGTTGTAGAGACACCTGAATGGTGGAATTTGAAAAATATGGATCCTAGTCAGTTCCATATACCCTCACATCCTTGGCAGGATGTTGTCAATCTGCCATTTCAAAGTAGTCTTCCACTAGCAAATGGAGATGATATTTTTGTATTTGACATGAGTAACACAAACAGGAAATCCTGGGGATACTGTGACCATTTAGATGACTTCAGTGATAAAAGAAGCAAAAAGGATTGGATGGAGAAAGCAGCTGCTGTTAACCTCTCAACGGATGCAACAGCAAAAATATATTCATCCCAGTCAATGTCAGACTGTAGACTAAATGGCAAAAATGCCTCAAAAAAGACCAAGAAACCACATTTGGATTTTAAATTTGACTCAAGATTCTTCAGACAACTCGCTGAAAAAAAGGGGCCATTGGATTTGACTCCAGGTGCAGTCAACCTCAGTAGTGCTATGACTGCTAGTGGAGATATAGAGGATGACATGTTTTTTGAAGATTCTGAGTGGTACCAGCAGTGGCTGTCCTTGTTGGAGCAGGGAATGTGGTGGCCAGCTGAGGAAGGAGACTGTGGCTATTATGTTTACATGGATGAAGAATATATATACTCTCTTTTGACTGATAGGGCTGGTAAGCACCTTTATGCATGTGCAACCCCAGAGGAGAGCCGTGTTTTACAACAAATCACTGAAAATATCTCAAGTATTCTGCATAAAAAAGATAAACCAAAAGTGACGCTTTGTGGTTTTAAAATACCTCTATTCAATGAAGATGAAGTGCTTTGGATGCCAGAAAAACATCAGTGTGACTCGCAGCTCTTAAATGCTCCTGTTGATTTGTCTTCAGCTCTACAGAAAGGTGACAGGATTATGAACATGAACCTTGAGCGGTTCTCCCAAATGTTTCAGGAGTCCATAAATGCACAGACAGAGCAACCTGTTGACTTCAGTGTGTACAAACTCAAAAAAGTAAAAATGGGTTCAGAAAAGCCAAGTACAATTTCTACTGAGGAGCAACAAGAAGCAGCTGACCTCTCAAGGAAAGCAAATAATCTATGTTATGGGGGGCCATACTGGAGAAATCAGGGTATTAAAGACCTTTTTCCTGAAGTATCTGTGCCACAGTCCTCTTCTCAAGTTATGTCTACTTCATCAGTTGGCTATAGACATTATCCATCAAATATGAAACCTTCAATTCCTGAAATCATGATTGGACATGTAGATAATAAGCCTGTTGACCAGACAACTCAGAATAAGCAAACTTCCCATCCTGTTTTAACCATTGGAAACTTTGTTGAAAAGACCACTACTGCACCGCAAACAGTTAAAAGTACAGCACCAGCAGGATCTACAATTACACCACAACCTCAGGCCACTTTTAGAAAACTTCCTGATCTACTGAAGAGCAATGGAAAGCCAAATACACCAACTAGGACACTTCCTGTAACACCAGTAAGTTCAACAAGGCAGGATGGGTTTAGACAGCCCAGTGCAACCACCACACCTCAAGTATTACCTACTCCACCAGCCTCAGTTTTGAGCACGCAACTCACAAGTATTGCTTCTAAGCCCTCTGCTGTGTCTCAGAAACACAAACTGGCAAGACAGCCATCACAGTCAAAACAGTCTCCTTTATCAGATAAAGTGTTGAATTTTGAAGGCTCAGAGAAAGTGTCTAATTTTGAAGGCTCTAAGACTGAATTAGTTCCCTTAAAGGTAAAACCTTGCACAGTGATGTCAAATCAAAGAATATCATTGCCACCACCACAGAATTTACTTTTTAACAAACCTGAAATGGCAGTCGACTCTTTTTTTTGTAGTAAACCTATGGATTTCTCTGGAACCATGATCAAAAAAGACAAAGGTAATGATGACAAAACTCCATTAGATACTCACGCTGAAAGATGTATTCTGGATGTCATTGACTTTACCACAACAAAAATAAACGTTAAAAACCAGATTGAAGAGACATCTGACATAAGTGAGACAGCGGCTACTGATCTGACTGTTGAGTTAAATAAGGAAGTGAAAGAAATCAATGTCACCTTTCCAGCTCTTGAGGTCAGCAATCTTTTCTTGACAATGTGTGATGTAACTATCGGAACTGTATCTTCTCCACCCTCTCAGAGAAGCAGACCACAGTACTTTCCTCCAGACTGTGGAGTTCCCAGACAAAATGACAGTGGTGGCAATGAAGCACCCATATCACAAAAACAAAAACCTCAGCTTGCTAGACATGCCTCAGAACAGACGCCCCAGGCGAACAGTACTCAGGTAAGCTCTAACAGAGTCCTGGTGGATTCGCCCTCAAAGGCAGCATTCAAGTCAGCCTCAACACCAGCTCAACTTGATAGGCTAGAGGGAGGGCCATTTAAGCAAAGTGCCAAACCCAGCCAGGTGCCAACTTCAATACCTCGGGCACCATCCCCTCATACATGTTCTGAAATAAAGACATCACCAATGTTAAGCCCAGCATTGCAGAAGCCTTCTCAAAATAAACATATTGGCCTCATAAGGCAGACTTCACTTGCTAGTGAATCCTTGAGAATTAGTCCCATGACTGGACAATCATATAATGAGAGCACTGCTCCAGCTAATTCAGTCAAAGCAACTCTGGATATGACTTCAAAGACAGTCAAAAATCAAATGGGGACAATAATCACTGAGAGCTCAGCAACTGAAGCTGTACCCCTTGTAAGAAGCAGACGTGCCTCTCTTACAGAAATGAATACAGGTTCTGTTGGTTTGCCTTTGCTTGTAGAACCATCAGCACAAGAGGTAAATCTTCTCCTACAAAGGCAATCATTACCCCAGCTCTTATCTAGTGAGTCCAAGTTTTTCCAAGAAGACCCTGTTTTACACATCCAAAACCGTATTTACAACAAAACTGCATGTTTGCCACTGCAACACACTCGTTATCATCAATCAGCAACTGCTCCATCAAATGCAATTAAAGCTACATTAGATATGTCTGCAAAATCAACTACTCGTTCGGCTATGGTAACTGAGGCAGTTCAAAAAGATGCACTGCCACTTGTGAGATCAAGGTCAACATCAATCTCAGATGGCAACGAAGAGCTTGTTGGATTGCCTTCGCTTGTTGAGCCATCAGTACCGGAGAAACATCTTCTACCACAAAGGCATCAATCAATGCCACAGCTCTTATCTAGTGACTCCAAGTTTAATCAGGAAGGCCCTGTTTTACACAGCCAAAATCATCATTATAACAGAACTGTAAGTTTTCCAGTGCAACCTTCTCATTATCTTCAAACAGCAACTGCTCCAGCAAATGCAATTAAAGCTACATTAGATATGTCTGCAAAATCAACTAGTCATTCGGCTTTGGTAACTGGGGCAGTTCAAACGGAAGCACTGCCACTTGTGAGAGCAAGATCAACATCGAGCTCAGATGGCAATGAAGAAGTTGTTGGTATCTCTTTGATTGTGGAGCCTCCAACACAACAGTCGAAAACTCTTCTCAGGAGTTATGAATCACAATCAAATGTTACACAAAGTGATTCTTCGCAACAGAGGATGGATTTGAAAACATCACAGTTCAGTCCAGTCTTAAGCGGACAAACACCTAGTTGGCAAGCAGCCTATGCTCCAGCCAGTGCAGTTAGGACAATTGTAGATATGTCTACAAAGCCAACTGAAAAAGTCAAAGATGAAAAAGAAGAATTATCTCCAATGCCATTGATGAAAAGAAAAACATCAGATACTGTGATTGCCAAAGGGACATCTGTTGGATTGCCTTTAATTGTAACACCCTCTAATTCCCAAGAAAACCTTATATCGGAGTCTACATCTCCATCACAAGTGCAGCAAAGTTCAGATAAGGAAACACTAAAAGAAAAGAATAGTGTTACTTCAAGCCAGCCATCCCTTGAAGTCAGAAGCATCTCTGCTAAAGTGGGTTTCTTTCAAAGCAAAGCTGCCACATTACAAATGACACGGCAATCATCTCTTTCAGGACAACCCAACAGAATACCCACAGCACCAGCTAATATAATCAGGGACATAGTTGACATGTCTCCAAAACTCTTGTCAGAGCAATCAGAGATTTCTGGAGACCTTATCATTGAAGCTGGTGTGCTGTCACTTGTAAAGACAAGAACAACCACTGATGCTGAAGTATTAAAAAGTCTAGCTGGTGTGTCTCTTATTGTAGAACCTCCTTTGTATCCTAAAACAGTTCGAGGGCAAATCAAATTGCCTGATAAAAAGTCCTCTTTTTCTTTGAAATCATCTATAGCTCAAGGAACAAAAGTACCTTCGGCACCAGCTAACACAATTAAATCCACTATTGATATGTCTGTGGTCCGATCAACTTCTAAGATGTCTAACTCATCAACAGGAGAAATGCTTCTAAATGGAGTATTGCCTCTTGTCAAAGATAAAGTATCCATCAACAAACATTCAAGAAAAGATTCAATAGGAATGCCATTAATAGGTGAATCTTTTTCACTTTCTGAGCAGATCCCTCAAAAAACGTCACACTGTATATCCTTACTAGAAGAAAAAGGTAATCAACACCGAATGCAATTAATGGATGGACGTCATACTACAGAAACTTCGTTGCGTCAGCAGATCCCTACCTATCAACGAAATGGAATCCTCCCAATCTCAAAGCTACAAGCTGTACAATCTCAGGCCTTCAGCAAACCGGTTGACTTTTCTGGCATTGTTTCACCTACAAAGCACAAAGGCTCCTTCGTTCTTCAGAATGGACATCCTGTGGATTTTACTAGAACTGAAGAGGAGAAATCAAGTATTGGAAGTAGATATCCCAAAAATGGTACTATTACTTTTAAGAAATCTTATGTTGGGGCTGTTGACTTGACTGCTGGCATAATTATTGATGTAAATAGAAACAAATGTGACAATGATGTCAAAGATCTTTCATCTCCAAGAACTACTAGCATATCTACTCTGAACACATCGGCATGTACAGTGCCTATATATGCTGTTCAGAGTTCCACTTCAACAAATAAGCAGGATTCTCCCCAACTGTCAGAAAATCAGGAAATATTGGCCACCCAATCAAATAATTTACCTAAATCTCAAGCATCATATCCATCTTTTCAGTCCAACGTGCCAACTCAAATGGCAGATACATCAGTTCAGATGAAATATAATTTGCATAGAACTGATATGCATTTCTCCAAACATTCTGTGCAAATAAAGGAGGCACAACATGAACCTGCTGAACCAGTCAACCCACAGCTTCTGGATAAAGGGCTTCCATTTGCAAGCAGTACAAGGGTTGATTCACATGGCTCTCTGCTCTCTACAGAAATCAATGATTCATCTAAAGTGGTGACCTTCAGTGACCTGCCCCAAAACTCTATGCCTCACATAAATTGCTCAGAGCATACAACTAATCAGCAACCAGCTCAAATATCTATCAGTAGTAGGCAGATAAGACACCAGTCAGTTCCCTCGACATTAACTGAGAATGAAGGGAGTCAACTTATTCAGCAGGCTGGGCAATTAATTACTTCAACTACTGTCTCAAGACCGAAAGGTCTTATCAAGCAATCAACAGTGAAAAGCTTAGAAGATAATTGCATCCCTCAGAATGGGATGGCTACTTTCAACAAAAAGCCTCTAGTGTTCGACAAAACACTTGTTCATACTTCAATTGTCCCAGTTATATCTGTTCAAGATGTTTCCATACCTGACCAGGGTTTGTCATCTAACTTTGTGTCTACTACTGCAAACTTGCCAGTAATGACTTCTGCCATTGTACTAGAATCAGTAGTCGTCGTACCCACAAGTACTACAAACTCTGAAGTTTCCATGGCATGTCCAAGACCATATTCATCAAGTCCAGCTGTCATGCCAAGTGTTATGGATGGTCGTCAACTACCTCCATGTCAAGTCTCAATTTCAGGCCCAGCCACAAAGACGTCAGTCAAAGGATTGATATCGTTATTTGATGGAGCAGGCTCACAGCCAACAACACCTAATGTCTCACAAAGAAGTGATCAAATGATACAGTCAATCATAAAACCACCACTTCATCAGTGTATTGAATTTAACCAAGAAATTACATCTCCAAACGGGACAGTGACAACAACAGCTGATACATCAGTGTTCAGTGGAACCATAATAACTACTGGTCAAGCACATACTGCACGACCATCCTTAGTCGATCCACCCACAGAGCCTTTTCCAAGTCCAGTATTTACTACACCAACTTCTGTATTAAGTCCACCTGTTGAACTTAATGAAGTTTCCCCAGTTCCACCAGCTCGAGTTTTCACCATTAACCAATCTTTAAGAAGTTCATTAGTACAACATTCCAGAACATCAGTTCCTCAGATCACAGAGGCATTTGCTGAAAGTTGGGCTCCAATATTTGGTGGCACAATTTCTCAGCCAATTCATGTTTTGGTGCCAGTAGAGTCACAGTCTCAAGTAAACACTTCTGAAAGCATTCCCTTTGCTGAAGTTTCAGTCACAAGTGATACATTTTTTCCGGTTGCCAGGAGCCTTCCTACATCTTCCAGTGGGTCTACAATTACCCCTTTAACACTTCAAACACAATTGAAAGATGCACCATTTATGCTTATGTCTGGCAACCAGACTGATTCAGCCCAACCAGATAAAATGTCTACTCTACATCATTCAGCTACAGAAAATGGATGTGATGCCCAGTATATCACAATTCAAGCGACTTCACAGGCCTCCGTACCACAAACAGCAGCAATGTCTGAATCTGTTTCAACACAAGATACTGTGGTGCACAATGTTAGTCAATTAGATGTTACCCCCCAAGAGTTTGTTTTGTCTGAGATGATGTCTATCGAAGAGGTACCTTCTTTCACTACAGTTTCACCCACTGAGCTAGAGGGGCGAACATTAGTTAGATCTGGTTTGGGACCAAGAAAGATGCTTATCCCTCAGATCATGATTTCAGAGGCTAGCAGTCCTGAAGACTGTCCTAGTGAAGAAGATATCTTGACAGATGAACTTGATACAACAGAGAAAGATGATTTTGCTTTGTCTCTCATTGACAAGACCCCTATGGAAATTTCTGTTGGTTCTCAAGAAAATTTAGCTGCAGTGGATGTGGCATCTGAAAAAATTGACAGTCAAGGCATCAAAAATAATTTATCTGAAGTAATGGCATCTCCAGAGGCTCTTACAGATGTTTCTGAGATTAAACATGATGACTCCATTGAAGATGCATCAGCACCATTAATACTAAGCACTGTTGAACAAAATGAAAGTATCTGCCCTGAGGTCAGCTCTTCTGAAAAAACATATCTCGAAGAAGATTACAATAAAGATGACCAAGTTTCCATTGGTATTAAACAAGAGTCAAACCTAGGAGATGGTGCAAACACTGAATCAATAAAGTGTGAAGAAAAAATAAAAGATCATGAGGAATCCCCTAAAGTAATGTCTGACAAACTGAGTATCACTCCTGGACCAGTGTCTTCAGGAACAGAAGAAGTACCATCAGAAGATACTCTGAAAACCACCATATCAAAATCTAAACCAAGTACAAAGGAAGTGAAAGTGCAGAGAAGAGGGCCTGCAAGATCAACTGAAGAGACCACACCCACCAGCACTGAACCAGCTTCTCCTTCCACTCTCAAAGACACAGTTGTCGAAGAGCAATCTGGCAAAGGCATATTCTCACTTTTTGGCCCATCTTTGGGTGAATCTCAACCTCAGAGTGGACAGTCCATACTAGGAGGAATAGTCCCTGGGTCCTCATCCTCCAACGAAAAGCCAGGTACAGGATTATTCTCAATGTTTGGAAGTGCTGCTCCTCAAGCAACCCCTGCCTCATCTGCACCTCCACCTGGAAAGGGCCTGTTTTCTATATTTAGTGGATCTGTTGCTCAGCCACAACCTGACCAGGAAGTTCCACCTGTGTGTGGCCCAAAAGGTCTGCCTGTAGGACAAAGACCACCACACATGCCTACTCCAAGGGTGGCTTCAGGACCTGGACCAAGAGGGCCACCAGCACATGTTTTAAGGACTACATCAGGACCTGGTCCAAGGAGTCCAACCCCAAGAGGGCCCACTTCAAAAGAACCACTGGGTAAAGGATTTTTTTCTGTGTTTAGTGGGTCTTCTCAGCAGACAGCACCAACAGGTGGAGTTGCTGCAAAAACACCTGGATCTGGGTCCTCAATTCTTGGAGGTATTTTGCCTGGTTCTGGTGCCAAAGAAAACATTGGGCCTGGTTTATTTTCCATGTTTGGTGGAAGTAGTTCTCAATATCAAGCAACAACTGATGCTGCTGCAACTGAATCCAACAATAAGGAGACAACAGGAAAAGGATTGTTTTCCATGTTCAGTGGGCAAAGTCCAACTGGAGGCTCTGAGCCAGAAGGTCTCTTTAAAGTTCCCTCTGTGTTTTCTTCTGATAAAACAAAATCTACTGGATTCAACATCATGTCTTTCATGGATGATAAGAAATCAGATTCAAAATCTATAGATGTTACCACTATAAAGGAGGCTTCTCTGACATGTCATATAACACCCACAACTTTAACTAAATCAATTACAGATGAAAATGCATCTGTTGAGGCTAAAGAAGAGGTTTCTGTAGAGAACACAACTGAATCTCCTGTTAAGATGGATCAAAAACCGTGTGATGAAATGAAGGAAGACTCTATGAATGTTACAGGGAGGACTGATGAAATGCTGCCATGCATAAAGGGTAATACTACAACTAAAATCATGACACTAATAAATGAGAATGAAAAGGTTGTACATCTGACAGACGAACAGTCTAAAAATGAAGAAACTTCAGTGGTTGACAAAATACATGAGGAACAAACTTTTAATGAGCAACTTAAAAATGAGGAGCTGGACATGGAAAGCTACAAAGAAACTGTAGACACTTGTTCAAAGAAAACTGATTGCATGACACCAATAAATGAGACCGAAGAGGTTGTACATCTGCCAGACGAACAATCTAAAAATGAAGAAACTTCAGTGGTTGACAAAATACATGAGGAGCAAACTATTAATGAGCAATTTAAAAATGAGGAGATGGACATGGAAAATTACAAAGAAACTGCAGCCACCAGTCCAGAGAAACCCGATTTTAATGAAGATTTAAACCAGTTTGTTCTTGATAATTCATCCAGGCAAGGGCGAGTTGCAGAGCCTGTTGCGCTTGAAGAACCATCAGAGGTGTCACTAGAGTCTGATAAAGCTGTAGAGCCTGAAAAACTGACTGAATTACAAGAAAATGAAATGCCATTAGAAGCTGACAAACCAGTGGAGAAAAATGTGGAATCAGAAGAATGTCTGGAACTGGAAAAGTCTCAAGAAAGGAACAAACATCTGGGTTCTGAGAAAGGCACAAAAAATCAGAAAACTCTCATTGAAGAATCGGGAAAAGGTGATGATGTACAAATAACAGACAGAATTTCTGACTGCCAACAAGCAGACCTTAAAGAAAAAAAAACAAATAAAATCACAAAGTCAGAAGAAAGTGACAAAACATTAATGGTGGCAACCATGCAACCATCTTTAGATTCAAAACTTATTTCTTCTGTTCAGCAGCAGCAGCAGCAGCAACAGCCTAAACAAGAAATGATTGTGCCTCAGCCAGGAATACTGGGTTTTCCTGCTCAGCCAAGATCAAGAATGGCTGGACCTTTTTGTCAGCCCAGACCTGGAATGTCTGATCCAAGAGGACCTAGACCTGTAATTTCTGGTCAACCAAGACCAATCATGCCTGGCTCTCAAAGACCCCCAGAACCTGCTGCATTTTCTGGCTTTATGTCAATGTTTTCTGGCCCTAGTGCTTCTAGCAAGCCAGCAACTTCTAGTTTCTTCTCAGTGCCACAGACCTCTTTCTTTAAGTCATCCCCTACATCCACTGCACCACAACCACAACAGCAGAGGAGCTCATTTTTTAATCTCCCAACCACCCTGCAAACAGACTCTCTCACTGGTGATTTGTTTGGATTGTTTAAAGGTACAGAAGCAACAAAATCAGATGAAACCAAGCTGCCAGAGAAATCTGAAACTGAAGGTAACGATGGAACACAAGACTCTAAAGAACAAATGAGCCGCAATGTTAATGAGTCAAGTGCAGTTTCTGAATCTGAGTCAGGTACTAAATTAGTTAATGAAGAACTGAGGGAATGTGATTCTGAGTCGTTAAATGTTGTTGAAGAGCAAGAGGTCAACTCTTCGCATGAAACAAGAGATGAAAATAAGGAGATCAATGATACATCTGAAACTATTCACACACAGACATCTGAATTGGGTTTATCCTCAAAGGTACCACCAGGAGACACTGAAACCCCACCATCTACACCCAAAATACTAGATGAAGACAAACGACCAACCTCACCACCTTCTAAAGGTGTTTTTACTTTACCTGGTTTGTCAACATCCTCTTTTGGTGGTTTGATGTCTGGTGCAGCAGAGACAGCCAAACCTTTCAGCTCTTTTTTTGGCTCTTCCACTCCTGCCCCTTCCACTCCTGCCCCTTCAGTCAGCACCAACCCTTCACAGCCACAAGCAGAGAGCAGTGGTCTACTTTCCGGTTTCAAAGGTTTGTCTGTGGGCCTCTTCCCAGAAGAGAAGTCAGCTACTGCAAAGGAAGCGACCATGTCATCAATGTTTGGAAGGAAAATAGGCTTCCCATGGCAAAGTTCACCCCCTCAGACCTCTCCTGCAAACCAGTCCAAACACCTAGACTTGAGACATGAAGAAATGTATGAACCCGAGGCTGATAAATTGTCACCTGAATCAGAGGTCACAGGAAGTGCAGATCCCAGTGATACAGAAGGTCCAAGTGACAACTCTTCACATAAGCAGCCAAGCTTTGACACAAGTCCAGAGAGTCCAACAGCACTTAAACAAGGGCCATCCTGTCTGGAAGTCGAACATATAGAAAAATCTCAAATTTCCCAAGATTGCATAGATAAGGACAACGACATTCCAGATAAAGATTCCAGTGCAGAAAAGCCACCAGGGAGACTTCTACAGCAAACCTTTGATAAAAGGCTAGTAAGATCATAATAAATGTCTGTTCTTATACCATTTATTATGGTTTATTGTGAACATTTCCCTCCATCTTTTCAAGATATTCTAATTTGTATTAATTATTATTATTCATTTTATTAAATATTATTAATTTGTTTTATATTCACATTATTGAAATTTTTTATTTTGGTTTCTTATAGTCTGTCAAGACATGCATAACATAACAAACATTTCAAGAACACTGTTTGCTCCTGAAATTACGAATCCCTTAAACTGTACTTGGATTTAGTTATTTATTTTACTACTGATTCATTTTATAGATTAATCTTCTTTATCTAGTATTTCAGTTCATTCAAAGTAGCACTGTCTGCTCCCAGTGTGTTTATTCAACTTTCCCCTAAGGTTCTTCATACTGCATTACTGTAATGACATACTTGACTTCTTACCCAAACACATTTTAAACATAATCCAAGGACTGAAATTGATACCTGTGTGATTTTAGTTTGTGACTAGGTTTAGATATTTGCATCTTGATATTTACATCTTTTGTTTTCTTTCACTAGCCCGGTGGACAGTTCTCGATTTGGGTCTTCTGGTAACCTTAGCCAAGCCAGTTCCCAGTTCAGCTCTGAGCCAGAAGAACAAAGCTATTCAGACACTCAGATCAGGTCTTCTGTTGTTGCTCAACCTCTTCCAGCCTCAGATGACACAGAAAAAGGGGAAAGGGAGATACTAGCAAATGTGGAGAAAGAAGTACAAGGGGAAAGTACACCAAAACCTGTTTCTAATCAAGGGAGAAAACCTGAGAGGCAGCACAGGTACTTTGTGTTACACACCGAATAGATGTGAATAAAGGAATGGTAAATTAATCTAGTATAGACAAGGAAATATAAAACAAGATACAATCATATGAAACCTAAAAATTTAGCTAATATTCAAATAAATGGAACACTGGAAAATGTGTATTCATTGACCTTGATTGCAACTGTAATTTGTTTGATTGTTTAATTGTATCAGAATCATGTTTTAAACGTTGTTCCCTTTCGAACGGTCACTTCGTATTGCGTAGCTATACGCAGTGGGGAAGCTCCTTTTCCTCGATTTACTGAAGCCTATATGTAAAACGCATTTGCAGCTGCACAGCTAGCACATTGAGCGTCTGACACGCTCATAGGCTGTGCTGCTGCAACTGCACATCCAATGGCGCGGGCGACTCTGACGCGCGACCAAAGAGCTAGCCCAACGTCAGCCCGCCGAGGGGGCATGGCACAGCCTATATAGACCCCTGAAACCGCCATTATAGCAGATTTTTACTCCTTCAGCGACAGTACACATGCGACAGGACAGAGCTTCTACTAATTATTCGCCGTCGAACAAGCCTTTCAGCCTGAGCGTGCTTCTCTTCAGCAGACTTCGCCTGCACGTCGATTGTCTCCTGACGCCGTCTCACCTGTGGCTATCCGGCGACAGCCTATATCCTTTTACAAAGCATTGTGTTATTTTCAGATGCCTCGTTCATCCTGCGCCACGTGCGGAGGCCGTCTGCACGAGACAAACCAACACCCGAGCTGCATTTCCTGCCTGGGGATCGACCACGCGGAGAATGCACTCTCTGCCGGCGGATGTGCGGCCTGCGAAAGCATGCCTATCTCCGTGCTGCGCAATCAGCTAGCTCTCTCCCGAGATGGCGATGCCGCTTCATCTACGCTTTCTGTTCCAAGGAAGAAGAAGCGTCGCAGCCAACGGCAACCGGAGGGTTTGGAAGTTAGTGAATGCACGCCGGCCGCGTCCCCGCGTGCTTCACTTTCTCCTACTCACACGCCATCACCGGTCCTGTTCGTAGGAGACCAGCGCCCCCCCTCCCACGTGGCAGGCCTTGTCTCCTTCGGCAGATCTCTCGAACGCGACGACAGCATTTCCATCGCCGCTTCTGAGGATGAGTGGCCGGGCTCTCTCGACCCCGTCACCGCTTCTCAGTCTGTGGCCAGTGGTTCAGCGACCAGGACAAACTCCGACGCCGAAATGCTTCGGATCCTGACGAAGGCCGTCGCGGACCTCGAGCTAGAGTGGGCCACGCCCGAGGAGCCGCCTTGTAGTCGGCTGGATGGATGGTTCCTGTCGGGGCGCCAGCAGGCCCCTCGTCACAAACCAGCGGCATTTTTCCCCGAAGTCCACGAGGAGCTTACTAAGGCCTGGCGCGCTCCTTACTCTGCACGTGTGGGATCTGCAGTTTCCGCGACGCTCTCCTCCGTGGATGGCGCAGCGGAAAAGGTCTACCAGGCCAAACTCCTCCGGTCCATGGATGAGGCTGGCCCGGACCCGGAGGCCTTTCGAGACCTGAGAAGTGCTACAGACCTAGCGCTGCGTGCTACTAAGGCTACAGCACAGGCCATCGGAAGGAACATGGCGAGTTTGGTCGTGCTCGAGCGCCATCTTTGGCTCAACCTCACCGAGATCACGGAAGCTGACAGGACTAGATCCCTCGATGCCCCGGTTTCCAGCTCCGGTCTCTTCGGCCCGGCGGTGAAAGGATTCTCGGAGAGGTACACAGAGGCACAGAAAGCGTCCCAGGCTATGCGACACTTCTTCCCGAAACGCTCGAGCTCTTCGTCCAGCAAGCCCAAACCACCGCCTTCGCCTCATCCAGCCAAACCGGTGAAGCAGGCCTCTCAGCCCCGCCCTGTGGCCGCTGATAGCCAGTCAAGGCCCGCGAAGCGCTACCCGCTCCCCCGGCGTCAAGGCCCGCGAGCCAGCGTCGTGATTTACCAGGTACCACCGAAGTCGTCCTAGCAACAAGCGGGAAGAGAGAGGGCTCGTGTCTCGCACTAGCCGGACCACCCTTAAAAAAGCCAGCAAAACTTCCCACAGCTCCCTGTTCAGTTCAGGCGGCTGGGGATTTTATTATTGTAAACAGGCCCGCAGCAGTGAGCACTGTAAAACAAACGCCGTTTTCATGGCGACCCAAATAAAGCACAAAAAGAGCATGTTTCACAATCACAACACACGGGTTCATGGTCCCCCTTCTCTAGGTGCCCCCCCGCCCTGTTGTAACACTGACTTTCCCCTGGGCAAAAGCCTGTATAGTCAGTCAAACACTCAGTATGTGCACAAATCACATTATAAGGGTATCAGGTCCCCCTATGTTAGGCGGCCCGTCCCATTCAGTGTGTCAAGCCCTAGCCACATGGGCCATGGCCTGGCAAGCTATCCCCGGTGTGTCGAGTTGGGTCATAAACACTATAAAGCGAGGCTACTCGCTCCAATTCGCTCGCAGACCCCCCAAATTCCAGGCGGTTATCGAGACGTCGGTGAGAAGCAGCGTGGGTCACGTGCTTCGCACCGAAGTTCAGAATTTATTAGCAAAAGGAGCGATAGAATCAGTCCCTCCCGCGCTAATGTATTCGGGGTTCTACAGCCGCTATTTTCTAGTCCCAAAGAAAGACGGCGGACTCAGACCCATACTAGATCTGAGACATTTGAACAAGGCTCTCATGAGACGGCCTTTCAAAATGTTAACACTCAAACAAATTCTCGCGCAAGTTCGCCCGGGCGATTGGTTTGTTATATATTTGTTGGTTTGCATATTTTCATATTCAGATCGACCCTCGTTACAGGCCATTCTTGAGATTCGCCTTCGAGGGGAGGGCATAACAATACACCGTCCTGCCGTTCGGTCTGTCCCTGGCACCCCGCACATTCACGAAATGTATGGATGCAGCGCTCTCCCCACTGAAAAGTCAGGGAGTGCGCGTGTTGAATTATCTCGACGACTGGCTGGTGCTGGCGCAGTCGAGAGACTAACTGATAGTTCACAGGGATTTGATTCTCGGCCATCTAAAATGCCTGGGGCTCACAATCAATGTTACCAAAATCAAACTGACCCCCAGCCAGACTGTAGTCTTTCTGGGCACGGTTTTAGACTCGGTGACAATGAGAGCGCGGCTCACTCAAGAGCGCGCGCTCTCTGTACAGACACTGGCAGCTGCGTTCAGGGCGCGCAAGCGCGCGCCTCTGAAGAAATTTCAGAAACTACTCGGCAGCTGCATCATCAGTACTCCGCTTGGGATTACTGCGCAAGCGCCCGCTGCAGCACTGGCTGAAACGCTGTGTGCCAACCCATGCTTGGCAGTCAGGCAGCCTGCGCATTATGTTGAATCACGGGTGTTTAAGAACACTGATTCCCTGGCGGGCTCAGGACTGGTCCACAATGGGGTGACCATGGGGGTAGTTTCCAGAAGGAAGGTGGTTTTTACAGACGCGTCCAACCTGGGTTGGGGAGCGCTGCACGAGGGCAAGCCTGCCTCCGGCCTCTGGTCAAGCACGGAGCAGAGCTTACATATCAACTGTCTGGAAATGAAAGCAGTTGGTTTGGCCCTGAAAGCTTTTGCGTCAAACCTCAGGGGTCACCACGTCCTGGTCCGTACAGACAGCATGTCGGTGGTGGCCTACATGAATCGCCAGGGCGGCATCAGGTCAGGCAAACTGTATGCTATGGCGAGGGACCTCCTCCTGTGGGCACAGGCCAATCTGAGCTCGCTGAGAGCAGCGCACATCCCAGGCGTCCAAAATGTGGGCGCGGATATGCTCTCACGGAGCAACACTCCCCTAGGCGAGTGGTCCCTGAACCCTCAGACGGTCAGTCTGATATGGGAGATGTTCGGCGAGGCCGAAGTCGACCTTTTTGCCTCGAGAGCCAACACCCACTGCAAGGTGTTCTTCTCGAAAAACAGGGACGCGCTGGCCCATCCCTGGCCCAGCTGCCCCCTTTATGCTTTTCCCCCCGTCTCGATGATCCCACAAGTCATCGAATGGGTCAGGGAGAGCGGATGCCCAGTCCTTCTGGTGGCTCCTCTCTGGAAATCCAGACCATGGTTTCTGGAACTGGTTCAGTTGTCAGACACGATCCCCTGGCCTGTTCCTATGAGGAAGGATCTCCACACACAGGCCAACGGAACGATATGGCATCCCGACCCCATTTATGGGCCCTCCATGTGTGGCTCCTAAACGGGTACCCGGGGACCTCCCTGACAGGGTCTTAAACACTATCTCTGAAGCAAGGGCCCCGTCTACTCGGCGCCTTTATGCTTTAAAATGGTCAGGTTTTTCCAGCTGGTGCTTGAAAAATCGTATTGACCCAGAGTCATGTGAGGTTTCTGTGGTGCTCTCTTTCCTGCAGGAGCTACTGGACGCGGGCCGCACCCCGTCCACACTCAAAGTGTATGTGGCAGCCATCGCAGCGCATCATGCTTTGGTGGCTGGCCAATCACTAGGAAGGAATGACCTGGTGGTAAAGTTTCTGAAAGGTGCTAGGAGGATTAACCCCTCCAGGCCCCCTTCGGTGCCGCCTTGGGACCTCTCCACGGTCCTTAGGGCCCTGAAGGGACCGCCTTTTGAGCCGCTCCAGTCGGTTGATCTAAAACCACTCTCGCTAAAGACTGCTCTCCTGTTGGCATTGGCATCTATCAAGCGAGTGGGAGATCTGCAGGCCCTCTCTGTGAGTCCTGCATGTTTGGAGTTTGGATCGGATGACTCCAGAGTCATTCTCAAACCCAGGCATGGTTACGTACCCAAGGTTCTCTCAACGCCGTTTAGGGCACAAGTTATTACGTTGTTAGCCCATCCCCCTTCTGCCGAGGATGGGGAGGTTAATCTTCTCTGCCCTGTTAGGGCGCTGAGAATTTATCTGGAGCGTTCTGCGTCCTTTAGACAGTCAGAATAGCTGTTTGTCTGCTTTGGTGGCCGATCTAAGGGTGATCCAGTCACTAAGCAAAGACTGTCTAGATGGATAGTGGATGCCATTTCTTTGGCCTACACCTCAGTGGGTCAGGTTTGCCCCATAGGTGTCAAGGCCCATTCGACCAGAGGCATGGCCTCGTCGTGGGCTTGGTCATCTGGTTTTCCCATTCAAGATATTTGTGATGCGGCCGGCTGGTCCTCGCCTTCCACATTTATGAAGTTCTATAATATGGAGGTACCTTCCCTGCAGGCGAAGGTGCTTTCGGTATGATTTAGGCCTGACGGTGTCTGGTCTTGTCTACAAAGATTACTGTGCATTATCACATACATATTTATATAAACCCGCTTCGGCCGGTTATAAAGTTATACTAATAATCCCGACGGTGTCTGGTTTTGTTAGTATATTCTGTTAGTTGTTACTGACTTATATATATTATTCAGACCCAACAGTGTCTGGTCTGTTATATATACATATATACATGTATTATTGGGTTCTGGCTTGTTCTGTTGACTCAGGGGTCCTGATTTTGCAGTGCAACCAGTTACTTAGGGTGCGGCGTTTTGCATGGTGTCCCCACTGCGTATAGCTACGCAATACGAAGTGACCGTTCGAAAGGGAACTACTCGGTTACTATCTTAACCTCAGTTCCCTGAGAGAGGGAACGACTATTGCGTAGCCAGCCGCACTATAGTAACTGGTGAAGTTGTCGCTTCAGTCGTATAAACCTGCTATAATGGCGGTTTCGGGGGTCTATATAGGCTGTGCCACGCCCCCTCGGCGGGCTCTGACGTTGGGCTAGCTCTTTGGTCGCGTGTCAGAGTCGCCCGCGCCATTGAATGTGCAGTTGCTGCAGCACAGCCTATGAGCGTGTCAGATGCTCAATGTGCTAGCTGTGCAGCTGCAAATGCGTTTTACATATAGGCTTCAGTAAATCGAGGAAAAGGAGTTTCCCCACTGCGTATAGCTACGCAATACTTGTTCCCTCTCTCATGGAACTGAGGTTACGATAGTAACCGAGTAGTTTCTGATCTAAATACCCCATGAAATTTAAATTTCTAGGTTTGTTCCCTAGTTCATGTCTAGGTTTGAGACCATCTGTATGCTAGTATACTTTTAAAAGGTGACAAAGTTAAGTTACCAAATTATTTGCATGTAAATGTATAATATACTCTTTATAGGAAATGGGCCAAAAGTGTAGTTCCAACAAGTGATTTTATTCACTTGGTCTAATGTCGTTTATTTGTCTTTTTTTTTTTTTAGTGTCTTTGAGGATGGCCCACCTCCTTTCTCTCCTTCCCGTCTGCGCTGGTTGAAGGCCATCAATAAAGTAAGAGTGAAGCTGCATGAGGTAAGAGGGAGAGGAACAAAACATCGATCACCTGTTTAAATAGTGGAAAGTAAATTATTCTTGTTTTTGCCCTACCCTTTTCCTCCATTCATTTTTTCACTCTTCTCTTGATGTTTTTCTTGATGTTCTCTTGATCTAAACTGAACCCTTCCTAGTTCACTGCCCTTCTGTTTGGTTGATTAAGATTCACATATGACAAATTCAGCGGCCACCATTGGGAATGAAAATAATGACATTTTTATGATGTTTTTTTTAATGATGATGTTCTTTTTGAGTGGTCTATATTTACAGGAGAAAATAAACAGGTATGTACCATTTTTTTTTTATGTTTTTGTAAAAGCTGTAATGCACACTGCACATATGTAAAACAAGTTTTGAATCATTTGGGTAAATAGGTTATTATATTTGTGTAACACTGTTGTGTCTTTGGTTTTTATTTAAGGCATTGCTAGAATTAACAAAATGTCTTTTGTGTCAGACAAAAAATGTCTCAAAATGTCTTTAGAGTGAGACAGACACAGACACAGAGACATTGCTTACTTTCTCAATCTTTTCCCTCATACGCTGTCATACACTGGTTGCTTTGTAATTAAAATTGAATGTGTGACTGTCACCCAATCTGCTATATTATTGTTTTGGTCTAATTTGGATTTGAGAGGGGGGGGGTTTATGTTTATTTTATTTTATTTTTTTTATATACAGGTCCTTCTCAAAAAATTAGCATATTGTGATAAAGTTCATTATTTTCCTTTATGTAATGATAAAAATTAAACTTTCATATATTTTAGATTCATTGCACACCAACTGAAATATTTCAGGTCTTTTATTGTTTTAATACTGATGATTTTGGCATACAGCTCATGAAAACCCAAAATTCCTGTCTCAAAAAATTAGCATATCATGAAAAGGTTCTCTAAACGAGCTATTAACCTAATCATCTGAATCAACTAATTAACTCTAAACACCTGCAAAAGATTCCTGAGGCTTTCAAAAACTCCCAGCCTGTTTCATTACTCAAAACCGCAATCATGGGTAAGACTGCCGACCTGACTGCTGTCCAGAAGGCCATCATTGACACCCTCAAGCAAGAGGGTAAGACACAGAAAGAAATTGCGGCGTGGCATGGAGGCAATCAGCCTGTGGCACTGCTGAGGTGTTATGGAGGCCCAGGATGCTTCGATAGCAGCCTTAAGCTCATCCAGAGTGTTGGGTCTTGCGTCTCTCAACTTTCTCTTCACAATATCCCACAGATTCTCTATGGGGTTCAGGTCAGGAGAGTTGGCAGGCCAATTGAGCACAGTAATACCATGGTCAGTAAACCATTTACCAGTGGTTTTGGCACTGTGAGCAGGTGCCAGGTCGTGCTGAAAAATGAAATCTTCATCTCCATGAAGCTTTTCAGCAGATGGAAGCATGAAGTGCTCCAAAATCTCCTGATAGCTAGCTGCATTGACCCTGCCCTTGATAAAACACAGTGGACCAACACCAGCAGCTGACATGGCACCCCAGACCATCACTGACTGTGGGTACTCCAGTGCTGCTTCTCTGTAGCCCAGGTCAGGCGCTTCTGCCGCTGTTTCTGGTTCAAAAGTGGCTTGACCTGGGGAATGCGGCACCTGTAGCCCATTTCCTGCACACGCCTGTGCACGGTGGCTCTGGATGTTTCTACTCCAGACTCAGTCCACTGCTTCCGCAGGTCCCCCAAGGTCTGGAATCGGTCCTTCTCCACAATCTTCCTCAGTGTCCGGTCACCTCTTCTCGTTGTGCAGCGTTTTTTGCCACACTTTTTCCTTCCCACAGACTTCCCACTGAGGTGCCTTGATACAGCACTCTGGGAACAGCCTATTTGTTCAGAAATTTCTTTCTGTGTCTTACCCTCTTGCTTGAGGGTGTCAATGATGTCCTTCTGGACAGCAGTCAGGTCGGCAGTCTTACCCATGATTGCGGTTTTGAGTAATGAAACAGGCTGGGAGTTTTTAAAAGCCTCAGGAATCTTTTGCAGGTGTTTAGAGTTAATTAGTTGATTCAGATGATTAGGTTAATAGCTCGTTTAGAGAACCTTTTCATGATATGCAAATTTTTTGAGACAGGAATTTTGGGTTTTCATGAGCTGTATGCCAAAATCATCAGTATTAAAACAATAAAAGACCTGAAATATTTCAGTTGGTGTGCAATGAATCTAAAATATATGAAAGTTTAATTTTTATCATTACATTATGGAAAATAATGAACTTTATCACAATATGCTAATTTTTTTAGAAGGACCTGTATATATATATATATATATTGTGTGACTGTGACGTGTGCTGCTGGAAAGGTTGCTTGTAGCTGTGACATCATTCACCTACAGTACTAGAGGATTGTTGACCGCAGGGCGGTAAATAAATGCCTTAAATTATACAATAAACTAATAAATTCAATACATACTGTATATAAACATTACATAATGTACAGTAAAAAAAAATATGGAAGCCCATATATATCTGCATCAGTGTAAAATTGTTAAAAGATTATTTTCTCATAATTACAACTTTATATTTCCCAGTTGTGACTTCTTATTTTAATCTTTACCACAGTAACCTTACTTTTTATTTTATTTCTTACTCTGGGGTGGAAATGAGTTTCCATAATTTTCAGAATCATGTGTTTATTTTTTATATTTCCTCAAAATTAAATGAATCAAAATGTAAATCACATGTATTCATTTATTCTTCATTGTAACAAATCCAATGAGAGATAATATTTACCCTACTAATTTAGCTTTGCTTTGGATATTTCAGTAATTAATCAAATTTAATGCATTTCTACCCACAAATGATCAGAAAAAATTAGGAGCTCACATGGCTTTTGGATTGTAGGATTTTTCTTAAAGTGGATATTTGTATTAGATCTGGTAAAAAAGAAAAAAAAATCTTGTATATTGGATTCCTCAGAAACGTGTAAGTTTGTATTGCACTACTTAGATGATGCAAGTCCACCAGTCGAACTGACAGTAAAACCAGTGTTTTTTTGTTCTCATGATTCTCATAAAACTTTAGTCTGTGGTCTACATTGATATTTTGCAATCTGCCTCAGCAGCTGTGTCTTCTGATGCATGCAGCTGCTAGAGGGAGGGATCGTGGTGATGGGCGATTGCTCTATTGAGACAAAGGCTGTGACAGGGAAAGTGTTGAGCAGGAAAAGCATCTTTAAATTATCACTATTTTTCTGCTGACAGCTTAAATATTGCCTTCTGCCCTTAATGTTTGGAGTGTTTGTACAATCTATTAAAAGATCTGAAGTGCAGGGGATTTTCCTTTAGCATGTCATTCCTTTAGTGTATGTGTACATTTATGTTTGTTTCTGAAAGCCAAGTGTTGGAGACAAGTGTTGAATGGGACAGGCAAGACAGACTATATGATACCCAAATGGCTGGATAGTTCTTTGTTTAAAATAGTCATTTTATCTCAACAAGAAATAATTTACCATGGCAACTAAGTGACATTACTATGGAAACACAACCTTAATTTTTGCATGTGCAGCCGCCCTTGCACTCCTTTTGTATGCATATTTCATGTACTGTAGTTTAACTCAATCCAGTCAAAAACATTGATCATACAACATTTATCTTTTTAAAAGACATTAAATGCTTCTTTAAATTGCTGTCATGTCTTGAGAACGAGTTAAACCTCTTATTAACTAAGCTTAGACATAGTGTTTTATACAGGTGATTTCATAGTTGCATAGGTTTCATTTTAGTGTTTCCCAAGCAAACTGCCCTAAACGAATTGCAGGGTCTCACTCTGATAACCTCAGTTTAAGAAACTGGAAGGACAAAATTCAATTGCAATATTCTAAACGCATTTTTACTCACTTGAAAGCCACTATGGGAAGGAAATGATACTTGAAGGGTCATTCCATAAGGAGTTAGCAAGTGAATTGCCCCAATAATCCTCACTGAAGACTTATTTTTTCTCTCTGGCTTATGGTTCATTGTAATTTTATGAATTTATGTGTGTTCCTGTGCGTTTATGTATTTATGTATTTTATCGTCTAAAGTGATTGTACAGCACTTTGGTCAGCAGTGGTCTGTTTTAAATGTGCTTTAGAAAATAAAGTGCCTTGCCTTGCTAATAATGGCCCTTCCATAAAACCGTTAGTAAAGGGAACATGAGATGGTTACTTATATTAAGAAATTTTGCTGTTTATGATCATGTGGTCTTGCGTGACGTGTTCTTGAGATTTTTAAATCAAGGTAATTTTGTTAGAGTAACCTCAGATTTTAAACCTGTTTAAACGCCACATATTCTTTACGTATTTACATATCTTTGTTTTATCAAGCACTACATGATGATATTATTACTAATGCTATTTAAAACAGCTTTTGTTATTTATGTAGTATGGAATATAAAATACTATGGTAGTCAATGGGGCCCATCAACTGTTTGGTTACCAACATTTTTCAAAATATCTTATTTTGTGTTCAGCAACTTGTTTGGAACAACTTGAGGGTGAGTAAGTGATGATGGAATTTAGTTTTTTTTTACTAAACTATCCCTTTAACACACTTGAAATGGTAAGGTATCTAGTAACGGTGCACATGCTTTTCCCTGTGGAGTTGAAGCTGTTGGTTTTTTTTTTTTTCTTACACGATGAATGACTGTTCTGACTTGTTCTAGTGGCCGAATCAATAACCACAAGAATGATTATTTAGACATCATTCTGCATTCTGCTTTCTGCATGGTTTAAAACAGACTGCATGCTTTTTGTGCATATGAAACAAGTGATAATGCATTGCTCAGGAAGGAAGGAAGGAAGAGAGTGTGACATCTTTCTCTGTGATGACATTTGGCTGAGCATCACTGAATTGTAATACAATTTTAACAGAAGAACAAACTGTTTGATGGTACATTTTCTTTCATCTGTCAGTACTACTGTACTGTGTAGCGATGTATTAGGGCAAAATGATTTACTAGTATTGACATTAAATCATGACTTTCCTTTTCAAAATCTATTCTTAACAAAGAAAGTACAAGAAACAATGGTAGTATATTTGTGCCTTCCATGTATCTTCGCAAACTGCACTGTAGTTCTTTTAAACTTTTTCTTATATGCAAAATATAAAGGCATGCAAAGAGCCATATAGAACACAGGTCTGTTTATATAGGCCAGTTTTTTTCTTTGTGAAATTGAGGACAGAATATATTTATTTATATTCCAGACCGGACGGACATTAATATCCTTCAGACCTCAAATGGCTATGCCCATTACAATAGTCATCCTCAGAGCTGGAGAACCCTAGAGAGATGGAAGAGAGAAGATGTGTCAAAGAAAATCAGAGCGAAAGAGAGCGGGAGATAGAGGCTGAGCTGAAGGGAGAGAGAGAGAGAGAGAGAATGGAGCGAATGAATTGGATAAGGAAGAGTTTCTGACTTGGAGAAGTGAGTATGCACAGAATACTAACTGGAAGGAATCAAAGGCCTGTAGGATGACATTGGCTGAAAGTCACCAAAGAAATTCACCCCTCCCAATCGCACATTGCTTCCTTTTCCTGCTGATTTCAGTACCGCGTCCACAGAACCTGTGATAGCACTGTGACACTCTTAACTTCTCTAGCGTTGTCTTCCTAATCAGAAGATCAAAGAGGAAGTGCCTAGAGGGAGTATGGATGTGAAGCGATGAATGGTACGCCATCCAGTAGCTTGTGTATTCGGTTGATGGAGCATCGATCAGTCAGTACAGAACATTGAACAGTTTTTTTTTTTTTTGGAGATCAACCAGAGGTTGATCAATTGTGTAAAAAGTTGTAGGTGTATTTTTTAATAAATATAATCTAATACAAATTATAGAAATTAAATAGCTTATGTAAGGGATCTTGTACAGCCAATCAACTATTATCAACTAAATAAAAACCTTTAGGGTGATACAAAACCCCTCTGCTCCTCTGTTGTTGGGGTCCTCCTGATCACCCGCTATCTTTCGATAATGAACTGAGTGTATAGTGGTTCTCAACTAGGGGACCGAGGTCCTCTAGGGGGCCTCAGTAATCTTCCAAAAGGGCTTTGTACCATTTGTACCATATTTAATAAATAAATAAAAATAAAGAAATGAATTAGCCCCCTCAAGAATTTTCAGCAAATCTAAAACATTTGTGAGTTTTGTGCTGAGATATTTGCCTACGTTTCCATTAATTCACCCCCCAAAAAAATATTTTCTTTTTTGTTAAAAGTTAAGGGTCCAAAGCAACATTGGCTTTCATTTTATGGAAAAAAATATTAACATCCTCTTGTGTTCCACAGGAGAAAGTAAGTCATGCAGTTATGACATTAGGATGGGTAAAAAAAATAAAAATAAAAAAAAGCCAGTTTCTTTTGTGGGTGAACTAATCCGCAAAGCATTTTTTTTTTTTTTTTTTTTGCAAAACTTGCTGCATACATGATGCAACTCATCTAGCAATTTAGACACAGCAACAAGATGATGTCATAGTGTGAGGAAGATGGGTTGTAGGAGAGATGTGGAGTGTGTACAAGCCTCCGCAAGGGGGAGGAAAAGAGAGAGAAACAGATGGACAGACAAGTGTAGAGGGAGTAAGGCACAAGTGTGAGGAAGAGAGAGAGAGAGGGAGGAGGAGAATGGGTGAAAGTGTGTGAACACTCACACACAGCTGAGGGTGGATGTGTTCTTAGCAACAAGCCAGAGGAGTGTAGGAGGAAGAGACTGAAGAATCAGAGATAGAGGAGTGGAACACTGACACAAATGTGTGTGAAGAAGCAGAAAAGAGAACTGTTTGTATATTTGATGAATTCTAGTTTGTCAGTAATTGAAATGAGAAGATGACATTGAGGAGCTTGTCAGGACTTTACAGACTTATTTAACTTGGGGTAAAATAGAGAACATCAGCTACTGACAGTGATTTCTTTTTCAAGTTAACTTGTTGGATTACTGTGGAAGCTGCTTGGAGCTTTGGAGGATGGGTGGGTTTAGACTCAATCTGTCATTTTCACTCTATTTTTGACATTTATTCTACCCTTGTATAAATCCCTTTTTTATGGACTTTGTACATTGGAATCATAATGTGGAGCCCTCTTTTTAATTCCACTCTTTCAGAAAATGTACTTAATATTGTCCACTTACATCTGTGGTTTAATTGATCGGCATACCTTCAATCTGGTAAGTTGGATGTTTTTTTCTTTCAATATGTTTAAATTATTAAATATTTTATTTGAGTATTTAGAGAAATCAATATATCTTATTGCACGCTCTTACAACAGTATTTCAGAAAAGGTTTTGCTTTATTATCATCGATATTCTATGGCGCTATATAAAAATAATATTGTTTATAATATTATTAAACAAAGAAACTATTTATTTTATTTTATATATATTTCAATTTTATGTACATTTCAATTTAATTATTTCTCTTTGCTTGATATGTAGAGAAGTTTTATGCAGTGTATACATATGTTTAAGAAATAATCTAAATAGCTGAACAATTTCCTCTCTTATCTAAGGTGTCATGTGGTTGATACAAGTTTGAGTGTAATTGAGTTCCATGGTTGTACTTTACTATAATTTAGTGTTCATCAAGTAATATAGACATTTGAGCTGGCTGGCTGTCTCACTCTCATTTTTGTCTCGCTATTTAGTTGCAGTAACTGGAGCCAACAGGTTGTGATTCCAGCAATATGCTTAGGTTTCATTTTATATGTGTGGCAAATTTAATATTTACTTAGTTTACATGCAAAAAAGTACCCATGTTAAATTCAAAGGTCATGTTGTATGCATTGATTGACAATCTGAGCTCTTCGATCTTGACCTTCTATGAATTTCTGTCTTTTTTTATTTTCTTGAACGAGCTGCTGTGAATACACCAAGTAGGCATGACATTGGAAGGCCAAATAGTCCACAAGAAATGGATAATGGTGCCTGTGGCTGTATGTGTAAGTGAGTTCAGCATGACCTGTATGGCCGGCAGCCAGAATAAGCTGCCTGTAAACAGTTAACAGCCTGCCTGGAGACAGGAGAAGGCGTTGTTGCTTAACATCACTGAGATTATTGAGTTTGCCGGAAAAGGAGACTTTTAAATATGCATACGTTCTCCCCAAAATTCCTGACTTCTAGCATCTCTGTCTAATTCTGACATCATTTCTGACTATTAGCTTCTCAGTTGGAGCTGTCTTTTGACAGCATCGTCATAAACTTTTGTCTGCTTTGCAGCTAATATCTGACTGACATTTAAAGCAGCAAATCATGAATTTTTTTTTTCCTTATAGTCCTGGAAGTTGAATAAAGCAAACTAATCAGATCAGAGCTTGCAGTTGTGTGCACCATTTTGTGCAGTAAGCATCAGACAATATGTAAACAGTCTGCGAACATCCATGGGTGCACACTGTGGCTGATACTAGGCTCCCTGTATTTATTTCCTGTGATGAAGAAAAAAGGCTAGACAAAAAATAACATTGTATCTCTGTGGTAGAAGTTCTTCTCCTCTACCCAACCTGTTGTTGTAAAAAGTGCTTTTCTCTTTGCTCTTCCTTGTTTTTGCTTTGAATTCGTGCAGGAACATTTAAACAAAATAATATGATAAAAAAAAATCAATATCAAACTAGATAGCTGATTCTTTGTATTAAAGAATAGATCTGCCATGGACACTCTTGACTGTGTGCCATTACTTTTACTTTGATAGATGAATGTCTGGTCATTCCACTTGACTGTCTGGATGAAATGATTGTGAAAAATAGAGAAATAGATTGGGGACAGCAATTTTCTATAGTTGATAGTCATCTTATAGTGCCTCTTGTTGCGATATAGGCTAGTTTTACATTTTAATAAACATGTAATATTTTCACAATCTGTCTTGAGTACTTCAATTAGTGTGAAGGGAACATTAAAGAGAAAATCAAATTGTCACACAGATTTTAATCTTCTGCGTGTGTGTGCTTTAGAGAGTGCACGTTCTATATGTAGCAAGGTCACACTTGTCTGGTTGTGACAAAAGAGACACATATACTGTATTTGAACAGAAAGCTCAGTGAAAGGGAACATTAATTAAAAGCCTTGCCTGTCCTCACATTGTGATCTTTACCTACAGATAATTATTCTGTTCTGCTTGTAAATATAGTACTGTACATGGATGATGTGAGAAGTGGTGTGCAAAGCTGTGAGTTCTGAGGAAGTTAGATTCCCAATTAATATTCCAATTAATCTTGCAGTCATGAAGAAGCTGTTCTGTATTCAGATCTTTAACCCTCTATTGCATGATGTCGCTTCTAGGCAACAAACACATGTTCTTCAGTTTGGCAATAAAATGGTTAATATGCGATCATTTTATTTATTGTGCACCATGCAGAGGATGCACATTTTTGCTCTGGATCGCCATTCGAGATTTTTTTCATAATGTAAACTAATTTTAAAACGTGAAGTCATACAAATTATTTGTATGCAATGAGAAATTGCTTGAAATGTTTGTTTCCTTGAAGAAACGTTATGTTTAATAATTCGTTTTTTTATTTCAGTAATTAGATCTGTTTTATGCAAGAAAAGGGGGTAAAATAATGGAATTCAAACAAACACTGGAATTTTATTTTTTTGCCCACGTATGCCTGCAATATAGGTTTAAGAATAGTAATGTAGCATCTTCTTAAAAAAACTGTAGGAGCTGGGTGAAACGTTATTTAAACGTGAGCGTTATTTAAAGAAGCTACTGGATACGGGGTTACAGAGGTGTCCCTTTGAAATGGTCGAAAACTGGATTAATGACCCCACGCAGTGGCCAAATATGGACTATTTAGACATCTACCACTATCTCGTGGAATCACCAAGTAGCCTATTTTTTTTGTTATTAACACACTCACAGTATGACAAACTAGACGATGAGGCCATGAGGAATGTTCCATTGTGGCGGTTTGTATTTTGGTGAAGAAATGACTAAGGCTATAATAGTTTTTGCGTTTACTTGCATAACTTTTGTGTTGATATAGGCTATATATTTCCTCCCAGCTCTTTATTTCATTCTCCAAAGTTTCTCTGGGGAAATTTTTCGTAGAAATTGTATGACCGAATAAAACTTTCTCAGGCAATTCAAAAGTTTTGCAAGTGAACTCAGAATAGAGATATAATTTGTTAGGATCATATAGACCAATGCTACGTATTTTGCTGTACACTGTAAACCTTTTTACAACTTTCAAAGTCCTAGCACTTTCTAGACACAAGCAGAAACCAGCCAAGTCCACTTTAGTCCTAGCCTGCCACTATTTCAACAGTAAAATCAGTTAACAGCCAAGGTAGCGTGCCTAGTCAGAGCTAATCACGTAGCTGCTAGCAGCTTCGTCTTTCTAACTAGCTATACTAGTTACTAACTAGTATAGCTAGTCGACAACAAAACTATGTCAATAGCTTAAATCAAGTTATGTATGATCCAAGTGACATGGCCTCATCGTCTAGTTTGTCATACTGTGAGTGTGTTAATGACAAAAAAAATAGGCTAACGTTACTTGGTGATTCCACGAGATAGTGGTAGATGTCTGAATAGTCCATATTTGGCCACTGCATGGGGTCATTAATCCAGTTTTCGACCATTTCAAAGGGACACCTCTGTAACCCCGTATCCAGTAGCTTCTTTAAATACCGCTCATGATCTTGAGGGTTAGGATTAGGGGTGGGGTTAGGATTAGGCAATCAGGTACTGACTTCAACGAGGGGGGTAATAATTTGGCAGGGGGTCGAAATTCGGCACACCACCTGCAAAGAGAGTGTGTATATTTGTGCCATTTTTGCTATCAAGAAACTTTGCAGATCTAGAGCGAGTTCTGTTCTCAGAGGAATCCGTTTGTTTTCCCCAAAAAAGGGGCGTTACCCTTCGATGACGCAAAAGCAGCGTTGGCCTATGTTTGTGTCTTTGTGAATTTGGGGGCGGAGTTACAAGGAGAGGGGTGTGATCCTTTTGGGTAGTAGCTTGTTTGTGTTGGTGATTTCAAATATTTTTTCTCAGAAATCGGTTTGTATACCCTCTGCTTTCTCCTCCCAGCATTCTCTCCTCTTATATTTGTTCTGTGCCTTTTAGGTTGACAGAAAATGCATGCATTGAAGATCTTGAGAAAGCACATGCATGCAGAAGGATCTCGCCTTTAGCTCTTATACTTCAGTGATCTCATAAAGCCACATTAGCATGCTTCTCACTGTGCTTATGTGGATCACTCACCCCTGAATGCCCTTACTTACAGTGAAAGACAGAGAGTGAGAGCGAGAGGAAGGGGCAAGGTTAAAAAGCGAGACTGAGAGGCATTCAAGGATACTAGTGAAGACTGTGTAAACAAAATGTAACATAAAAATTGTTTGGCTATTTAAAACTCATCCAGTTGTTGCTAGTTAGGCAAGTGTGAGAGCACGATGGAGAAAGACTAGGGTATGCATCATGTATGATATAACCCTTCTGCCTTAAATCAAACTCTTAACACCGTGTCTAACACTGTGGTTTAATCACACCAACTCATCTTCTCTCAGCCTCAATCTCCAATCTCACACCACCTCAGCAAAACATACCGGACCGAATACTTATTTGTGGGAGAATGCGAAGTTAAGTTGCTGTCTGTCAAATACTGTAGAATAAACCACATACAAACTCTCAGAGCAGGGGTGTCAAAATCAGATGAGAATAACTGACTCTCACTTGAGTCATACCAGCTTAACATCCATGAGTCCCTTTACAGTTCCTGATTGCCTGTGTATCTTGTCTCATTAAGTTGATGCTTGGGAGCAGATATCAGTAATGGGAAAGTAAAGATAAATATAGAGGAATAAACAGAGGAGGTAGTTTTATTCAGGTAATTGCCATTTTATATTGAGACAAATATCTAGAGTATATACTGAGAACCTGAACGCAGGTATAGCAAATGGTTTCCATAGCTACTGTTCCAGTGTTACACAATTTTGCACTAACGTGACATTTTCTCTGCTTAATTGACTCTCCGCAAGGGGATGATGAGCCAGAATACCTCTTCAGCTCTCCTAAAACTCCAGTTATTTTTATATACTGAAATTGAATGGAATGTTCTAGAATGTGTATTTTGTAGGTTTTTGTATTTCATCCCTGTAAGTATTCATAGCAATTTTTTATTTTGTCATGTTTCATATATTATTATACATAAAGGATGACCATCAGCTATATTCCAGGTGAATATTCATGTGTGGTTTGAATGCAACCCTGTTGCAGCCAAACATTGTTTTTATTCCTTTAAGTATTCTGTGGCGCACTTATGTACTCGTATACATGGCATATCATAAAATGTAATATAGAAAAAAAAACAGCGTTATGAAAATATGTTGTTCTGTGTAACCATGGAACATTCTTAGCAGGCAGTTAAGTTTCGCAGAAAGTTTATCTCTTGTGCCTATCTGTTGTGTGCTTTTTCTCCAGCAGATAAGCAAAGAAAAAAGAGAATGTTGCATTTTCAGCATTTGTATATTATTGATAGAATGCAAGTGTTATGTTACTTTATTTCACATACTTCACTGATTTTCTTCAAAAGATAGGTGAATATTTATTCGTGTGTGTAGATTTTTGTTCTCAAGGAATGAAGAACAAAGTGATCGTTTTCAGGCGTGTTTCTAGTGGAATATGCTAGCCGCGCAGATAGAGCTGTTAACTTTGGCATACTTATTACTGTCACATTTCCACTTAATTTAAATGTGGTATTTGCACCAGACAATGTGAAAATTGATGATTGGACAGTTTCAATGTGTGCTGCTATTGATCAAACTGTGCTCTAAGACAGCTTCGAGAGACTCATAATGGATATGCAGATGATAAATTCTTTGTACTGTTGAATTCTGGGATTACTTTGTGGTGTTGCAAATCCATGACAACTTTGACAAGGGAGGAAATGAACTATGAATTAAACTTAAGACAAAGTACCAAATGTATAAACAATCATTTGCGTTTCTTAACCGAATTGGTAAATTTGCACTGGTTTGATTCTTTTAAATGTCCTTTTCCCCCTTAGTCTTGGACCAAGTCCTGCTTAAATTGATTGAAAATCTCTCACTTGTATCATCATATGCTGTATTTCAAGCCTGAGTAATGTGATTCAGCTCCACAGCACAGAAGAAGGCAGGGGAAGTGATGTTCTCCCGCAACCGCTGCAATGGACAGGATGGCACGGGCGTCCCTCAGTATCCCCGACCCAAAAAAAAAAATTCAGTGCCAAAGAGGAGGCAGCCTAATCCCAGAGTTGCTTTGGTGTTGCGTGGGAAAATTAATCGTTTCTTGCAGGGATCTGCAGATCATACTGTCCAGCCTTCTGGTCTTTACTATGCTGGAATTGAAGAAGAGGATGAAGAGGGTGAAGATGATGTTGAAACGTTGCAGAACTACTACAGGAGAGGATTAGCTTCGGTAGAGGATTGCTGCTCGCCTCAGGTGCCAAATGGACATGGGCTGGGAGAAGTTTCTGAGGCACCTTGCGTAGGGGAAGTGGAACTAAATCGAGAAGGAGGCATCAGGATTCCTTGCACTTTGCAGCACAACAGTAATTTGGCAGTGGTTAAAAACCAAATGTCGCAAGATCTAAATGGGACTGAGTTTTCTTCTGGTAGAACACTTGATGGTGAGCCTAAAGGACAGACGGACACTCTGCTGTGCAGGTTTAATATGACAGTCCAGGATGAAGTTGTGAAGGGGAATAATGAGGACTATCAAGAGGAAGAATCGAGTGCTATCGTTGAACACATACTAAAGGAATTGCAAGGGATCAACAAAATACAAGAGGAGATTTCAGACTTGAGGGAGTACTTGTCATCTGTTCGTGGTTCTGTTGAGGAGGTTACTAGCTGTGTAGATGCCGTTTTAATGGAGATTGAATGCATGCGGTCTGGAAAAAAATCTGGTGTGGAGACTTGGCCAGGGGCAATGGGTGGCACTGAAGGTCCCTCCCACCATCACAAATCAAGTAAAACTGTTAGTATAGGCTTCAATAAGCCTTACGCTGTTGAATCCTCAAGTAGCTGTGGTGATATACCCCCGCAATATCACGTTTTTGATGGGAAACACAAAGAGGTGCCACAACAATCAACTTTCACTAGTGCCAAGGCTTTAAACCACAATGAACACCATCCATTTACACAAGAAGCATCTGATCAAAGGTCAGATGTTTCTCAAGGTGCATGGAGAAGGAAGCTTAGCTTTGGTTTCCTTGAGCGTCAGGATGGACAGGACTGTCCAAGCACCAGTTCTCCATCTTCGGGTCAGAGTTCCAAGTCTGAGTCTGATCCAGAAAGACCCACCTCTGGACAGGGCAATGCAGGGTGTGAATGTCAGACCTGGAACCCAGTGGCTTTAAAACACAGTGGGAGTGGAGAGATTGGATTAAGCGAAGATGATTCTTGCTCCAGACAAGGCAGTTTTGAAGAGGCAGAGTGCTGCACAGGTGAGGTAAACCGCTGGGACCTATCAAGAGCTGTAAATACTTGTACAATGGGCACCTCAGATCAAATATCCATAGTATCTGGTAAACACTACAACTCTCCTGCTAGTACATGCAGTAGAGAGGATTGGAAGCAGTATGATGCAGAAATGCTCCATGAAGAACCTGGTTTGGGCTCCCATAATTGCAAAGGAGATGGTGAATGTCCTCAGTGTTCTATGTATCAGAATGACATTTATCATGTATTTTCCTCTGAAAATTGCCTTCCATTTAAAAGTGAGTCAATAGAAAGTGTGATTGTTGAGCCATCCAGGAGCCTTCTAAATGAATTTACATCATTATGTAATCAAAATGCCCCTGATTGGAAGCCTGACTCTGCTGATGACAGTAATGTGACATTAAATGTAAAAAAGTTTGGTAGAGCAGTTCTTGACTTCAAAACTGCCTTACGTGGAGCTCTGAAGAAGATGGATGGAACTAATGCTACTTTGCCAGGAGAAAAGATTGAAGTCCATTCACCGATCTCTCTGTGTGGGAAGAAACAAGGAATGATGGTGACTGGAACACCAAATTTAGAGATGCCCCATATAGAGATGGGAACTCTACAAACAGAAACCAGCTATTCTGAGCGGCCTCAAGCCATCAGTACTGAGAAAGGCTTCGCCGAGATACCTCAATGCATCCCCACCAAAGCAAAACTTGAATCACCTCCTTACCAGCATAATATTGAAGATTCAGAACATCCAAATTCTCCAGGGTTGGACTCATCCACCAGTAATGCATCAGATGCTACATATGGACATCAAACCAGTGCTCATTTAACACATTGCTTCTCTACAGAGATTATCCTAGACTCTTTTTCCCCTGAGGAACTAGCAGTTGAAGAGGAGCAGAGAACACTAATGGGGGAAACGAAGCCTCCCACCGAGTCCTTCACAGAAGGAGGTAGTGAAGCAGAGCTTAGTCAGCGGGATGCACGCCGTCTGAAGTGCCTCAGGACTTTCCAGCAGATTCTGAGGGAGAAGAGAGAGTCCAGAAGACAACTCAGTGTTGTGACCATGTTAGCATTTTCTGAAGATAATTTGAACCCAGGTATATTGAGGCCTTTTGCTTCATATTCATTGTTCTGTTTTATTGGGATTTGTTATAAGTTTCTGGCTAAAGTTTAAAATTTGTAGTGTTTCTGTGAACTCTGTCATGAAATTCCTTGTCAGAAATGGAAAGTAAATAATTCCGATGACCATGGCTGTGCACATAAAACGTGTCTCACAAATTGTGTGCAATATTTAAATGCTACTCTTTTTTTCCTTTTTTTTCTGTAAAATATTAAATTTCATCAGAAACTGCTGACTCTTGTAGCCAATGGTCCTTTTCTGCAGATATATTAGCAAGCGCCCTTCTGGGTGTTACACTAGTCTTGTTCCCCAGGTCCAAACAAACTAATTACACTCATTGAACTGAAATGAAAACAAATCTGACATGAAAGCAGAGACCAGGGAAAATTTAGGAGCCGTTATAAATGAATAAAACATCTCAATGAAACTTTCATGAACTGTCTAGATTAATTGCAAAATCACCACAGTTATGCAGTTCATATTCCCTGTCCATATTTATAAATAAACAAGGTTATTAAACTCCCTGTCTGCAGATATAAATATGTTCTTGGACAAGAAGTTTATATGCTTTATAATGTTGTCTAGTTAAAGAGTTCTGGCTGGTTCTGGCTAACAATTATGTGATAGCTTGATGTGCTATTTGTTGTTATTTTCAGATGGAAGCCAGGATGAAGATCAGGTTATATCTTTTTCACATTTTTTTATAAAGTGCCTTGATGTTTTATGTTTGCAGTGCTAAACATAAATAATGTTGTTTAAAGGTCTTTAATGTGCATGGTGATAACAGACTAATTTGTGTATTTACTGCATTGTGTTAAATTACTTATCTGTTTTTTTTTATTTTGTTTAAATCATGCCTTGTTCTCACTGTAAGCTATGCTGAATTGTAAACATTACACGCGTTCAGACTGTGTTATTGATTGTAGCTCATTAAAGTATCCCTCCCGGTTATACCATATAAAATAGAAACTGTGATGGCAGATACATTTAAGGCCTATTGCTAGAGTTGCTGAGTCAGAGTTTTATAGCAGTGGTTTTCTTCCATCAACCCTTTTGTTTTGAGGGGGTTGGCATTAGGGATGGGTTTGTGTAAGGAATTGAATGATTCTGTTGCAACTACATCAACAATTCTTGGTATTTTTGAAGAAGAAATGTTTATAAATAAGAAATAAAATTAATTTAGTGCACTTGTAGCCTGTTGCCAAATGATGAGTTGAGATAAAATGGTGTTTACGTTTTTTATTATAGCACAGAGGTGGTATGAATGCCATTCAATAATTTGTCCTAATTCTATATTACATAAAATTATTTAATTGTTATAAAATTAATTTTTCTAACATATATTTTATTTTATTCATTTAATTTATGTTACAAATTTTGGTATGATTTCTTTTCATTTTTATTTGCAAGATAAGTCTGCATCTTTCTGTATTTATCTTTCATCAAAAGCAAAATTACTTTTCTCTGTTAGATATACAGTATTATACTATCATGTGTTTTGAAAGTCAATTCAGTTGTGATTTTCTGATAGGAATTGTGCATTAGAGATTTTTGAGAACTTGCATGTCTCGTCCTGTCTTGACTAGAATTTGTCTCATGACTGTAAAATTCTATAGTCACGAATATAGTGGTGAAATTCAATCAACCAAACAGCAGGGCTTTCACTATTCCTTTTTCTCGCTGTTTTTGTTGCCTATATGTGAAGCTTTAACATTTTATATTTGTTTTAATACATGACAATATGATCAACCTTTCAGAATATCAATGGAGACCATAACAAACATACATGGGCCAAATCTGGGTATGATCTCTTGCTCATTTTCTTTCACTATTCGAACCATATTGTTGTTTAGCTGTTCTTCAACAAATTTTTATCTTCCATTACTGGAATATCCATATTTTTTATTTTCAGGGGAGGTGGAATATTTGGCATTGACAGCATGCCTGACCTTAGGAAGAGAAAGCCTATCCCCTTGGTTAGCGAAGTGGTGAGTGATTTGATTTTTATTGTTCACTTTCCACAGCTCCACCCATATTGAAACAACATTCTGCCGCATTGTTTAGTAATTTTTCCCTCTCTATTCGGTATATACAGATTTGGCTTATTACAATCTAACTCTTTTAAATCTCTTATCTAACCTAACCTTACTACTTGAAAAATTTTAACTGAATTCTGATCTTCTTTTGCCATTTTTCTTAATGCTTTCCTTCACTACTAGGCCATGGTAAGTAAACCTTTTCTATTAGGAATGCTTCACAATTCAAGGTTTACATTTGTCAGCTTTTACTCAAAGCAGACTTTAAAACAACATTCAGGCATATGTTTACATTATTTTCGGTGTAGAATGTTATTTTTGCTATATAGCTATATATTGCGTCCTAGTCAGACATGATGTGATTCCAGTGACAAGCAATTTGTCTGTCCACACTGAAGGCAAAGTGTTGCAAAGGTGAAAAAATATAATTTTAAACTTCAGATTGTCAAAAAATGTTGTTTTGTGCTCAGTTTCATTTTCAGTGTGTGATGCCATCACCTTTGATTTGTCGCTTAACTCGTGATTGAAATGAGCAGTATACTATATCACCAGTGAATGAGCGCATAACATCCTGTCTCACAAGTGTTGATTTTCCAAGTGGTCTGTTTTTGATTATAATGGATTTTGGCATCCATGTACATGTGTCAATGTAAACTTGTAATTGAATGTCTTCTCTTCACCCTTGAAGAGGGACATCATATGTGACTGGTGCATTAAAAACCAGGCGAGTGTGCATACTATTGAGGAGTATTTGAAGAGTTTGTTTTCTCCAGTTCACTGACATGTTCGTGAGTCACAAATTGGGGACTTTAATCAATCAGTCTTTGTTGCTACACTATCAAATTGAAACCCACACAGATACATTTGAAATGCTGCAGAGGGGACAAAAAAGAATAAATGCAAAATAAAAACAGGCTTGATCTGAAGCTTTTGACTTGCACAACAGTTTTCATGGCAACGAAGGCTTCTTTTCTTGTAAAGGGTGATTAAGATGAATATAAACAAAGGTTATTGCACAACTCTGGAATACTTGATTCTGATTACAATTTACATGTTCCAGACAAATGATAAATAAGGGGGAAAATTACTTTTTTTTTTTTTTGCATTTTTATGACATTGCAACTGGACATGCCATTTTCTCCTAGCAATGTAGTATCGATCCTTGTATTTAGCTTTCAAGCCTTTTTAATTGACTGAACCTCAGCCAAGACCTGCCAGCCCCCTCACTCATCCTGTACCACTCACGGTTGACCAGCTGAGCAATTGATGGTCAGGGAAAATATAAAGCCAGCCATTTGCCTGTGTTGGATCACTGTCATTAGCTATGAGAGGCTAAATTGTGCTCCTATGGAAAATCAATCTTTGGAGTATTTGTCTGCCTTTAGCTATGAAACAATCATTGATAGTTTTTTTTTCAGCATGTTGTATTGACAGTATTTATAGGCTGGTTTTTGTGGTTGTTGTTGGTACTATTCTTTATTATTGTATTTAGTCATTTACGAAGTTAGAAATTAAATGCTGAACACTTCTTAAGTAGATATGGTGCCCTTAATGGGTGAATAGTGTTTAGCATATTAATGGGAATGTAGTATACACAGGCATGAACTAACATTTACCAGGTGTTTAAGGAAAAATAATAGACAATTTTGCTAAACCCATTAGGGGAGCACAAAAAAAGTCATAGAACCATAATGATATAATGAGTACTACTATTAATAATTCATATTCAAACATTGTTCCCCTCTCTCAGTCTCTGGTACAGTCCAGGAAAGCTGGGATCTCGCGCGCATTATCTGCGCGCTCTTCAGTGAAGGATGAAGAACTGGTAAGACCTGCAAATACACAAACATCAGTCATCTATCTGCTTCTCTCTTTTTAAATTGCTTCTCTCAACCCAATTGTTAAAGTTGCAATGAAACTGAAGTAGTGACAGATCTTTTCTTCTGTATTGTGTGACGTACATCTAAGTGAAAAAAATAAGTGTTCTATCCATTGATTGTTGATTGGATGGCAGTAGATCTAATTGACCGCTTGAATTAGATTGTGAGAAAGGGGCGGGGTTTAAGCAGACTAAATGAATGCAAAGGTCCTTACAAAACTAGAGGGAAGTCAAAAAATAACTATGTATGGATGTATCATTTCATTTACAATAAGACCAGTAACATGTATTTTCACACCATTTATGATCAATACCATGCACATATTTCATAACCAATAACAATGTAATGAGTTTGAATATGACAAAGATTTTCAGTAAATAATTATTTAATTTGTAGCATGTGTCTTTAAAAGATCCCAGAATGGGATGAATGTTTTTTTTTTTTGTTTTTTTTTTTTCTTTGGTGCTGATATGGAATAAAGAATTAAAATAAATAATATGTCTTCAGCAGACCTGTAGTCTTTCAGAAGTAATATACAGAATCACACCAGCCATTTGTATAACTATTACATTCATGGTTTTTCCATTTTTATGCCATTTTTAGAGCTAGACAGCATCTGTCCCCTTTCACTTTCATTGTATGGCATTGTGTTTTTCATTGTGTGGTTCGGGAATGACACAAGGGTCATAATGATAACGGAGTAATTGTTGACAGAATTGAAATGCTCTAGTTTTCTTTTCTAGTTAAAATTTTTCTAGTCTTATATCAAAATTTAAAGTTACCCTTCAAATGCTTCGAATTGATGAATTTTTGTGTGGGTGTACACCTACACCTTATGTAGAGAAAGATGTGTGATGTGGCTCTCAATTGGTCATCACTTTGACACCTGTCTGCCCACTTCCATATCTACACCTACACCAATATTTATAAAGCATATCTTGGGATCTTACACTTACCTGCTATTTTCCCCATTTTCTGTTTGAACCATTCTTAACAGCTTCCTGTCTTTTCATTTCAACACATCCTACATTTGAGCTGGGCTTTGTTTTGAAATGTCATCATCAGGATTGCGTCTAGGGCCCATTTCTGCAGACACCATTTTCAATTTCTATTTCTTTCTCTGTCTATAGAAGAATCACGTGTACAAGAAGACCCTCCAGGCTCTGATTTACCCTATTTCTTGCACGACACCCCATAACTTTGAAGTGTGGACCGCCACCACGCCCACCTACTGTTATGAGTGCGAGGGTTTGTTGTGGGGTATCGCGCGGCAGGGCATGCGCTGCTCAGAGTGCGGAGTCAAATGTCACGAAAAATGCCAGGAGCTTCTCAACGCAGACTGTTTGCAGAGTGAGTCACTAACCAAATACAGAAAAACAAGCAACAACAACAAAAAAACTACTTAAATGTTCATTACAGTTAGTAGATTATGTATTTGTATTATTTCTTTGCACTATTCCTTGAATGTTACATCTGTGCCATTGATGGATGCTTTTTAATAAAAGTAACCAACTGATTGAGCAGAAAGCTTGTAAAAATGAGTAAGAAATAAGATTATACACTAATGCTCAATTATACAATTCATGAAAAATATACAAAAATGACTGCTAATTTTTAAATTCAACTTTTCCTTTAATGTTAATATAATTTGTAATGAAAATACACAATAGAAACTTTTGTTCCCTCTTTTATTATGTTTTATATTGCAATTAAATTATAACATATCTCTACAATTGCTAGGAGCTGCTGAGAAGAGCTCCAAAACGGGAGCAGAGGACAGAACCCAGCATATCATATCAGCCATGAAGGACCGCATGAAGATCCGAGAGAGGAACAAACCTGAAATCTTTGAGATGATAAGGCTTGTGTTCAGTATGAATAAACTGAACCATGCTCAGCAGATGAAGACCATCAAACAGACTGTGCTTGACGGAACATCAAAATGGTCTGCCAAAATCTCCATCACGGGTACGGAAGTAGGGACAGCTGGTATTGCTCTGTACTTTGATTGAAATGTTAAGAGTATTCAGTTCAATTCACAATTATTTGTATAGCGCTTTTCTCAATACATATTGTTTCAAAGCAGCTTTACAGAAAATGCATGTCTACATTACAATTTAGAGTGGTCTGTTATCAGAGGTGACTGTGTCCAAGTTATGTATTTCAAAAATGTACATATACAAATTACACAGTTAGCTAATAATGTATTAATTTAAACAATGTATTAATTAAAATTTAGAGTAGACACCTTTCAATGATCTATATATTCAAGGAACAATTGTGTAAATGCAGATTTCTATTACTAAATAATGTCCTGTGCCTGCATTGAAATGTATATTTTTTTTACTGATTGTTCAGATTCTGTGTGTTCATGTGTTTTTTTCCAGTGGTGAGTGCTCAGGGCCTGCAGGCTAAAGACAGAACTGGTTCCAGTGATCCGTATGTGACGGTTCAGGTTGGAAAGACTAAGAAGAGAACCAAAACTATCTACGGTAACCTTAACCCTGTGTGGGAGGAGACGTTCAACTTGTGAGTCTTATAAAATATTTCTCTTTGTTCTCTTGGAATCCTTTCTTTTACTTGCTTTGTTCTTATTAATTTCTTAACAAAATCTGTATATTTTTATTAATGTTGCCTTTCTCTGGAAGGCAATCTTTGCTCAGAAGTTGTTTTATGTCACCTTTGTCTCCGATATTTCTCCTAATATTTCTAAAAATAGAATCATAAATAAATGAAATAATAAAACAATATTTTAAAAACTAATATAATAAAAATAAATAAAGAATCACAATTGTGACAATTATTGGCATACTGTAAAAGAGTATGGAGCTATAAAATAAATGTGAAAAGCATATTTCAGATAATTCAGTGAATATTGAGATCTCTGGCTTTTGCTGACTTTGTTTGATTGTTGAGATCTCTCCTGAAACTCCACTGGGTACACATGAAATGGAGACTTGCTCAGGAGAAAAAAATAATCTGAGGAGAATGAGACTTCAGCAAATGTGTCTGTTTGGTCTCCATGTTATCTCTTTGCAGTCTAGGAGAAGTAATTAAATAAGATATTAATATAAGATTTTAAAGTGATCTCCACAGGCTAGTAAGTCAAAGTCAAACCAAAACTTATAATGTATAATGGAATACTTACTTGGGGAGCTTCTCGCAGGGCTAAAACAACGTGCAATATGCACGATTTTAAAGAAGATTTTAAAGTACACTGCTTTAAAAAAAGTCATGCGAATCTGAAGAAAGCACTGCATTGCATTCACTAATATTCTTTGGCATAGTGCAGCAGAATAATATATAAGCCACAATAGCAAGTTTTGTTGTTAGACAACAAAAAATCACTCTAATATGTGCCTTATAATAAAGTGTAAATTTATAAAAGCAAAAATTAATACTTAGCTTATTAAATAAATACATTTTTAATTATAGTGACTATAAACAATTATAAAAGTAATAGAGTTTGGTTCAGTAAAATGAAGACTCTGCAGTTTTTAAGAATTATAGCAGCTTGTGTTAATATTGAATTGTTGTTAACTGTTGAAATCACTGATGTGCAGATAGTACATTTCTGTGGCTTTGCAAAAGTCATTCAAATTTTAGATCCAATACAATACAAATACAAAAACAAATCTCTTTTAGAGGCGTTGTGATTTGTTGGTTTGTGATTTGTTTTCTGTCACCTCCCCAGTGAGTGCCACAATTCATCTGATCGCATTAAACTGCGCGTATGGGATGAAGATGATGATATAAAGTCTCGCGTGAAGCAGCGTCTCAAAAGGGAATCTGATGACTTTTTGGGTCAGAGCATCATCGAGGTCCGAACCCTTAGTGGAGAAATGGACGTCTGGTATAACCTTGGTAAGTTCCTCAGTCTATGTGTGTTTTAATGTTGAGTAGTTTTTGATCTCTTTAAGGCGAGACACGGCAGGCAAAAACATCGTTTTTTTTTCACTGGTCAATTTTGAGATTTTGGGATATTTGTCTTCAATAACATGTCTTCTTTCAGACTTGTGGTGAAAAAAAGTCTGAAATACACATTTAGGTCTTTATTTTACTACACTTTGTCTGTTTGCGTCTGTAGATTTCTCATAAATTCATCAAAAGTTGTCGTTATAAATCATCCCTCTGCTCCGCGATCGTGATCTGCACCCTGTCATCACACACACCGTTAGAAAGCTCTCTCTCTCCTGAACAAGACTGCAGGATCCAAATATGGTCATTTCCTTTTTATCAGCAACCAATCGCGAAAGTAAAAGGGGGGATTTTACTCTAAATGCGCAATCTCATTGGCTGATGCTAAATCTTTAAAGCACGTTTTCTCAAAATGTCTTTTCTCTCATACTCCAAGTCCGAAATCTCCAGTTCAGTAGCACCTATATACACCAAACTTTCCAGTCTTGTACCTAGTTATATTATGAAGACATTTACAGAGGGATTTGTAAATATATTATTCCTAGCCTGATTTATATAACCTTTTATTCCCAAAAACATGGCGAAAATCATTTTTTTAAGGCTATTGGCAGCATATTCTGATTTACAGGATAACAAAAGTAGATATCCATAAATCCCTCTGTAATTTTTTCCCCATCTAATATGTGAACACAATGAAAAAATAATTTTGAACCTGGCTTTGTCCAATACTCAGATTTCGTTTTTTAAAATATATGCAAAATAGCGCATATTTAATTAGACAATGCCTCATTTGCATATTTAAACATTAAATTACAGAAAACTTGTAATACATTTTTTTCTCATCTTAATGTAGGTAATCAACTGGCAAAGTTTCATGGTGATATCTGATAGTTAAAAAAATTACCCTATTCACCTGTAGTGTCTCGCCTTAAAACAAAAACTTTTCTCTGGGGTTTTGAAAGTAGCACTTGTGTGTTCTATACAGCTGGAAGTCTCGCTGTGGGTTCCCTCTGGAATTTTGAATGGGTTTTAGAATAGTTGTTTTTGATTTAATTAGTTGTTTTAGTTAGTTAGTTTGATTTAGTAGTTAACATTTACTGGAAAAGGGCTTTCATGTTTTGTTCTATAACATAAATTACACAGTCACATCTTCTGGATTTTGAATGCTTTTTTTGTTGCTTTAAGTTGCTTACAAGTTGCTTGACCTTATTTTTTCCCCCTCATAAATCTAAAACTGATATTCGAAAAACCTATTAGAAATTCTTAAGGGAACCCATGACTAGACAGTGCTAATTTTCTTAAGGGGATTAGGACTAAAAACTGAATGGCACCATTACAGTGTGTCACACAAAAATTTAAACCATTGGTCTGCTTAAGGGTTGGGATTTCAGTGTAGGTCATAAACGATCCATGCCAAAAATATGAACTGTAATAATATATATCTTATTTCATTTTTAATGTTGTAATAAGCCTGAGCAGATAAAATGATCAAATGTAGTGATTTGCATGAATTTAGATATAAGATTAAAACCGTTACTGTGAAATATGCCAATATTTTACTTTTAGCTATTCATGAAAACTTGCATGATTAATATGTCCAACTTTGGTGGTGGACATTTTACAGTCAGTCAGATGGTTTAACTACTCTACGGCCACAAGGCTTCTTGTCTCTTTGCATAATAATATTACAGAAATGAGAAAGCTGTTCTTCAGTCGTGATTTTCATAAGAGCTCAATACATTTGTGTCCAATCTGTTCATAATGGCTTCCTACACCAATAAATTGTTTTTGATCAAATATTTATTGTAGAAAAAAAATGTAAAATGATAGGTGTTCATTTTAAAAATTAAAAATTTGAAAGTTCTGTTTATTATCGCTTGATGATAAAATTGATTAAATGTTACTGCCGGATGTAAATCTACTACTATGCTTTGGCCAAGGGTCTCCATTTGAAGCAGATGCTGGTAAACTTTCATATGAGATGTGTAATGACCATGTGTAATCTCTGATTTCTGCAGAAAAACGGACAGACAAGTCAGCGGTATCAGGGGCCATTAGACTGCAGATAAGTGTGGAAATTAAAGGGGAAGAGAAAGTGGCCCCTTATCATGTTCAGTACACCTGTCTGCACGAGGTAAAACGCTTACAATATCTTTTTAAATTTAAATTTCATATGCCTGTGTACTCTAATGTTTAAGAACTTAGGGTTGTTATATTTTTTTTAAAGGATGCTTAAAATTAATCAAACATGACAATAAAGACTTTTACATTGTTACAAAACATTTCTATTTAAAACAAATGCTGAATCCCAGAACAAAATGTATCATGGTTTCCACAAAAATTAAAAGCAACCTGTTTTTTACAGTGATAATAATAAAAAAGTTTCTTCAGCGCCAAATTGGCATATTGGAATGTTTTAGAATGATCATGTGACACTGAAGAGTAATGTCTTATGGCAAATTCCATCACAAGAATAAATTACATACACTGTTGTTCAAAAATTGGGATTGGTACGATTTTTTATGTTTTTAAAAGAAGTATCTTATGCTCACCAAGGCTGCATTTTATTTGATTAAAAATACAAAAAACAGTAATATTGTGAAGTATTATTACAATTTAATTAATATTATCATAATTATTACAAAATAGAACTGTTTTCTATTTTAATTTATTCCTGTGATGCAACATTACTCCATTACATTACTCATTACTCCAGTCTTCGTGTATACTGTATATAATCACACACACACATACACACTCACCTATTTTAAATAATTTCACAATATTACTGCTTTTACTGTATTTTTAATCAAATAAATGACGCCAGATTCTTTTTTTAAATATTAAAATCCTACTAACCCAAACTTCTGAATGGTACATAATTAATCTCTAATATATTTATACCCAAAAGCCAACAAACAGAAAATACTTTCTATAGCGAAACACTCTCCATCTCTCTTTTTTTTGTAGAATTTCTTTCACTTTGTGACAGACGTTGAAGGGCAGGGTGTGGTGAAGTTGCCCGCGGCACGTGGAGATGATGCCTGGAAGATCTACTTTGATGAGATTGCTCAAGATATTGTAGATGAGTTTGCCATGCGCTATGGGATAGAATCCATCTATCAGGCCATGACGTAAGCCATGGAGCGTTTTCGGTGTATTCTGACAGCTATAGGTCCTTTGCTGTTGACAGGAAATGTCTGCTGGTAGCGTTCTGTAATCGCATCAATGCCCATCTATAAGTCGTCAGTTTTAACAATATGAGTTGTTGTTTAAGAGAGCTTTAAATCCTAAGTGGGTATTTAAATGGACTGAAAGTTGTGCACATTGATATTCCAAACAGAATATTAATGAGCCTTTTGTTTATTCAATTGAGAGACTTGTTTTGGTGAGAAGCAGTGAATCACAATGAAAGAACTGAATTTATTGTTTGAGATGAGAAGTCCATATACTGATATTTATAAAAGGAAAATGAATATTACATATTATTAAAAAAGTGACATTTACTGTTATTACATAACTGTTATAGAAAGCATTCTCAGTTTCTTACTGGGTGTCTGTGTCTGTCCACCTGTAGGCAGTTTGCATGTCTGTCCTTAAAATACATGCTGTCTGGTGTACCTGCGGTAATGAGCACGCTCCTGGCCAACATCAACGCATTCTACGCTCACCCCACCTCAGTCACCAACGTCTCCGCCTGTGACCGATTCAATGCCTCCAACTTCGGGGTAATGCTAACTCGGCATCGCACACAGCCAATATGGCCCCACCACTATAAGCACTATAAGGACAGACCAGAGGTTGCTTATTACCTCTGATCATTCATGAGCATTTGCTCAGTAAAATGTGACATAAAAACTGGCTATGTAGCATTGAAAAAAAAAAATATATATATACATTTGATTACAGAGTGGTGGTGACTATAATCAGAGTCACATAAAACCTTTTATCCCAAACCCACTGAGAGTATATTCTGAAGATGCTGATTCAAACCATGAATGCATCTGCTTGAATTTGTGCACAGCTACAATCCCTTTCCTCACTTTCTTGTACTGGACCTTTCTGCCGAAAGAATCTTGCTCATAAAGGGATTTTGAAAAGATACAACATAGTGAATAACTGAAATATAATCAGCATCCCTGACCCTTTTATTCCTATTCAGGTTTGCCATGAGACGGGGTTTATTCAAAGCCCTATCTCTGGTGTGCTTGTACTGTCTTTGTTCATGTGTGTGTGTGTGTGTGTCTCTTTCTACACACTCTGTGTCCTTGGATCAAGGTCTAGATTCATTCTGAAGGAATGTGTCAGAGAAACATACCTTGTGGGTCTTTGAAAGCGTCATTTTTGCTCTGACTCTATTACTAAATACATTACCAAATACAGAAAGAATTTTTTTTGTTTGTTTTGTTTTTATGTTTAAGTTTGTTTAATTCTTTTCACCATTGAGTCATCTTTCTCTCTGTTAATGCAGAAAGATCGGTTTGTTAGACTGCTGGATCAGCTTCATAACTCTCTCCGCATTGACCTGTCAACATACAGAGTAAGTATCCATTATTTACAGTAACTTAGCCTAATCTACAGGGACAATTGATGCAGCCTAGCATGGTGTAATGTAAAACAAATTACTGCTTGATTAGAATAAGCCCCACTATAAAAAAATATTTCACGCATGTTATTTACCTTAAAGCTTATGTAGACAATGTCTTTCTTAAACACTTTTTGTTATACTGGTTGAAACTCTCTTCACATCCTGATACCAATCAATGAATAATAGAAGTGTACTAAATATGTAAAAACAAATTATATATGTCTTTTGTGGAAGTCTCAGGTCCAAAAAAATGTTTGTTCAATCATTGCATTATGTACAGGTGCAATGATAATATGTCCTACCTGCCTGCCAACCTATGTATTTGCACACAAAGGGGAAATGAATCTGCAGCTGTCAGGTGGTACAATTCAGTGCTCTTTAAAGTGTTTACGTTCATTATTTTTTTAATGGTATGTGCTTTGAGAGATGAGGTAATTTAAAGCCGTCTCTCGTAACGCTTTTCAGACTCTGCTGTGCTAGTTCATGTGTTTTAGAGGAGACGTGGTGTTGGACACGCTCTGAATGGATGGTGCATGAGATCTAAAGCTAGCTTGCTATTGCAAGCCACTCCAAAATTGCCTACCCTAGCGTTAATTTTATTAATATTTAATTTTAAGCTCTTTACTGACACTGTTGTCTCCTTGGTAAGCAAGTACGCTAACTAAAAAAAATGTTATTAGGGGCAGAATTGTTGGCTGTGGTGAAAATGATTCCACCACAGTGGGACAGTTGAATTTTGAAAAATTCTTAAATCATTTTCACACAAATATTGTCATTTATATTTATAAAGCATATCAGTATTTATGTAATAATTAATGTATTTTTACAATGGATATTCATGGTTTGAGATTGAAAGTCAGGTCTTGGACAAGGGTAAACCAATAAAATCAAGGGCATTTAAAAGGTATGAAAATATATTTAAAAAATAAAAATGATTGAACCCTGAGACATAAAAGTACAGACATTTGTAGAAAAAAATCCATGCACATTGTGCACATTGGTTTAATGCACAAATGATAATTCGTCAATAATAAATTTTGAATGAAATCAATGGTTCCTGACATATATTTTTATGTATACTATATATTTTTGTTGTGACCCTTTAATAAATCTTATGTATTTCAGAATAAAAATGTGCATTATAGTGGAGTCTAAGATGCAGCTGATCACATGTAGTCTTGGTCTTATTGTGTTTCAACTGGTTTTGAGAGTGGTTGGCATGTACAGTATACTCTTTATAACGATATATAGACTTGATCGATAACCTATGTGCATATGTTTGTGTGATACGTTGTTCATGATTGTTAAGTTACTTTCTTTCCAAGGTTATATTGTGCTTCTCACTCAAGCTTCCTGTGATGTTCTTTCTGTCCCTTTGATCTCCAGAATAATTTCCCAGCCAGCAGTAAACCACGTCTAGCAGATCTCAAATCCACTGTGGATTTATTGACTAGCATTACATTCTTCAGATTGAAGGTATGATAACGTACCTCTAAATCTTATCAAGGAATGGCATGCTATATTGCTCTTTTTGTTGTTTATACTGTATTTGGGAGTTACAGGGATGTGGGTCTTATTTGTAATACATATATTGAGTGACAGATCCTATAGAGATGAATAATTCAATTGTGTTTCATACAGCCTTGAGTAAACGCTCAGTCATTTCTGTCTGCCTGAGTTCATACAGTAGAAAAGGATAATAGAAGGTTTGAGATGAAGATTGATTTCTTTGTGCTGTAAGAGAGAGGCCTTTGTGCGGGCTTTCATAATGGAGATTAGTCACTATTGATTTGACAGCATGCCGCTTGTTAGCAGGAGTTACATTGTTATACAGGTCCTTCTCAAAAAATTAGCATATTGTGATAAAGTTAATTATTTTCCATAATGTAATGATAAAAATTTAACTTTCATATATTTTAGATTCATTGCACACCAACTGAAATATTTCAGGTCTTTTATTGTTTTAATACTGATGATTTTGGCATACAGCTCATGAAAACCCCAAATTCCTGTCTCAAAAAATTAGAATATCATGAAAAGGGTCTCTAAACGAGCTATTAACCTAATCATCTGAATCAACTAATTAACTCTAAACACCTGCAAAAGATTCCTGAGGCTTTTAAAAACTCCCAGCCTGTTTTATTACTCAAAACCGCAATCATGGGTAAGACTGCCGACCTGACTACTGTCCAGAAGGCCATCATTGACACCCTCAAGCAAGAGGGTAAGACAGAAATAAATTTCTGAACAAATAGGCTGTTCCCAGAGTGCTGTATCAAGGCACCTCAGTGGGAAGTCTGTGGGAAGGAAAAAGTGTGGCAAAAAACGCTGCACAACGAGAAGAGGTGACCGGACCCTGAGGAAGATTGTGGAGAAGGACCGATTCCAGACCTTGGGGGACCTGCGGAAGCAGTGGACTGAGTCTGGAGTAGAAACATCCAGAGCCACCGTGCACAGGCGTGTGCAGGAAATGGGCTACAGGTGCCGCATTCCCCAGGTCAAGCTACTTTTGAATCGGAAACGGCGGCAGAAGCGCCTGACCTGAGCTACAGAGAAGCAGCACTGGACTGTTGCTAAGTTTTGCATGTCATTCGGAAATCAAGGTGCCAGAGTCTGGAGGAAGACTGGGGAGAAGGAAATGCCAAAATGCCTGAAGTCCAGTGTCAAGTACCCACAGTCAGTTATGGTCTGGGGTGCCATGTCAGCTGCTGGTGTTGGTCCACTGTGTTTTATCAAGGGCAGGGTCAATGCAGCTAGCTATCTGGAGATTTTGGAGCACTTCATGCTTCCATCTGCTGAAAAGCTTTATGGAGATGAAGATTTCATTTTTCAGCACGACCTGGCACCTGCTCACAGTGCCAAAACCACTGGTAAATGGTTTACTGACCATGGTATTACTGTGCTCAATTGGCCTGCCAACTCTCCTGACCTGAACCCCATAGAGAATCTGTGGGATATTGTGAAGAGAAAGTTGAGAGACGCAAGACCCAACACTCTGGATGAGCTTAAGGCCGCTATCGAAGCATCCTGGGCCTCCATAACACCTCAGCAGTGCCACAGGCTGATTGCCTCCATGCCACGCCGCATTGAAGCAGTCATTTCTGCAAAAGGATTCCCTACCAAGTATTGACTATTGCGTGCATAACTGAACATAATTATTTGAAGGTTGACTTTTTTTTTTTGTATTAAAACACTTCTTTTATTGGTCAGATGAAATATGCTAATTTTTTGAGACAGGAATTTGGGGTTTTCATGAGCTGTATGCCAAAATCATCAGTATTAAAACAATAAAAGACCTGAAATATTTCAGTTGGTGTGCAATGAATCTAAAATATATGAAAGTTTAATTTTTATCATTACATTATGGAAAATAATGAACTTTATCACAATATGCTAATTTTTTTAGAAGGACCTGTATATGGACATACAGACATGCTCTTGTCTTCTCTGCTGCCCCCTGTGTCCAGGTTCTGGAACTGCAGTCTCCCCCGCGTGCGGCCCATGTGGTCAGGGACTGTGTGAAAGCGTGCCTCAACTCCACATATGAGTACATCTTTAACAACTGCCAAGAGCTGTACAACAGACAGTTTCAGCCGGCCGTGGAAGCTGTGAGTAAACACATTCACGTCATGCGCAGGTGTATGTATCTGTCTATCTGCCTATCGGTCTGTCTGTCTGTCGGTCGTTCTATTCTATTTTTCTGTCTGTCTTTTGTTGTCTGTCATTCTATTTTTCTGTATGTCTATTGTCTGTCTGTTCTGTCTATCATTCTGTCTAACTGTCATTGTGTCTATAATTCTGTTTGTTATTCTGTCTGTCTGATACCATCCATTCTTTCTATATTTGTCTGTCTGTCTGTCTTTCTATTCTATTTTTCAAGTCTGTCTGTTGTTGTCAGTCATTCTATTTTTCTACATGTCTATTGTCTGGTGGTTCTGTCTATCATTCTGTTTGTTGTTGTCTGTCTGTGTTGTCTATCTTTCTGTCTGACTGTCATTCTGTCTGTCTGACTCTATATTTTTCTGTTGGTCTGTCTGTCGCTTTGTCTCTTTTTCTGTCCATTGTTCTGTCTATCATTCTGTCATTTTATTTGTCCTTCGATTTATCTGTCCTGTATGTCGTTCTGACTTTCTATAATTCTGTCTGTTCTGACTGTCTGTTGTTCTGTTATTCTCTCTCATTCTGTCTGTCATTCTTTCATTCTATCTGCCCTTCTGTCTGTTGATCTGACTGTATGTGTTCTGTCTATCTTTCTGTCATTCTGTCTATCATTCTGTCTGACTGTCATTCTCTCATTCTATCTATTCTTCTGTATCTACTGTATCATTCTGTCAGTCTGTATGTCTTTTTCTATCTTTCTGTCTATCTCTCTATTTGTCTGTCTGTCTATCATTGTATCCATCATGCTATCGTTCTATTCAACAGAAACCAAAAGAAAGGAAAGAGGTAGAAGAGGGTGAAGAAGAGGAAGATAAGAAGGATGAGAAAGAGGAAGAACTTGCTGCTATAGAAGAACCAGGACCAAGCATTCAGAATTTGGACTTCTGGCCCAAACTCATCACCTTGATAGTTTCCATCATAGAAGAGGACAGGAACTCCTACAGTCCGGTCATAAATCAGTCAGTGACTGCACAGATACACATAATATCACACACAAACACATGAGCTGATACGTTTAACCTGGTGTGTCCTGTGCAGGTTTCCTCAGGAGCTTAATGTAGGGAAAGTCAGTGCTGAGGTCATGTGGACACTCTTCGCACAGGACATGAAGTATGCACTAGAAGGTATGAAGAAATATACATTATTTTATTATGTATGGGAAGTGTGTACGCCCTTAAAGTATGTCAGTGTGTACTACAATTCTTTTTTCTTTCTTTTTTTTGAGATTACCCTCCTAACATTGCTCCATCTCTCCTTTTTATTTGTCTCTGTTTTCAGTTCTTAAACATATTGTCCTTGATCATTGGAAGAATGGTAAAGGTCAAAGATTATAAGGAGTCATGAGAGTGTGAACTTGGACTTGCATGTCTGGATATAGATACAAGATAATCACATCACTCTGTTACATGCTAAGGGGCCATAATATACACTTTTGTAACATTTCTTTTTTAGTTCTATTATCATTAGTTTACATTAACATATTCTACCAGTTCATTGACCCTTTGAATTAACCAGGTAATGTGAATTTGCATGCAAAATGAGCTGTGATTCCAATATAGTTGGCACTACCAAATACTTTAATAACAGCTTCTATGATTTTGACACAGTGAAATAATAGTATTGGGTGATTATTTATAGTATCGGCCCTACTTCCTCCTTTTGTCACCACGATTGGGTGCTGGGTTATGGATAATAATAAATATGTTCAGTATTATGTTAATGTGCTCATTGTGACAAGCTGTGAGCTTTGCATTGTGGAGGTTTTATTTCAAAGCAGCAATGCAAATCTGCTCAAATCTTTTGTGATGATAAGACCCCTTTAAAGGTTTATAACACTCTTTTTGGTCTCAAGTCCTCACTCTCTCATTTCTACAGCAGAGTTAGAGAATAGAACCCCCAGTTTCGTTTTAGATCTTCCGAGTAGGAGTAAACAGGAGTTAGACACCTCACTGAAAAAAATCATCTTTTCCTTTTGATCCCAGCCTCCTTTTCTTTTGAAACCACCCCTTTTATTGCACACCTGCACTTTTTTCTTTCTTTCTCAAGTGTTCTTCATCTCTCTCGTCTCTCCTGCCTTCTTTTCTTGTTTTTAGCACCTGCTACATTTCATATTCGCAGACTTGATTTTTACGCTGGTAAGACATACGGTTAAGTCGCTGTGAGAGTGTGTGTGTGCACGTGTACACTGCTGTTCAAAAGTTTGGGGTCGGTAATATTTTTTTGTGTTTTTGAAAGAAGTCTCTTCTGCTCATCAAGACTGCATTTATTTAATCAAAAATACAGTAAAAATGATAATATTGCAAAATAGTATTTCAATTTAAAATAACCATTAAAAAGAACAGGCATTTATTTTAAATTGAAAAAAAATTGAAAAAAAATTTTGGTAAATTTTTTTTATAAATTTAGTGCGTCCCTGCTGAATAAAAGTATTAATTTATATATATTTTTGAATTCTTACTGACTTCAAACATTTCACTTGGAGCGTATGTGTGTGAAGTGCATTTTTTTTAGCGTTAGCCTCTCTGAGTGAGTACAGTTTGAGACTGGGATGAAACAGCAGTTCATTCTTAGTTTATAGCTTAGCGGAGAATTAATATGTTGAAGCCGAAGGAAATTCGTGACAAGGTAAATGAAATTAAATCTGTCGACTCATGCTTGCTGTCTCCCCAGAGCATGAGAAGCTGAGGTTGTGTAAAAGTGCGGACTACATGAATCTGCATTTTAAAGTCAAATGGCTCTACAATGAATACGTCTGCGACCTGCCTGCCTTCTCTGACTCTGTCCCAGAGTACCCATCGTGAGTCACGCTGCTTCTAATACTCTTTCAGAGAATCTTTGGCTAAAGTTTTCTCTTTTTTTTCTTCAAATAATCTGCAGTTTATTCTAGTTTTATTTTCTCACTCACACTCTGTCATCACCTACTGTCCCAAATCAACTGCATGCCTGGCTTACATGCCTGAATACTTTCTTCTGATGTTTAAACCTTCTTGACTATTTGCTGCTTTGCTGCCCTTCTGCTTCATTCCTCCTCCTGTTTCTCTATATTTCTTCCTTCATTTCCCATGTGTAGGTGGTTTCTGCCGTATGTTCTCCAGTGGCTGGCTGAGAATGAGGAAGTGTCGATGGAGTTTATGCATGGTGCCCTTGAGAGGGATAAAAGAGAGGCGGTACGGTTCAGTGACTAACTTTTCTGTGTGGTTTGCTCTCTTATAAATTGCTTCTTTGCTGTTGGTCTAGGATCTAAAACATGGTTTGTCAAATAAAATTGCTGCCTGCTGTCTACTACCTGTAAGAGTGTTGAATTTTATTCAAATTAACAGAGTTCAAATTTGCTTTGAGTTATTTAAAGGTCAAATGCTTTTTAACATGCCTTCATCGTTTATTTTTGCGACTTTTCAATGGAACTTTTATGTGTGCAATATTGTTCAAAAGTTTAGGGCTGGTACATTTTTAATGGTTTTTGAAAGAATTTATACTCACCAAGGCTGCATTTATTGTGAAATATAATTACAATTTAAAATAAATGTTTTCTATTTTTTTTTTATATACACTTGTAATTTATTCCTGCGATGGCAAAGCAGAATTTTCGGCATCATTACTCTAGTCTTCAGTGTCACATGATTCTTCAGAAATCATTTTAATATGCTGATTTGTTGCTCAAGAAAACATTTCTTCTAATTATCAGTGTTAAAAACTTTGCTGCTTAATATTTTTGTGAAAACTGTGATGCATATTTTCAGTATTCTTTGATGAATACCCCCCCCCCCCCAGCATTTATTTAAAAAAAAAAATGTTTTGTTACTGTCACTATTTATCAATTTAATACATCCTTGATGAGTAAAATTGTTGTTATTATTTTTTATGAAATTACAGCTGCTTCAGTGGTGTCATTTCCACCACACTACACCATTTTTACCATAATTTTACTCAAAGTAATTATTTACTAAGGGGAAAACTTTTAAAAGAAGAGCATGTCTAAGATCAATTTTGAAACGTGATATCTGTGAAGGAAACAGAGAAAAATCAAGATTCATATAACTTTTGAACAGAATATTTTTTCATAATTTCCAATCAAAATGTAATTTTGCCAAGTATTGTAAAGGTGAGATAATACTATTTATTTCTGTTTATGTAGGATACATAAAATGCTGTTGTAAAATGCATAAACTTCTCATGACTTTCAGAAAAAAAAATACTTCTGTTGTGTATGTATGTCCAGTTTTGGACCTTGAGAGTAGACCCATAAATAAGATAGTAAGCATATAAAAAAAAAAATCTTCAAAAGATCCTCTCCTTGCTTTTCCACAGTTCCAGCAGACATCTGAGCATGCGTTGTTCTCCTGTTCAGTCGTGGACATCTTCACTCAGCTCAACCAAAGCTTTGAGATCATCAAGAAACTAGATTGTCCTGATCCTGCAGTGGTCGCCCAGTACAACCGACGCTTTGCCAAGGTGAAAACCAGGAGCAGAGAATGTCAGAAAGATGATAGATGTAAAAGGGAGGCAAAATAAATATGTGCTGTCTTTAGACCATCATCATCTGTTTATAAGCCTGTGAGTCATATTTAACATAGACGTCTGATGCAGAGACATCTTTGTTGAAGCCCACAGGTTTTGTTGGAGCTGAGATGTATTTACATTTTATTTCAATTTTAGTGAGGACATGACTAAATACTAAATAGAATTGTCTGACATGATCATAATTATGGTATTTTTGATATCACCTTTTTCAGTAATCAGCATATTGAGGTCTATTTACGGGAAAAAACTAGCTGCTTAATGCATCTGCCCATGAAAAATTCATTAGTTTTCAACAACAAAGTCAATTTATCAGCCATTCCAGATACCAGCTCAGTATGAGGTGTAGTTCATTTACTCTACATAATGTTTTGATGTAATATCTGTTCTTTCTTTTCATTTTTTTCCCCCTTTCACTGTCAGACTATAACCAAAGTGCTCCTGCAGTATTGTGCTATTCTAACCAAGAGCTTCTCCTCCTATTGTGAGAAAGAAAAGACGGTGAGTGCTGACAAAAAAAAGTGTTAAGACTAGTCAAACACTTTATTTGAAGCTAAAATGTTGTGTGGTTAAGAGTCCAATTAGGCCTAAATTCTATCTTGTCTTTTTCTCTATCTTTGTGTTGTTCACTCCCTCCTGCATCTCCCGCAGCCGTGTGTGTTGATGAATAATGTTCAACAGATACGTGTGATGTTGGAGAAGATGTTTGAATCTATGGGGGCCAAACAGGTGAGGGAAATATGAAGTGATAGCTGCTAATGACAGGGCCAATAATAGGAGGTTATGGAAGTTATGGTTAACTGTGTTGCAATATTTAGTGAACTGTCACCTAGGCAACATTTTTATGCTTTTTTTCATAGACTTGCATAAAGTACTGTGTATATATATATATATTTCTTACATATATATATATATATATATATATGAGGCAATAGCACCAATAGAATGGTGCTTTTTATGCAACAAAAGTATGGTGCTTTATAATGTACACTACTATTCAAAAGTTTGGGATCGATAAGATGTTTTTGAAAGAAGTCTCTTATGTTCACCAAAACTTCATTTATTTGATCAAAAATACAATAAAAACAGCAATATTACAAAGTATTATTTCAATTTAAAATGATCGTTTTCCATTTTAATATACTGTATTTTAGAATGTAATTTTTATTCCTGTGATAGCTAAGCTTGTCCAGTCTTCGGTGTCTCTTGATCCTTCTGAAATCGTTCTAACATGCTTATTTGATACTCTAAAATGATCTGATTATTATTATTTGATGCTTATTATCAATGTAAAAAAAAAAGAAAAGGTTGTGCTGCTTAATATTTTTGTGGAAACTGATACTTTTTTTCAGGATTCTTTGTTGAATTGAAAGAACAGCAATTTTTAGAAATAGAATCTTTAGTAACATCATAAATGTGTTTACTGTCACATTTGATCAATTTAATGCATCCTTTCTGAATAAAAGTATTAATTTCTTAAAAAAATTGGGGTCTTACTGACCCCAAACTAAGACCCTAAACTTGAATGGTAGTGTACCTAATTTAGCCAAAAATCTAAGACAGTGTCACCCTTTACTCTTTCACCACCAGCGGGTTTTTTTCTTTTTTCTTTTCTTTTTTTTTTTTTTGCCAGCCACCGCCAGCATTTTTGGTCATTTTCACAAAAATTTCATGATCCCCAGAATATTTTGTTGTATGAATATCTGAGCATGCAATATGTCCAAAGAAAGAACAGACCCTGTGCTTTAAACAAAATTCTAGCCTCATGCATTCTTTTTTATCAACACTTGAATGTCGGTAAGTTTCATAAAAAAATCAACATTTTGAGCAAAAAACTGAGCAAATTGCGTTTTTGTCAAAGAATACATCTGGATCAGATTCAGATCGATGATCAAAAATACAGATGGAGTAGACTCCTTTAACATTTAGTTACATTAGGCCATTTTGAAATGCTGTTGTTGATCATCGCATTATTTTTTATATGCATCTGCTTACATATGAGATCGCTCGTTTCTGCTTCTTCTTTGCCTGTGATTTGATTTTGGAGATACTGTACTCGTTCAGGAGAGGCGTAATAACGCCCCCGTTTTCTCATAAATGACAAGATAACTAGTCAATGGAAGGAAAGAGTTAATGGATAAGGCAGTACCGACAGAATGCTCTTATTTATCCTGTATTTGTGGGTATTTTTATGCTCCTTAGAGGATCGAGGAGTTTGCGTAGCAACAACATGCTAACATCAGAGTGAGCGCTAGTTGAGTTTTGTGTGCTTTTGTGAGTCTATGAAAATGGATTTTTTGGTTTGATGAAGATGGACCTACTGGCATTTTGCGCTTGATATGTTTGTGGTGAGCAATGAATTGAATGTTTATTATCATTCAAATGTTACACACCTTTTTGAAGTTTCTGTTGAATCATCTCAGTTTTTGTATGCATTTTGTGTGTGTGTGTGTGTGTGTGTGTGTGTGTGTGTGTGTAGTTTACTGCTGAGGAAGAGAGGGTAGGTCAAGAGATGTATTTTTAAGATGAACCATCCCTAATTCTCTGTGTGATTTTGTGCATTACTATGTGTTGTATTTAGACCTTTTCACTAGGTTGTAGTGCCCTTGTTGTTCCACCTTAGTGCCGCCCATATGGTTCAGTGTTTCGTAGTGTTGTTCTCTTAGTATAAAATCCCTAAAACACTAACTTTGATCTCTCCTTTTGCTCCCAGCTGGAGAATGAGGAGGAGCCTGAGGACGATGAGGAGGTGTGTCGAGAGAGAGAGTGTTTGTGGATAGGGTCCCAATTAACTTCCAATTACCTATATTGACCATATTGACCCATAAATATTGTTGTCACTTTACAATAAGTTTTCCTATGTTAACATTAGTTAAATGCTGAATATTAGTTAACATAAACTAACAATAACTAATTCTTCTACAACATGTATTAATTTTATGTAATGTTAATGTACTAGTACATTTTTTAAATCAAATGTCATATCTGTTAACATTAGTTAATGCACTGTGAACTAATATGAATATTTTCATTACGTAACATTAACAACGGTTAATAAATACTGTAAATATATATATATACGCATTGTTAGTTCATATTAGTTAAAGGGTTAGTTCACACAAAAATGAAAAAATTGTCATCATTTACTCACCCTCATGTTGTTCCAAACCTGTAAGACTTTCATTCCTCTACAGAACACAACTGCAACTACCACTTTGATGAGCTTTTTGAAGTGTCAAAGTGGGTAGTTGCGTAGCTGTCAATAGAGGGACAGAAAGCTCTTAGCCTGGGAAAACCCAGACGAACTTCCGGCAAATTTAGATTTGCTCTGCAAGTTAGTCTGGCGAAGAGCCCATTCAAGCTCATTTCCAATCTTTCCAAATCGAGGCACCAAACACAAACGTTGAGGCGGGCTTTACAAGATGACGATCGATCTGATTGGTTTTAAGGTCTATGCAATTGCTTACAGAGGCATTTGAGCGACGTCCGTTGGTGACGCCCCTTTGGAAATGAGCTGTAAATGAACCTTCCCCAGACCCTAACTCAGTTGCGACTGAGAAGGGTCTGGTTTTAACCAGGCTAGAAAGCTCTCAGATTTCATTAAAATATCGTAATATGTGTTCAGAAGAAAAACAAAAGATATACTGTTTGGAATGACATGAGTATGAGTAAATGAAGACAATTTAAATTTTTCATCATCATCATCTAATCCTGTAATGCAATAACTACTTTCAACAAAGAGACCTTATTATAAAGTGTTACTAATATTTCTTTCCCTTAGACAATGTGTGGTGCATTCTTTTTTTAAATCACCATTTATCATGATTTTGTTACTCATGTTTTCATTGCAATGCTCTCATTTGGTGCTTGGTCATATTTAATAATATTTTGGCCTTGTATTTAATTTCTTTCTTCCAGTTAGGCAATAAGTGTGTGTGTGTGTGTGTGTGTGTGTGTGTGTGTGTGTGTGTGTGTGTGTGTGTGTGTGTGTGTGTGTGTGTGTGTACAAATGCAAACGTGGTCTTGTTTGAGCGTATTTGTTGAAAACTGGGGGTCACAAACACAAAATTCTGTTTCTTTTGGTCTCCCTCTGCTCAGGCCATCACTGATGATGAAGGCAATGAGGTCTGTACACTCAACACTGGTACAGAGGAGTGTGGTTGGGGGGGGGGGTGTTTTGCAAGATTTTGTGTTAATCAACGAGGCTGTGAAACTCTTCTGCTACTACCTATCACCTTTTTTTCTGTTTTGTTCTTTGTTTTCACTATTACTCATCCTTATTTCTCATTACTAGTCGGATGAATCGGATGCTAAGGTGAGAAACAGGCTTATGTCTCACCTGATGCGCTTCCTTATGAAGCTGTTTATCAAACATATGAATCATTATAAATAGCTGACAGAGACATGCAGTGACAAAGTGACTGGATGCAATGCAGCAATTACCATACAGTATATGCCTACTAGCAAGTTGTTGACAGTACAGAGTGTTGCACTACCAGTCAAAAAAAAAAAATATATTTTCACCAAGGCTATATTTATCTGGTCAAAATACAGTAAAAACAGTAATATTGTGAAATATTGTTAAGATTTAAGTACAAAAATGTGCTTATTGTGTTGATGTTGTATTGTAAAACACTTTTGCTGCTATTGAGGTGTGATACGGGTAAGGTTAGGGGCTGGTGTGATGGTATGGATAGGTTTAAGGGTAGGTTAAGGTGTAAGGGAAGGGTCAACTGTGTAATTACAAATGTAATTATATAAACTAATTACAGCTGTAATTACATGCTGGTATTTTTTAAATATAAGTACAATGTAAAAACATATGTATGTACACAATAAGTCCATTGTATCAAATTATTAATTTCAATGTAAGTACATAGTACTTAAAGCCACTTAATATAAAGTGTGACCGATTTTTCTATTTAATATATTTATATTTTATTTACGCAAGTCTTCAGTCACATGATCCTTCAGAAATCATTCTAATTTGCTGGTTTGGTGCTCAACTGACATTTTTTTATTGTAAATGTTGAAACAGTAGTGCTGCTTAATATTTTTGTGGAAAGCATGATGCATTTTTCAGAAAGGCATTTATTTGAAATTCTTTTTTTTTTTGTAACCTTGTAAAAGTCTTTACTGTGACTTTTGACCAATTTAATACATCCTTGCTGAATAAAAGTATTAATTTCTTTAAAAAATAAAAAAACAAATCTTACTGACCCCAAACATTTAACTGTAGTATAATTGAAGCTGCATTTAATTTTCATATGTTCTTGTCACTTTATTTTAATGTGTATCAGTGTTTTAATTGTTTAGTTTCTCTGTTTATTTATGTTTTTGTCTGCATTCTGTATCCACTTCTTTCCTATCAGTCTGGAATTTCGGATTCAGAAGGATCAGAGGTACGTTAAGAGAACGTTAAGAGCCCTTTTTAGAAGATGCACTACAATCAAAAGCTGTGCTGATATATATTTATCTATCAGGTTTTCATTTAGTCATTACATTAATGTCTTGTTTTTGTGAAATGCAAGGGCAGATTGTGGCTGTGTACAAAATTGCATACTCTCTTTACTTTGCGACCAATAAAAAAGTATGTTTTATATAGTATGAATGTAATTCGGATGTACTGTACTACATTCGCCATGTTATCATTGACGTGACCTACCAGCGTCAGTTGCGTCGCTTCACTGCCATTCACAAATCCTCTCCCGTGGCCTCATGGGATAGTAAAGTGTCCATCGTATGCAACGTATGTAAGAAGTATAGGTTATCCGGGTACTTTTTACCTACTCAGTTTTTTATGAATACTATGAATTTGGACATACTTTAGTCACATACTGTTTTTCAGACAGTATGTGACTAGATAGTAGGGAAGAATGCTATTTTGGATGCAGCCAGACTAAAGACTAAACACAGGGATTAAAACAGAAAGGGGGTGAGACAATTTTTCGAGTGAACTATTCCTTTAAAACTAAACGTGATTAAGTCAAATATGATAGACCAGACGGGTCTTTAGATTGCAGTCACACTCTGTCATGCACATTAAAGCTTAATTGACCTGTTAATTGCGACCAGATAATTTAATGTAGCGCTAAAGCTTTAAAAGGATTTGTGCCCTTAATTGATTCCTGTATCCCAAAAAGAGCAGTGACTCTGAATAAGAGCATTAGTGAGGAATAAAATGTGTTGGTTCTCTGTGTTCATACAGTAAATAGAGTTATAGTTAAAATATATTGATTAGATATAAATATTGATTAGATTAGATACAAATGCTATATCTTTAATTGGAGGTGTGTGAGTACTCTGTGTGACGTGTCCTGTGGAGTTTGTGTTCTAGGCTCCAGCTGTGATGTTAATGATTGCAGCTGGGTTAACAGCATCATTACATAATACAGTCCAATTAAAACACAACTCCACATGCTGAAGAGTTACACTATAAAAGATCTGGAAAGTCCATTGAATAGAAATCAAATACTCTAGGGGTGAATTCACTGAACAGTTGTGACACTTTTGCATATGGTATTTCAGCACAAGCTCCTGCGTCTTATTCACTAACCACCCGCAATCCAGTTAAATCAGACACTATCTGCTATCCGTGTCCTGTTTAAGTCATCATCAGTCTTTTTAGCACAAACACACTTCCTTTTTGTGTAAATTAAGTTTACTTTGCTTAAATTTTTTGTTTGCCGGATTTCAAGGTTAATTTATTGTCATTCCATATACATTTTCACATGAAGGAATGAAACTAAGCAGCTTCGTCAATAAATAACACAATAGCAATAACATTTATCTGATTTACATATTTCCCTTAGTGAATCGAGCCTTAAAACTATGCAGACTGCACAAAATAATGAACATTATATATTTTTCATTTATTTGTTTATCTGTGTATTTAATATTAAGTTGTTATAAGTGTTTCGGTGGTTTAAAGACTCAAATCAAGGAATGTTTTTGAGCAGGTTGGTGTTTCTAATTGGTGGCGCACTGGATTGTAATTTGAAAATGTATGATATATATTTATCTGTAGATTGACAACAAAGAGAAGGAGAATAAGGTTGGTTTTGTAAATAAAGATAGTGAACCCATTTGACTAGTGGCTGTATTGTGTTTTGAAACCCAGTTGGTCAGTGCTTTGTGCCTTGTATACCTTGACTATCTTTTATTCCCATTGTTTCCTATCCTCCCTTCAGTATTGTATAAAAAAAGTGGTCAATAATAATAGTTAGTTAACTAAAGATTAGTTGCGTTTTAGTACTGTGTTGTCACATGTCACTCCAAAGAAGTGAAATACAGCAGCAGCAGTTTTCAGACTTAGCAGACATTCTTCTAGTGTCCACACCTACAGTAATGTGTCAATGTTTTGCTGTGTGGATTGTGTTATTGTGTCCAGCCATTTTAAAAGTCAGACATGAACTGGCAGTTTTCAATTAATTCTGCATTTTAGAGATGATGCTTTGATGACAAATCTTCCTCTGTCCTTGAGTTTATGTGAGTCAGGTGTTGCCAGTCTCTGTCAGTGTGCATGGTCATATTATTTAGCAATGAACCTTTTGACTGGTATGGTGTGTGTGTGTACTTGCACAACTATCTTTGTAAGGACCAGTTTGCGTTTTATACCATCAGAGTGAGGACAAAGTGAGTAAAGTGATTTTACTCAGATTTGACATTTTGTCCGATCCCCACTTTCTGAGACCCCTTTAAAGGCCTGTTTGAAGAATGTAAAAATGCAGAAAGTTTTCTGTGATGGGTAGGGTTAGTGTTAGGGGATAGAAAATACAGTTTGTACTGTATAAAAACCATTACGTCCCCACAAAGATGGCGAACCTGGTGTTTTGTGTGGGAAAGAAAGAAAGAAATACAGAGGGAGAGTCATTTAATACCCATTTGATAAAAACTTAATTTATCTTACAAGCAATCAGTATTATAATATGTTTGTTATATTAACATACATTACCATACAAAAGTTTGGGGTCAGTAAGTTTATTTGTTTTTGTTTTTTAAAGAAATTAACACATTTATTCAGCAAGGAAGCATTAAACTGATCAAAAGTGACTGTAAAGACATTTTTAATGTTACAAAAGTTTTCAAATAAATGCTGTTCATTTGAAATTTCTATTCATCAAAGAATCACTGTTTCCACAAAAATATTAAGCAGCAAAAATGTTTTCAAAATTGATGATAATAAGAAATTTTTCTTTAGCACCATATCAGCATTAAAATGATTTTGCCAATGATTTATATATAAAAATATATACAAATAGAAAAATTATATTTTAAATTATTAATATTAATTAATTAATATTTCACAATATTACTATTTTATTGTATTTTGATTAAATAAATGCAGCCTTGGTGAGCATTTTTCAAAAACAAAATCTTACTGATACCAAATTTTTGATATATATTACCATATAATAACTGAGTTTACATAAATGCAGTGCAGTGGGTGAATGTCATTTTTAAATCAGATTAATCTGTGCCCAATTGTCCTAACCAGTTGGGACAATAAAAACCATCACTTCCTGTCCCAACATGATGCGACTGCAGTGAGCATTCAGTTAGTTTCTTTAAATGAAACATCAAATATCTTCTGACTGCTGTTATTGTCATGTCACACAGCAGTTTTGCATTCTGGTTGTTGTGATTAGGCAAATTTTTCAATTCCACTCCCTCTAGCTGTTTTTAATGCACAAACACATCCTATGTGAACAGCCCCTTGAGCATTCGGCTGATCCTGTTCAGAAATTCATCTTTCTTCTCTCCGTCACCCTCACCCCCTGCCATTCATCCATCTGTTATTGACTGTTGTTTTCACCATTTCTCCTTTCATCTGTATGTACAGCTTGACAGGCAGAAGGTAAATGCCTTAGTTTGATGTATGACCATCGTAGTGTAGTAGTCCGTGTCGTCGAATCGGATGCTTTGTGCAGATGAATCAAATATTTATGAAGCCAGTTTCTTCAACTTCTTCCTCTTATTACCCAGTAGAATTATGTATCTAGATCCTTCTTTCCTTCCCTACAATTCTGTATGCGGAAGATATTGTGTTTGAGTTCACCTCTGTGTGTATTTACATTTATCAGATCTTTAAAGTTTTTCTTGGTTTGTTTACCGTTATGTTCTTATTTGGCTCTTTATTCGTTCTTACTTTCTACAGTCTCTTGCGAAGAAAGAAAAGGTGCGTGCACTTACAGTATTTTGGGTTGTTCTGTACTTGACTTAAAGTTTGTGTGTATATATTTATCACCTGAATGTCTATGGTGGTCACAGCCCTGGGGATGAGCAGAAGTACTCTGAAGTGACAGCAATAATCGATCAAAAACTACTTGATGGAGTGCAGCTGAAGGCATAGAATAGAATGCAAAGTCTTGAGATGACTTTTTAAGTTTAAGTAGTCCTAACCTGACACATCCTAATAACAGTGTTTGTGGTGCAAGATGCTACTTGTTGCACATAGAACAACAATTAAAAAAATTGTACCACTCCATTATTTTGAAGTTTGCACCCCTCAGAAATGGGGCAGATGGTCCGCAGTGGCATGTGTTTGGTAGTGTTATTATTTAGTTCTATATATGTTACAATGAATTGAGACAACAAGGACTCACTAAATTAATCAAAATATAACTTTTTTTGACATTATTAATGTCCTTAATATCTATTTAAAATAAATGCCCGTTCTTTTGAACTTTGTCAGAGAATCTTGAAAAAAAGTATCGTTTTCTTCAAAAATGTTAAGCAATACAGTCTTTTTTAACACTGATAATAATAAGAAATGTTTCTTGAGCATCAAAACAGCATATTAGAATGAGATTAGAAGGATCATGTGACACTGAAGCCTGAAGTAATGGCTGCTGAACATTCAGCTTTACCGTTACAGGAATAAATTACTTTAAAATAGAAAACAGTAATATTTCACAATGTTTCTGTATTTTTGTTTTTTGTTTTTCATCAAATAAATTGATAGAGAGCATGATATATATGTTTTTACCTAGTCATTAAAAATGATATCAGAGATATTTAAAACATTTAGCTTCTTGGCTCAGTTAGGGGATCATATTAATGATAATTTTGTGCTATAATAACCTAATTAGCAAATGTTTGCATTTATTTCCATTATTATATTGAGTAATGCATCATCATTCTGTACATGCACATGCATTTCTAAATATATTACAATTTAGCACTAAATACATACTGTTCTTAAGAGGGCCATCTTTCCCCTGCCTTACCACGTAACTGTGGTTACAGTTATTTATAAATAATACAGTGTCTTACCATGTTTATTATAAGGCATTATGTAATGAATAATATGTGCTCATTAGAGTTGACCTATATGTGCTTATAGTTCCTATGTTGTATGTGTATTTCAATGTTTTTGTGAGTCATTATATGTTTGTTTCCATGTTCTGGCATCAGGGGGAAAAGAAGGACAAAGAGAAGGAGGTTTGTGTGCGCACACACACACACAAACACACACACACACACACACGCACAATCTCTCTCTCTCTCTCTCTCTCTCTCTCTCTCTCTCTCTCTCTCTCTCTCTCTCTCTCTCTCTCTCTCTCTCTCTCTCTCTCTCTCTCTCTCTCTCTCTCTCTCTCTCTCTCTCTCTCTCTCTCTCTCTCTCTGTGTGTTTGTCTGTGGTAGCATTGCCCCATAGTCTCTGAATCAACAGGACTCTGTGTGATATTGAATGTAATTTTTTTCTATGTCTCAAGGATGATAACACTACCACAGAGGTGGGTGATGGAGCTGAGGTAATAAGCTGATGTGTGTGTGTGTGGTACTTTCTGAAACATGATAGAACCACGTCTCATTAGTGTGAGGATCAAGTGTGTGTATAAAATCTGATGCGAAGGAGAGATGTGTGTTGTTTTGCTGTAATCCTGTCCCTAGGGCTTCAGTACCTCATTGTCAGAGTCTTGTTCTTAGGTGGAATAGGATTTTTGTTCCCTGATGTGAAACAATTACCCATAATTCAAAGCTTAAATAATGATGTACCGCAGGCAAAAAAAATAGGATTTAGCTGTTGTCAGTGAATAAATGATCATTGTTTTGGTAAACACAGTAACAGATGCTTATTAAACTTAGAGCGTTGTCTTAGAGCGTTATTGTTGAGCAGAAGTCTAGAATACTCATTGGGAAAATCCATGTATTTTTATGGGTAGTTTAAGGTAGTCTCGTGTCGCCAGAATTTTGACTGGATTCTGGTCAACTTTGCTACTTATTTTAGGCCAAAATTAGTGATGTGAAGTTGAGTTCAATTATAATTAATTGAACCAATAGCCAAATTCGTCCACATATTCAATCTTTGATCATATTTTGAATTTGCAAATCATTAAAATGCAACCAAAGACAAATTATGCAAAAATTATTAGTTCACCTCCCCTTCTGCATCTTTTAATCTTTTTGAGTCTTTTTATTAATTTCTCATGTGACAGATATATAGGCTATTTACAGGAAACAAAGTGGATATATTCACCCTGATACATATTTGGAGCAGAGTCATACATTCATGATTGAAAGGATTTTGAATATGCACAATTATGATAAAATGAACAAAATTCTCGAATTCTCTCTCCTACCCACACACACTTTCATTACACAACCTTTTCCAGAATCCTGGAAAAAACATTCCCACAAAAATATTAAGCAGCACAACTGATTTCAACTGCGATAATAATAAGAAATGTTTCTTGAGCAGCAAATCAGCATATTAGAATGATTTCTGAAGGATCATGTGACACTGAAGACTGGAGTAATGATGCTGAAAATTCAGCTTTGCCATCACAAGTAAATTACATTTCAAAATATATTAAAATAGAAAACATGTATTTTAATTTGTAATAATATTTCACAAAATTACTGTTTTTTTTACTGTATTTTTGATCAAATAAAGGCAGCATTGGTGAGCAGTAGATACTTTTTTCAAAAATCTCTAAAAAAGGATACAGACCCCAAACTTTTGAACGGTAGTATAGTAGGGATGAATGCATTTTCAGATACAGCCTTTTTATTTTTTCAAAAATGTGTCTTCCTGAACTGACTCCATGTTTTCTAGACTCACAGCTGAATTCACAAACCATAACCTTACTAAGAAATTAGTTGTCCGTCACTTCCTACACATCACACAATACATTAGCCACTGAAACTCACATAATAATTTTTTGACGTGTGATTTCGCTAACTCTCAGAGATGGTGATATGAGCTGTTATATGGAGGTTTTAGATCCAGTCGCTTTTGGACTCCCGTTTATTAAACTTTGTGTCCACTGTGATGAGTAAATCCAGTTGTCATTCCCAAAACCTGAGTGTGTGAATGTAGCCTTAAACAGTGAATAGATTAGACATCAGAACTATCAGATACTCAGATGCTGTTGGAGTTTGACTTTTAATGTTTTTTTCCCATTTATTTATTTTATTCGTCAGCCCAAATATGAGGGAAACGAGGTGTGTGATGTTTCTCTTTCAGTTTAAACTTAAACATTCCTGCATATATCTCAATTCTAACATTCAGAAGCATCTGTTCCATTGAGGATTTGCTCAGCTGTATCATTTTTCTCTCTTTGCCTTTTCTTTTGTTTTCCTGTGTTATTTTGTCTCTCGGTAGAAAGAGGCAACAGTCGACACAAAAAAGGTGCGATAATCATTGTGTGTGTGTGTGTGAGTGTGTGTATGTATGTGTGAATGAGACAGTGTCTTGTTGTTTTGCTAGAAGCCTGGCTATCTCTTCCCTCCTCCAGAGACTTTCCCTATCACTGTGATAGCATTGTGCAAACAGACACGCATGCATTTATAATCAACTCTGCATTCATTGGCCCTAGTGCAAGTCCAGATGTATTTGTTCACTTAAGCCACAATTAAAAATGTAACAATTTCCACAAAGTTTTATGACCAGAAGGTGTCCAAATAAAAGTATATCTGTTATTTTATACTGTTAACACTAAGATATTTTTGTAAAATGTTTTGCTTGAAAATTGTAATTTTGCTGTCTGTCTTTAATATAATACCACTTTGTTTGATACTTTATTTATTCATATATTATGATTAAAGTGTCCAAATACTTTTTGGCGCCGCTAATGTGCCATATTTTAAAACATTTATTGATGCTTTCTGGTTTTAATAGCCATAGACTAGAAGACAAAGAACAAACAAGACCTACTTGAAAGTTTTCTCATTTTTACCACCCTGATTGCCAGAACCACTGTCGATATTGTGTGATATGTTTTAATTGTCTTTCTTCAGCACCGTTAAACTGAATAAACAATAGTTTATTATAGTTTTTCATTATGGGAATGAAAAAGTAACTCCTGCACTCTTTGTCTTGGTATGCTTTAGTCCTGCTTTAATTAAGCTGTTGTTGGATCTGACAGATATATTGCTGAAGATTTTTCTTACCGTTGAAAAACGGTTTTAATAGAGAAAGTATACAATTTGTTTCACCTACATGATGCTGATGCGCTTGCAGAACCATGACAAACAGACATGGGGATTTTTCCCTACATCCTCTCCTCGCCTCTGCCTAGTTTAAGTGCCGTATTTTCTATTAAACTGACACTTCTTCCCGTGTGTGTGTGTGTGTATACGTGTTACTCTCTCAACAGCTCGACACAGAGGCTGCAGATATCCTCAATGACCTGCAAGGGAAGCTTAATTCTGTTCTGGATAACCTGAGTGCCATGTTTGTAAAGAGGTAAACTTAATTTTCTGTGCCTGAATTTCATCTGAATGTCATTATTACAGTATTTTTGAGTGTTCTGCTTAGAAATGTCATCTTTGTCATAGTAGCATTTTCAGAAATTAGGTTACTTTTTTGTTCTTTTTATGTGTTATGTTTGGGGGAGGGGGGGTGGTTTGGTTTTGCATTTTAAGCAATTTATATTTTGTACAATCCTGGGCAAAAAAAATGGACCAAGCCCAAAATGGTTTAACACTAAGCTTTTAATTGCTTTAACCACAAACTATTGGTCAGGAAATTAGCAACATTTAAGCAAATGCATTACTTAAAAAGCCATTGGTGTCTCAGGAAAAACATCAAAGACTGAATGAAGTTGTTGGCACCAATAGCCTTGTGTGTTATATCTATATAATATATATAACTCTCTCTCCGCCTCATGCTTTCCTGTCTCATCTGCACTGTCCTATCTAATAAAGGCACAAAATTTCCAAAATCATATCTTCTAAAAAAAAAAAAAAGACAGAATGAAATATTTGGCAGAATATGGGAAGCTGTGTGTGGAGTGATGAATCACAATGAAACACGAGTTGCATGGCGATGTTCCAGAGCCGTGTCTTCCAAAGAAAGCATCTGAGAAATATATAATAATAAATGCATCTCTACCCTAGTGAATCATGGAGGAAGAGTGTCATTGTGTGGGAAGCCTTTTTAGCTACAGGTATTGATGAGCTACTTCACTGTGAAAAGTCATTTAATGATTTGGAGTTCTGGAGAATATTGCAGAATGGCTTGCTTCCCACAAATGAAAAGTTGTTATCTAAAGTATTTATATATTTTTCAACAAGTCAATGCTCCTGCCCAAACTGCAAAGACAACTAAGTAGTGGCTTGAGAACAAGTCCATCAGGCTCATGTTTTGGCCTGGTCTGAGTCCAGAATTGAACCCTATAGTGAATATTTGGTCTCACATTAAACTCAAACGAACTGGGAGACATACAACTCGTTTACTGTTTGAAGCCATTGACATTGAGTGAAACAACGCTGACTCGTCTTCCTGTAAAAAACTGTCTGTGTGTTGGGGAAGGCTATTCCATGCTAAGTTACTTTATCTACAGTATTTATGCAATTCTTGCTAATTTCTTGACCAGTGATTTGCGATGAAAATGGTCAAGACCATTAAAAGACCACTAAATATCATGCCATTTTTGGTTTGGGCCAATTGTGTGCCCTGGAGTGTATATACTATTACATTTATGCATGTTTGCAAACGCTATTATACTATTTATTTTATATTTTTTATTATATTATATATTCATTTTGAGTGCTCTTACAGCTATATAATTGAATGTAATATAAACAGACTTTATTAAAAGTGTTACAGACTCTATTTTGAAAATGGTGTCATAATCAGTCATCTTGGTTGTTGGCCTAATTTTAATCCTCAGTCTTTATTCTCCCTCTCTCTCTCTCTCTCTCTCTCTCTCTCTCTGTATGTATAGTTTCCAGGCTCGTATAAACGTATGTATGCGTCAGATGGCGGAGATCCTGTACCAGATTAAAGGGCCTCTGAATCAGAACACTCGTAACACTGTGGAGCCTGATGCAGACAACGCACTGCGGCCGCTTATGGAGTTCCTCGACACAAAGTCAGTTCAGCTCAACTCCCTTCAGTTACATTTAGATCAATTCCGTTTCAGATCACTTGTCATTTGTTCCACACTAAGGGTCTTCATGTGTGCCTATTTATTTGCACACATGGTTTTCTGAACAAGAGCAGAGGAAAGTGGAATAATAACCTGTCATGAGTTGAATGTCTTTGTACTGTATCTCACAAATTCCCAGGGAAATTCCCCAAATGTAACATATACATGCATGTCTGTGTGCGATGTGTGTTGCAGTCTCAGCATCTTTGCAGACACATGTGAGAAGACTGTGTTGAAGCGTGTGCTAAAGGACCTCTGGAGAAATGTTCTGATCTGCATGGAGAAAACGATTGTGTTACCTCAGAGCAGCGACAGTATAGTGAGTTATTTTACAGGACATGTACACATGATGTTTAGTGTTAGACACCAAAAACTAAACTCATTTTGCTTGCCCATGGAACATACAGTGATGCTCTGAGAATTGTTTCTGCTCTCACAACACCAATTGTGTTACTTTACTGGCACAAAGCAGTCATTATCAGTGTTTTTTTTATTATTATTTTATTATCCATTGTCAGTGTCGGTATACTATCTAGGGATTGCAACGAGTACAGTTGCAATCGAAAGTGACAGTGATGATCAACACAAAAATTGCATAGCTTTTCCTCAATTGCATAGCTCTTATTTTATTTTTAGCATTTTGCATTTGTAAAATGCAAAGCCTCATTTTTAATTTCATGATGACCATTTTAAGTGGTAACATGTGGTCTGATTTCAGACAGCCATTTGTCCAGGTTTTATCAATTAAAACTATTTTTAAATTGTGAATCCATCTTGAACTGCAACGGACATCAATGACCATAATGCTGTCCCTATTGTTAACACACACAATATTTTTTCAGCCAATACTGGCAATCAGATGTTTGAGATATTCTGGGTTTTGTTTTTGTTTTTACTACAGGGAGCTCAACTTCTTACTGCTGCTAAGGAGCTGTCCAAACTAAAGGTATTAACCATAAGTACATGGGTAAAACATATAATCTATAGCCTAAGGAAGTGTGTGTGGCTAATGTTTCTCTCTCATTATAGGGAGGGGCGGAGCCAAAGAGCTTGTCTCCAAGGCAATGTTTGATCATGGAGGCAGCACTGGACACAATTAAGGTGTGTTGGTGGTTACGGCATGCCAGCTGAGTTACAACACATTAAAGTGTTAGCTGTCTACTTAAAAACAGAACTGTCATAGCAAGTCAACATGTTGCACACTCCACCGGGGTTTGAGTTCTTCCAATTGGTGTGTAATGAAAGTGTGTGTGGGTAGGAGAGAGAATTCGAGAAACAATCTGAGAAAGCTGCTCACCACAGGCATGGCATTTCACACGTATAACTTGGTCAGACAAAACAAGTTACTCTCTGTCTGTAGCACCTTTTTCAGTTGGAAATTCATGCTCATTACTCTCTCTCTCTCTCTCTCTCTCTCTCTCTCTCTCTCTCTCTCTCTCTCTGTCTCAAACTTGCTGCTGGGTAGCTGTTTTTCCATGCTGGTGGGAATGGTTTAAAAAAAGTGTATCTGGAGAAGAGCCCTGAGCTGTCATCGCTGCGTTACGCTCTCTCCCTATATACACAGACCACAGATGCTCTTATTAAGACGTTTGTGACAACACAACATGCTCAGGGTGAGATACATAAACATGCACACATGTTCAGTGGCTGACTTTTATCAGCCTTTGCACATGCCCACACAATCTGTAAATGTTTTGACTCTTATATTTTTTTAAATGAAACATTTCTTCTCGCAGTTCAAAATGGAATGGGCATCAGGATCACCCCCAAAGAGAATGTTCGACCTGACCGAGGTGGGCTCAAAATGTCAATTTCTCGCTCACAAAATATTTCTAATTTAGCATATTATTTTAATGTGTTGTATAAATGTTAGTTATTCCTGTGATTTCAAAGCCGAATCTTCAGCAGCCATTACTCAAGCATTCAGTGTAAAGGATCCTTCAGAAATCATTGTAATATGTGGATTTGCTGCCGTTCAAAACGGTTGTGTTGCTTAATTATTATTTTTTTTCAAACCTTGATGCAATATTTATATTATATACTTTATATATTTTTTAATTTTTGGAGAAAATGCATTTCTTTTGCAACAAATCCCCTGCTCATTACATATTTGGATTTTGGCTAATTTGATAATGCTTCACTGTCTAGCTATCACTAGAGTCAAATACTTTCAGCTTGGTTTTACAGTATAATTTTTAATAGCACATTTTACTTTTTTTTTTTTTTTTTTATCCATTCCATATAATTCCACAATTTTTAATCACAATCATAAAAAGTGAAAATAGATTTTTTTTTTAATGCATATATCTGATATGTACAGTATTTGTGAAATGAAGTGGTTTGATTGACAGGCTCCGGGGTTGAGCGGCCGATAGGGGAGTCAGTAATTCAGTTGGATTTGTCGCCTCCAGCTGGAAACACTGAGCAGAAACTCTGCGTCAGAGGTGAGAGCACTACAGGAAAGAAGATATACATTTTCTTATCTGTGCATTTAAGTGCCTGTTGAGATGATGATTTAATACTGTAAACACCCCTGACATCTTTTTACAAACCGGTTCTCTCTTTCTCTTTCAGTGATTGCAGTAAATGACATGAAATGGCAGACCTCAGGGATGTTTCGTCCATTTGTGGAGGTTAACCTGGTCGGCCCGCAGCTCACAGAGAAGAAACGGAAATTCACGACCAAATCAAAAAACAACTGCTGGACTGCAAAGTACAATGAGGCATTTCAATTGTGAGTGAAAACAACTCTCATCTGTAAATGTTACACTATTTAAATGTGTGGTTTGTAGGGACTGCATGCCTACTGATTTCTCTAAGTTGGTTTACTTGTCAAAACAATACCCGAGTTAGCCTACTTGAGTACTTGTGACTTGTTACATAACATTTTATTTTTTAAAAGAGTTCATATCAACAAGTGCTTATTAATTGGCAGCCCAATGTTTGTTACAATTATGTCTTTTACATGTATTGTACAAACATTAAAATAACAGGTTTCATTTTGTATTTAACATAGGCAAATTAACGCGATGTAAATTGACACGCAACGTAATAACCTTAACGTCTGCGTCTTTGACGTCGAACAATATGTGCATACATGTATTAATACAATTCATTTAATCAGTTAGCTTAGAGATATTATGCAGTGCTGGGTAGATTACTCGCCAATTATAGTCTGTTACTGATTACAAATTACATGCCAAAAATTGTAGTTAGTAACGTAATCTAGATTACTCGTTTTAGGTAATGTATTCGGACTACTTTTTGATGACTTTTGACCTTACTCGTTTATCAATTAGATTTGAATGCATACCATATTGATATTTAAAAAAAACAAAGAAAGAGAAAATATTTTCCATTCTTTATCAACAACATGAAATGCATTAAGCATTACTTTATGCCAGGGTTTCCCAAACTGGGGTTAATGAAAGAACTGCAGGGGGATTGTGAGTTGATGAAAAGCTAATGATTAATTAATGTAACATTAAAATGAATATTTTTTTAGAAAGGAAAATATAAGAGTCAAGTCACCTTTATTTATATAGTGCTTTTTACAATACATATTGTTTCAAAGCAGCTTTACAGAGATAACTGGAAAATAATGCTACAACGTTTGTTTCCAGAAGAAAATAGTGTCACAGTGCAGCTTAAGTAAGTTCAGTGATGTTTCATTTTTGTTGTATAAAAGTTATTAATTTAGTTCATTTATATATACTTTATAGCCGCTCCGGAGAAAACCGTGATGTCATCGTTCAGTTCAGTTCTCATATAATGGTGTCAATGGAGGCAGATCAATAATATTGTTGAATATTAAATAAAATGTCCCCTACTAAGCAAACCAAAAGCCAGTAACCGTAATCTGATTGAGCATTTTAAAACGTGATATAATCTACTACAAGTACTACATTTTTGGAATCTGATTACATACTGTAATCCAGATTACACGTAATGAGTTACTACCCAGCACTGGTATTATACAACATTAGCCTCTTTGTATTGCATTTCATAGGTCTTCAACAATAAAAAACAATAAGGATCTGTACTTGCATCACTTAGATCTTGACTCTACCAGTTCAAAATAGTTTATAATAGAATAAGACTAAGTTCATGTAGTCTATTCGCTGTCATCGTCCTCCTGCCGCATGCTCTTTAGTCGCGGTCATGGCTAACTGGTTTGCGTTCAGAAAAACAATTGTGTCATATGGTTACTGCGCTCTCAAGTACTCTGTCTTCCGACAGCGCCGACTAGTGGTTGAAGTAGTCGACTACCCGCACACTAGCCCTAGTGGTTTGAAACACCAGCGTTTTCCATAAGAACAACACTAGTACTTACTTGGTGGCAGTTAAACCTTTTTTAAAAGTCATATTACTGAGAATGTTCTACTCATATGTGTGTTTTTCCCCTCCTTTTATCTCATTCTCAGTGTGTTGAGTAAAGGCATGAGTCTGGACTGCTATGAGATTCAAATATCGGTGAAGGATTACTGTTTTGGTCGTGCGGACCGGGTGGTGGGGATCGCAGTACTGCAGCTGCGTGACATAGCAGACCGGAAAAGCTGCGTGTGCTGGTGCCCTTTAGGCCCGCGAATCAACATAGATGAAACCGGGACCACCGCACTACGAATCCTCTCTCAACGCTCGACTGATGAGGTTGCCAAAGAGTTCGTCAAACTAAAAGCTGAGACCAGACCTGTTGAAGAGGGGAGGTGAAGATGAAGCAGAAGGTTGACCTCTTCAGTCGAACATAATGATGAAAGTGGACTGATTAAAACAGAGACTTTAATCATTTGAGGCACATGAAAGACTAACTGTATCTGAAAGACAAACAAGCCACAAACCGAATGCACAAGGACTTACACTGTTTATAAAACCTTGCATGTTTATTCAAAGCCTTAAGAGTCATGTAATCGTTTGACTGGCTTTGCATCATTCTTCATGAGGAGCAACTACTCATAAGATGAGTGCTCGCACTGAGAACAGTGTTCCCACGGAAAATCTGGTAATATCATGGAATTTTCAACGTGTGAAGTCAAAAAAGGTAGTCATCTCTAAAATATTTTGTTGGCTAGAAATATCTACAATTTTGTTGTACTAGTTAATCAAACGACTGGAAATATCATGGAAATTTCATCACTATTAATTAAGTGTTTTTTCGCCGCGAGGGCGGGACAGCCGGTCATCTCACATGAGATTTCTGCAATAGTAAATGACAACGATCCAATCAATTCCTCATGGACAAAATCAAGTCCCGCCCTACATTTGTTCTTGTTCGAGAAGCAGTTTCACTCAGATATACGTCACAATATGGAAGAAAAGACGTTTCATGCCGACTTTAACGATTGCTTTGCGATTATTTCAAGCACGTTGTAAAGATAGATATCAGTGACATTACGAAAAATGCGCATGCGCAAGAAGATCAAATATAAGAAGATGCGAGAGTTTTGCCAAACCGTGAGTCTATGGGCTCATTCCACACAGTTCTTTGTGGCCTTCTGAATGGGAGTCTTATAGTAGGGGGAGTGGTCTAACAAGATTTATTTACATTGGATGTCTATCCTTTGATTGACATATGCACATTTAGATAGACATTTTTCTTCATTGGTCTGTTCACTAATGTGATCCTAAAATCTTATCTGTAATACCTTCAATACGTTCACCATCTTTGTCTTACTTGAAAGATGATTCAGTTGTGGTCCGACCTCTCCAAATACTCCAAAGATCATGATTATTTCCCGTAGTTTTTTTCCACAGATGTCTCAAAACACATAAATACACAAATAAAAAAGACAAATATAGGCCAACCAGTGCCAGCTGATGAGAAGGGATGTACTGTATGAAACTTTGTTTACCTTGTGCCAAGTAGTTTGTATGCTCTTTTTTGAGGTGTAATAGAGTTTTGTTTGTAATATTTGCACAACCAAACAGGTGTAAACACAATCTCTAAAGACGACTACCACATGTGCATGTATTTATTGTAAATTCCAGCTTTTGGTCATATGTTTTATGTTTTGTCAATATGTGGAAAGCTATTTATGTATTTTAAATTATGGAGGAGATCACAGATTGAATTAATATTATGAATTTGTTTATAAATTGTTTATGAATTAATGTGTTTGTGTGTTTTTCTATGAATGAATCTTCTGGTCTGTTACATCTTTCATTCTGCAAACATCATTGTGCTGCTAATAAGCATTGATATTTGTGTTTGGATGCATAGGTCTGTGGTTGGAAGGCCAACGCTTAAACTTTCTACCTCTCAATATGACTGGCTCTTCCTCTTAAATAATTTCCTGTCAGTTATGTAGTGTTTCTTCTCTCTTTAGAAGTTCCTCTAAAGGAATCTGATTCGGGTATGGCAAGTCCAGCCATGCCCAGCTTTTTGTTCAGAACAACCAGGCCATATATAATTCCCTTGACCCCTGCTTTTAATGAGGTGACCTGTTCTAAAAGTCAATTGCAATTGAGGTAAGACTGGTTTCTGTATAATGCAGATCATGTATTTGCATTTAATGATAGCATTTTGATGTGGGATATATTTAATAGTGGGTGAATGAAATACATTTTGAGGCATGTTATTTTTCACGTTTAAAGTAAATCAATCTTTGTGGCATCACGTTCAGATTGTTTCACTTCCACATTTTGGGTGGGTTGGTCATTGGTCTGCTTTTTTGTAAAACTGAACGTTGTTGTTCTTCTTTGTTGTTTTCCAGCAGATGAAGATAGCAAGTATATGTGGACAAACATGGATACTCTTATAAATGCTTACTGGAAATATGTTGGAAATTGGAAACATGGAAAAGTGTTTCTCTCTCTCTCTCTCTCTCTCTCTCTCTCTCTCTCTCTCTCTCTGTGTGGGTGTGGTGTCTGTGTGTGTGTGTGTGTGTGTGAAAGCTTTCTGTGATGAATAGGGTTAGGGTAACAAATGTACAATTTGCACATTATAAAAATCATAATGAATCTATGGAATCATGATCATCATGTCTATGGAAATTTCCCATTAAACATGGATACCCAACGTGTGTGTGTGTGTGTGACAACGTGCTTGTATGCTCATGAGTGTTTATCATCTGGATTTGTATGATTAACCTGTTTTCTTTTCATAGATTTATGTCTTTTTAATCTATCCATAAAGGTAACCTATAATCATTTCCTATAATAATTTTTCCATAAAATATGTTGCATGCATTTGTATTACCTGACAAGTGGGACTAGTATAATGATTATTTTCTTACAAGATGAAAATGCTTTATCAGCCTATGATGGCTTTATCTCTGAAAATGTGCTTGGCTTGGCTATAGTTTGAGGAAAATTTTGTTCCCAGAAGTGAGCTGAATATGATAAAAAAAACCTCCATAATCCGTAATTGGAAAACCTAAATACATAAAGCTAATAATAATAATAATACTATTTGGGAAAGATATATACATATTGTGTATTTTTATTTGATTCCATTTTATTTTTAATTATTAGTATTAAGAAGAAAATTATATTACTATTTTTACATATTTTAAAGAGGCAAAAAGATTTAGGATTTGAGTGATTGTTTATAGTGATTATAATTAGCTTTATATAAAAACAACATAAGTCCTTGTTTAGATAGTTAAGTAAATGTGTATATTCTGTGTATTCTCTATGTGTGTGGCCTTGTGGTCATAGGGAACATGCTCAGTACTGCTGTTCTTTGTCAGTGGTTAGAGCAATGGGGGGGGGGGAGACGCGTCGCTTCCTTTTTTAGTGTGCAGGAAATAGATACTTTTCTAGTAAGTAACTGGGTGAGTGTGAGACAGAAAGGGACCAAGAGATGTACAGAGATCTGAATAAAAATTTGACAGTTTGTTACACCGGAAGACAAGTGAGTAAATGAACCCTCAGATAAAATGTCACAAGAGTAACACAGAAAAAGAACATTGCAAGTTTCCACCCCTCTTCCGTGTGTGTGTGTGTGTGTGTGTGTGTGTGTGTGTGTGTGTGTGTGTGTGTGTGTGTGTGAATGAGTCTAGGCTGGATGCCTGCACTCCCTGTTTCCCATCAACGCAAAGTGAGACCAGATGGAAGGCTAAAAAGTGAAAGAAAGGAGGAGGAGGAGGAAGAAAAAGGGCTAGACAAAGAGGAGGAGACTCTAGCTGACTTCGGTGATCTCTGGCTGGAGAAAGGAGTGCCTTGTTAGACCCACTACACACACTGCGATGTCACCGTAGGACGCTTACGGTAAGAATGCTGAGGGTAAAAGTTAGGGGTGCAGCACGAGTTCAAGGTCAGCAGAGCGGGACCCTGCAGACAGTCCTGGAGAAAACACAGGAAGTAAGATAGAGGCTGTGAGAGTGAAAGAGTTTTTCATTCTACGCGTCTCAGCAGTTTCAAAAAGAGGGGTGGGAAGACTGAGAGGTTCACGTTGATACACAACCTGAGGGCGAATTTTTGGTCATGGTTGCCTTGTAAACAAATACGTGTCAAAAATTAGACTAAAAAAGCATTCTGTGGACTGTATATCTTTTCTACCCAGCTAGCTGTCAAAGAAACAGATACAGAGTTGAACTCTCTTGAAGTTACACCAGGTGAGAATTGACTGATGTTCTTTTGTTGTTCTTCAGCACGTTTTTTTTTTTTTAAAGTTAAGTGACATCTTCATAATGAATACTTTCATTTTGATAATTGTTTTTTATGTATGTTTTTTTTTTTTTTTTGATAGAAATGGCAGCAATGTTGATAACACAAGATTAAATCTTTGAAATTGTCTAACTCATTGAAGACATCTTCATTTTGTGGTGTAATATACCTGAATCTGACTTTTCCAACAATTCTGTCTGTTTAGTCTGGGGGCTCTGGGGATAAACTGGGTATCCGGTTTAGTCTCTGACTGCATCTGCCTTCCTCTATGATTAGATGGACTGGTATTGCACAACAAGTTGCTCATATACCGCATTTACAGTAGTGGTAGGTTTTATTCTTTACCTTAAGCATTAAACTTTGGCATGTAACTCAACCCTCATTTGTGCTACAGTTTTGAATGATATCTTGAATTATATGGCTTGTTGAGGGAAGGTGTGTTATTACTCAGACTATTACTAAGTGCTATTACTCTTGTGGGTGTCGATAAAAAAATCCCATAGTTTGTGTTTTGGCGTAGAGCACAACACTACATAGTCAGGTTGTAAAACCCTTTTGGTTCTAACTGGAACCTTTTTTGAGAGTATAGGATAACATTTGCATTATTTTGCTGAATAATTACAGAAGTGCAGTTGATTACAGAGTTCTAAAAAAACTAGCAATAAAACTTGCATGTTTTTCTTGTACTGCAGTAGATTCTCAAATCTGGTTTAGGACAGTCTGAAGTCTGGTTCTCTTCAGGTTTAGGAGTTGGCCTTTCTGTGCCGTTTAATGTTTATGATGGCTTTTGTGTATATCTGTGACTGTCGCATGACCCTGAGTTCCTCTGCCGGCCTATACAACTCATTGTCAAATACAGCAGATAAATAATGCAGTGTCAACACACAGCAGGCTCTGTCTGATCAGATATGATTGTCTCTGTGACAAACTGTTATTGTTAATGGATAAATAATTAAAAGGTCATTAGAAATGACATGTCTTTATCTGGTAAAATGAGAGGCCTCTCCTTCATTTGCTATACCTGAGCGCTATTGTAAGGCTTGTTTTGAATTATTCATCTGCTCATGTCTTATAGATTTTCCATTTAGTTGTGATTTATCGCTTTATTGCCTCTACTAGACATTGTTTTATTAGTATTTTTATAAATATGAAATTATGTAAATTGATGCAAAAATAATCTCAATTAAGGCTAGTTGAAGTGTCAAAAATGTCTTTTCTGTCTTTTTTCCGTTTTAGAATAGATAAATGTACAGTTACACAATTAAGTAGAAAATGAAGTTTAGTTCAACGTTCTAATCCCATGAGGGGATTTCAGTAAAAACAAATAAAACAAGAAGTTGCTGAGTTCCTCAAATTCTGTTGTATTATAACAACAGTGAAGTTGCAAGCAAATAAACTACTACTAACAATAACAACAGAAGAAGGGCAGCGTTCTTGTAGCATGCCACAACTATTATGACATTTTCTTATTCCACCGAATGGGTGACATTTGCTGCTTGTAACTCTTCAAAATGAAACTTTATTTTTTATCTTTTTTCAACACTGAATCTAATACTACACATATTTAACTATTCAAAATGTGTATTGGTCAATCTCAGGCAACTTTATTACATTTTTTACAAGGTTTCTCAGCAGAAGATGGACGCATGTTTTCTCAGTCCTGTTACCGAAACTCATGTGCCATTTAAAAAGCATGTTTAAAGCATGTCAATTAATTCCTTTGTTTTCCTCACAAGAATGTTTTTATTTTAAAGAAATTGTTGGTTATATGTTTAAATAATTTATATTTGTGGGGGGGAAATCACTATATATTTAAGGCAAGGTGTATTTTAATAAAAAAACACAAAGCCATTTCTTTTCATTTTAAAGAAGACTGAACCCTCAAGTTTATATATTTTTTTTTATAATTTAATTTATTGAACAATTGTATAAATGATGGACCAAACAAAACTGATAAAAACAGTGGTTTCACTTTATTTTTTTTTAAATTTTAGGGGAAAAAAGTAACAGGAATGAGTGTCCATATGTGTGTGCATGTGTGTGTATGAGAGAGAGTGACTGTGTGTGCATAAGACTTCTGTGTTGAAGTGATGTACTATGTGCTAGTAGTAGTTCACAGAGAAAGAGGTGGAAAGAGAAAGAAGGAGAGACAAAAGAAGAGAGAGGGAGGGTTAGAGAGGGAAGTTAAGACAAAAAAGGGGGAAAAGAGAGGGTTGCGGGTGTGTTTCGCTCCTTCCATTGAAATATGCCATAGGAGGGTGTTTCTGGCACCTGCTTAGTATGGGTTTTCTCCATCTTCTACAAAATATAAGAAAGACAAAATGTTTAAGTCACCTCGTGGTGGACTGACTTCCTGGAAGTATTATGTTCACATTGTAAAACTAATGCTAATGTCTACAATATAAGTAATTGCAACCTTAAAACTCATAATTCAGGTGAATAGTATTATATCAACTAATATTTACAGTATAAAATCAACAAAAGAGAGGACTCTACTCACTCCTGTTACTTTAACTCACTCCTGTTATTTGTCATATCAGTAACAGGACTGAAAGTAACAGGATTGAGGTTTTAAGCAAAAAGTTATCAAATACATGGCATATGGCCACATAGCATACATGCTAATAGCATGAGGACACTGAGAAATTTCTAGTGACTTACCAAAAGTTAATATTTTTAAAATAAACAAATAAAATCTAAGAAGTAATTTAGGTAACAGGACAGTATGTTGAGATTGACCTTCTCAGTCATAGTTACAATTTCATCAACTATACAGAAATTAAAATGAGAGGACTTACTTATGGTCTTCCCATTGCCTTCAGAAGATCCAGATGATGCAACTTCTTGTTGAAAATGTGTCTTGTGGAATAATCCAAGTTTTTCAGAGGGGGGGATGTGTTAGGGTAACAGGACTGAGTGAAAACCCCGGGACACGACTAAAATGTGTATTTTATCTAAAATATTCGATAAAATATTTTTTTTTCATGAAAATTTTTTTTTTAAAGCATAGATTGGATATAAAGTCACACAACAATGCAAACAAATTAAGATTTCTGAAGGATTTTAATCATCATATTTCATGGTCAAGTTTAGAGAGAGAAGTGGGGACATGCAGAAAATGCTATTTTTTGTGTGTTTTATGTATGTGTTTTTTATTAATGTTTTTAATTATACATTTTAAATTTGTAGTTAGCTTAATGTGCAGGACATTTTGCTTAATAATAAAATGTATTTTAGAGTTAATTTTCATGCAATTTTATACATAAAAAATAAAAAATGTCCTGGGGACAGAAATCTCACCCTTTCGGTGGAATGGCTATGCTTGGTTAACATCACTATCACAACTAGAATTGCTCATAGTTTCAGTTAGGGATTAGAACTAACATGACTCCAAGCATTACATTTTAGCATGTGCAACTTAAGAAGGTGTGTGTCATTGGTTTTCTTAGCCATCCGACTTGTGTATTTTGTTGGTAGATGATAAAAAGTATGGCAGATAGGAAAATCCCTTAAATTTGCATTGAAGGAGTGACCTGAGCTTAATACACAGCAGAATATCATGGAGACTTCCAGTAAGCAGACATTTCAATTCATGAAAGTAGACAAATTAGGAGCAGCTGACTGAATTGTTTTATTTCTAGATTAGCTGACATCATTAGTCAAATCTGCATCCAAGGACCATAAATGACAAAAGCATTTTACAAATACAATTCACACCAAGTTAACATGATATCTATAGCCCCAGTCATTTATCTCAAGTGAGATGCTATAGCATTGCTCCTTAGCTCTCGGCTGCCCATCGTATGGCTCTTCCCATGATGCCCGCCTCTGACTGTCTCAGTCAGCATGTTTCCTGAGTGAAGCTGATGAAATGATGAAATCCCTCTGCAACAGTGGCACACTTCACATTTTGTTGCCTGCAGCTCACTACAGAGACTTTTAGTAGTAGAGGGTCTGCTTCGGGACGGGTTTCGTAGAGATTATGCTGCTGCCTTTAATGTATAACTAGGTTCTTGAGAGTTTCCTTTACCGTCTCAGTGCATTAGTGCAGGATGGGTGCTTGTGTTTATTGAGTTGTTCTGCTTGGAAAGCAACATTCCTTTACTAGCCATTTAATATGTAAACTAAAGGAAAAGTCGTCTCTCAGTGTGTCTTTCTCAACTTTACCTCTGTTGACCTGACTCATAGTTATGGAGAAGTGGTCCTATCGGACTTCCTGAAGCTCTATGGATGAGTTTTGCATGGTTTGTGTCAGAGATACACTTAGGTAAACACAGATTGATTGATTTTTTAAACCCTGAACCTTAAAAAAAAGTTCTGTACCTTTTTGCATAACTAAAAAGAAAAACAATTTCAAAGAAACTTTTTGGAAATTTTGTGAAAATATCTGGTAAGCCTAAATATTTGTAAATAAGTTACTTTTTTATTTAGATTAAACCTTCAGCAGGCTGTTGTTTACTGTATGTGCCTTCCAAACTTTGGGGAGGAACTAACTAGCTACAAACTACATTATTCAGTACTGTGACAGTTGGTCAGCCGTTTTCAAAATGCTGTATTTTTTCCAGTAACAAACTACATGCTCCATATTAAACTGTATATAATACATATATAAACATATTAAACTATACTATAATAAAATATTATATACTATAATAACAATATTGTATTGCAAACTTTACAGCCAAACAAAATGGATCAAACATTCTAGAAGCACGTTCGGCAACACTAGAATAATGGTCCGTCATTAATAAGTAACTATGCAGGAAGTAATGCAGGAGTATGTAGTCATACATCAACTCTTCTATTAACTAATATGGAAACAAGCTTAACCAATCAGTTAGTGTTATGAATTTAGGACTTAGAAAGTTCCTTATTAGGTAATCAATAATTACTGAATGAGATTGGCATCATTAAGAACTAATAGGTAACTCTGGCAAATTATAAAGAATTACTAATTATTTACTAATTACAACATTAACTCTTGTCTGAGATGTGAGCAATCACTAATTACTCTGCAGGAACTACTAGTGATCTGGACCGTTGTTTTAAGGTGAAAAACATTATCATTAGTCCTGCATTACTTCCTGCAGTTACTTATTAATGACGGACCATTATTCTAAAGTGTTATGCCTCGTTTCTTTCACTTTCTTATATGTAGCATGAACCTTAAAAAGTTCATGTCTGATTCAATCAGGGGAATCGGTTCATTTTGATGTTAAATCGATGTAAATGGTAATCATTTTTATTTTTTTTATTTTAAGAGTATAATAATAAAAATATGGATTAAACTCTTAACAAAAAATTACCTATACAGTCTTTTTGTTTATAGAAAAGTATTTGGTAACACTTTATTTCAATAGTCCACTTTAGACATTCAACTAACTATAAGTAACTTTGCAGCTACACATCAACTAACTGTCATTAGAGTATTAGTAGACTGTCTGCTTAATATCTGCTAACACTTTATTTTTTTGGTCCCCCAACAGATATTCTACTGACTATAAGTAAATTAGCAACTACAAGTCAACTTGTTCTCCTAACCCTAACCCTAACCTAACAGTCTACTACAGCCTACTAATACTCTAATGACAGTTAGTTGACATGTAGTTGAAAAGTTACTTATAGTTAGTAGAATGTCTAAAGTGACTATCGAAATAAAGTGTAACCAAATATTTACCTTGTGTTTATTGCTAAATTATCAATTATGTTTTCTAGTTTTATTTAGCTGTAGTCGGTATAAATATATCTGTTCAAGTTTGATGCGGTCACTCAAGAGATTCATTGATTACAAAGTTGGTGATTAAATTATTTCAATTATATGAAATATTTTATATATTGCCCCTTTAAATAGCTTTAAAGTTTTATACTTTTGTTGGTAGTTTGTACTTTAGTGTAACCAACTACCATTTTAAAGTGCTATACTTTAGTTTAGACTACTCGCTACTTTTCAAACTCTTGAAAGAAGTTTGAAAGAATCTTCCCCACCCACCACTAATCTGCTGTCACCTCCAGACGGGAGTTACTCACTATAATCACTGCGTTTCTGAGGAATCCTGCTGCAAGTCACTGCATGTTTCATACGGTTTAGAAATGCATGTGGTAAACTACATAAGCTAAGTTTTGCAATCAACACTCCAAACTGATCCGTTGGAGACTAATAATACAGATTACAGTTCAATTGAAAATGTTATAATATATGGATTCTTTTGTTTATGTTAATACTATTTTTGTGTTTCAATGTTTTGTTACACATGCTGTTGCTAATCTTTTAGCTTTCCCACAGTGTGTGCAGGCTACATTCTATTCACTTGTTTGTCATTAGCACTTCCTTCTATTGAATGACCTGTCAGCGGTTAATCAAAATGTTGCAAATCACAATGTTTTTTTAACCCAATTCCCTCATGGTTTACCAGACTGAGTTGGAGTTTCTGTTTGTGCATTCAGTTACCCTGTCTTGATTTATAGTTATTTAAAAAGTGCCTATTTATCTATAAACGCACACTACAGAATTTCCCTTTGTCTTCAGTGGGATTCTACAGAACCCCTTGATCAATGCACTGCCCTACTTTCAAAACCACATGTGGTTTCAGTATCTTTATTTTCACACCTTTCTGATTTGTCCAATTATTTGTTTGTCTGTTTTAAAACCAACATTTGTTAGAAGTATTAGCATTTGACACCATAACCCATTTTTTCTTTCATAAAACTTTTTTTTAAACATAATTTTGTGATTCTGTTATGATGCTTATTTCTATGTTCCAACTGTAATGACACATTTACAGTCATAGGTTTTAAAAATAGCAGCAGAGCACTGATTATCTGAAGTGGTGTGAAGAAATAGTGAGCAGAGCATGTCAGCCCATATGCAGGCATGTGATGTGAATTCTGAGACACCACACCAAAGCTTATTAAAAGGCAGGATCTTCATTTTATCTGTCCTTGTATATTTCTCTTATATTCACTCAGATATCACTCGCGTATGAACACCCATTTGTTTTATAATCACTTCACACTGGAATTTAGGAAAGGTGGAAAACAAGATAGCACACAATAGCCCCTTTGAAAACTTACACACATATATGACAGCCACTGGACTTCTAGGCTCAAGACTGTGTTTGTAAAATTGCCAGTCATTCCCTCCAAAGAGGAGAAGGTCAGAGTATTGCATGAGGATTTCCTAGGTGCTGCCTTTGAAAATGGGGAAGTTGATGTATGACATCCATTTGTATTCATTTATTTTGGTTAGCATTGAGAATTTGAGTTAGAATTTATATGAATATGGTCATTTCACCAGTTTAATCACAGTTTTAATTCCAACCCACTGGAAGTTGAATTGGAATTTGATTTTGAATTGAAATGACATGGATGCATATTATACTACCGGCAAATATTTTATTTTAGTTACAGTTCAATTCAATATGCAATTCTGCATCCTGTTTGCTAATTTAATTAAATTCCAAAAATGTAATTGGAATATACAAGGCAAGTGTGGGCTTGTTGAAAAGGGAGAAACCCTTTTCTTTGCCTGCTTTTTTCATCTCCAGCCCTCCACACCTTATTTTGTCAAACAGGTCTTGCTCACATAACACTTATAATTTAATTTAATTTAAGTGTAATTTAATTTATTAAAATGATATCAGCACATTTTATATTTGGATTTTCTCTTTGTTTTTGTTTTTTTGTACAGTGAGGTTACAGCCTAACCTTACTGTGGTGGCAGTGAGACGTATTCCTGTAGCATGCGTGTTTGCAAACATGCACTTGCATTTGTGGTTTCTATGTGTGCGTATTGTGGTCTGTGCCTTGTCTTGCACCCCCTCAGAACCCCCCATATTTGTTTCTGTGGTTTGATTGGACTCACGTCTACAGTATCTCTTTCCAACCACTTGCACTGTTTTTCACTTGGTGGCCCTCTTTAGTTCTCTCCTAGTCTGCCTATTTTACTGTTAATCATTCCCTGCATCTTATGCTGGTGTGATAAATTAACTGCACATTTGGGTTGGGTGTAGTCTCTGTCTCAAAACATGCTGTAATAGTTTTTTTTATGGGCTCAGTCACTGACATTTGGAGTGGGGAAAGTTCTTGTGCACACCATTTCTATTTAGATCTTGCAGTGCATGTTGATCAAAAATATGATGATAAATGATAAAACATTTATGAGATTTGTCCTTTTTTCAATACAATTAAATAATACAGTGACTAGGGGCAGTCAAACTTTAAAACGGACAATAAAGCATCATAAAAGTGGCATACAAGTAGTCCATACAACTTGTATTCTATATTCCAAGTCATATGATACATGTAGCTTTGTGTAAAAAAAAAAAAAAAAAAAGGTAGTTATACTTTGAAATGTTATAACTCTCAAATAATTCTCATATGGACTACGTTTATGGTACATTTTCTTTTTTCATTTTGATCCGTTTGCTTACTGTCTGCTATCGTTGAATGGAAACGAGCGGGTTTGACATTTATTCAGCTAAATATCTCCTTTTACGCTCCAAGAATAAAGTCATACAAGTTTCAAATGTCATGAATGCGAGTAAACGATGACAGAATTCACACATTTGGGTAAACTATCACTTTAAGTCTTCAAATTAAACTTGAATGGGACTTTTACTGATTTGTAACCCCTTAAATGTTTATTTTTTTTGGGGGTTTTCATAATATCTAGTTTTTTCCCAGTGATGTGGACAGCGTAACCAAGCTGTGGGCGCAGTGGAAAACAGCTCTTCCAAAGGTTCTCTAGCATGTGTCCTGTACATTTAAAACACACATTCTTATACACACACTTCTAAAATTAGCTCTTGTGTCACTCTGGAATTCTGTCCAATGGGCGGGTTTCATAAGTGCTGTTTCTTCAAATTGGAATGTGTGTGTGTGTGGTGTGTAAGTGTGCATGTACACTACCGTTAAAACACTACAATGTTTTTGAAATAAGTCTTTTATGTTCACCAAGGCTGCATTTGTTTTTGATACAGTATAAATGGTAATATTGTGAAATATTAATCAAATTTAAAACAACTGTTTTCTCTTTTGATATATTTTAAAATATAATTTATTTATGGAAAAGCTGAATTTTCAGCAGCCATTACACCAACCTTCAGTGTCACATGTTCCCTTTTAATGTCATTACCTTCCCTTTTTATCAGTAGTATTACTTGCTTAAAAAGACTATCTTACTGGCCCCAAACCTTTGATTGGTAGTGAATCAATGTGTTCATGTGTGTATTTTTGTGTAAAAGATGTGTCACAGCAGCGTTTTATTCACTGAAATTTCAAAAGTCAGGATGTCTTGGTGCTTTTATTTCAACAAAAAGTGTGTGAAGGGAAAGTTCACCCAAAAATAAAAATTGTCATCACTTACTTACCCTCAAGTCCAAACATGTGAGTTTATTTTTTCTGTTGAACACAAAAGAAGATATTTTGAAGAGTGTAGGTAACCAGACAGTTGACGGTAGCCATAGATTTACAAAGTAGGAAAAGAAATACTATGGAAGTCAATTCTGCTAAATATCTTCTTTTGTGTTCTACAGAAAAAAATAACTTATACAGGTTTGGAAAAACATGAGGGTGGGCAAATGATGACAGAATTTTAGGGTGAACTATCCCTTTAAAAAGTCACCTTTAAGCAGTTTAACACACTCTTTCTCAGACAAGTGTTTTGTTCTCTTTTCAGAGAAATGATGATTAATCCTTGAAAAGAAGAAAGGAAGCCATGTCATTCTTTGGCTTAGATTGTATGCGGAAGAGGGAGAGAGGTACATACATGACACACAGCTTTGACCTTTAAACAAAGTCTTACATCATGAAGTGTGTCATTTTTGTGATGTTAAAATTCCTCTATCCTAGCGAAGTATGCAGAGATACTGTAACTACTATATGAGTAATCCATTCATTGGTTGATATCCCTAAAAAACTGTAAACACTTTGGTGCTATCAGAACTGTTTCTTTTTAAGCATCCTGCTCATCCAATGGTATGAGTTTAGGGTGGGACTATCCGTTTGTCCTATCAATGACCGATAGAAGAGGGCTGCAAATTACACACTTCTTCAAACTTGCCTGACCTAACCAAATTAACCTACGGTAATCTAAAGCCTAATCTAAAGTTTTTCTCTATATTTGGTTATAGAGGTGGAGAGGAAAATCAGAGCAAACGACAGAGAATATAACTCATCCTTCAGATATGCTGTGAGTATGATATCAGTGTGACAGAAAATCACTCTAATTCAAACCTACAAAAAATAACATTTGTGTTTTGTCTGAAGATCTAGCCTAGGTGACCGAATGTGTCATGATGACATTATAAGGAACAACCCGTTTCCTCTTAACAGATTGCAGCTATTTTCGATTCCATTCTTAAAAAATTCCCACAGTCCAACACTTGATTTGTTTGTCACTGTGTCATTGCTTGTATTCTTTATTTTTGAGAATCAAATGTGTAAAATCATACTTGCTATCTTATTAGGAAATAAGCATGTGTGATATTTAGACACATGTAAGATGATATCTGCACAACACTATTGAACCATCTTTCATCTCTATATTTTCTTCCTGAAGACTAATTCCATCAAGACCTCCAAATACAACCCCTTCACTTTTTTGCCTCTCAATTTGTTTGAGCAGTTCCAGAGGATCGCCAATGCCTACTTCCTCTTCCTTCTCACCCTACAGGTGTGTCATACATCATGCAGTTTACTGAATGAAGCTCTGGATCTTCAGAGTATTCTTTCATTAGTTCATTAATGTATTCATTCACTCACTCATTTGATAATGATTTGGAATCAAAGTCAGTCCGAGACAAAGGAAGTTAGGGTTACACTTTATTTCAAGAGTCCACTTTAGACATTCTACTAACTATGACTAACTTTGCAACTACATGTCAGCTAACTCTCAGAGTATTAGTAGACTGTTAGGTTAGAGTTAGGGTTAGTAGAATAAGTTGATGAAATTGCAAAGTTATTTAGTTAATAAAATGGCAATAAAATAAAGCATTAGCAGATATTAAGCATAGAGTCTACTAATACTCTACTGATTGGTAGTTAACATGTAGTTGCAAAGGTAGTAGAATGTCTAAAATGGATTATCAAAATAATGATACCGAAGTTAGATTCTTTGATGATGTTTAGTCATGCATATTGCAAAGAATGTGATCAAAACATGATCCCAACTTCCCATATTAGGTCTACGCCCCACGCATTCTAAATTACTAAATACTTGTGCAATAATGATTGTGTCATGATAACTTTATAACTTTATTAGCTCACTCTTTATTAGCCTTGACTTTAAGACAAGTCAGTTGACTTGGCATCCATTTCCGTTACACTCAATATCAGCTATTTCCAGTCATGCAAGTACAGCAACCATATACAGTAGTAAATTAATGAGGAAAGACAGAAATCTATGAAACTGTGTGTCGTAATTACGTTATCAATAACATTTTAAATCAGACAATGATTTCTCAAAGTTGTAAATGAAACCGATTATTGGAGTGTGTTTTACAGGAAAATATAAATGTCCGTTTTTCTGCTTCATAATTTTACATTTAATTCAATGCCCCACTTGCGGTTTCTTTTTTAATTGGAAATTTACGGGCAACTTTTGAGTGAAAATTTCTTTATAGCCACTCTACTGAGTGGTAATTTTTTTAATTTGTTTATTAATGGTGTGTCGTCCTCTCATGCTCTCCAATATAGATTAATAGGGTATGGTTTACCAAAAAAAACAGTGTTTGTACTTCAAAATTTCACATTTAATTCAATGTGATACTTGCAGTTTTTTTGTAATTTTTTACAAAATTTTCAATTTTTTTCAGTACAGAAAATCTGACTATAATCGAAATAATGATATCATAAATTGTGTCTTAAGCTCAGATCATGCCGTCATATTGTGTGGTATATTTTTTTTTCCCATTCACATCTCTGGCTCACAATGTGATGTACTGTAGCTTTTGCATTTAATACTTAATTATCACATTGCAACATTCAAAGCACATTTTAACGTGTATGTGTATATGTGTTGTATTGTAGGTTATTCCTGCTATTTCCTCTCTGCCTTGGTTCACCACTGTCTTCCCTCTAGTGTTAGTATTAACAGTGACTGCAGCCAAAGATGCCATTGATGATATTGTAAGTACACACATGTGACTGTATGCAACACACTGAAGATCTATTCATCCGTTGTTCATGTTTCTTTCATTTTTCCCCTCCTGACTGGAACTAGCACGATCTGACTGTGATTTAATGTATGCCAAAGACTGATTATTAAAGGTTATTGCTCTGTATTCCCAAAGCCCTTAATTCTGTTGGTCTATTTTTCTGTGTTTAATAACATCTAAGACTGCATGATAAAGGAAAAATAAAGTCTATGTTTTCCATGTAAAGAATGAATGCACTTTTTTTTTTTTTGCCGTAAAGTTTATTGGTCCCAAAATCCCTCTTATCAAAAATATCGCATTGTACCTGGTAAGGAGTATAAATTCTTTAAATATTGTGGAAATCAGACTACAGCTACTAGTACTAATGTTTCCAGTCCCCCTGTAATCCAGGCAACCCCCAGACCCTCTGCTAGATCGCAAATTGAGCTACCTTAGTTTTTCCTATGGTCTGGTTGGAAATAAATGACATTTAATTAATGAAAATGACAGCTTTTACTATAATACTCAGTACATGTCTCATTTAAATGCCCTTTACTTTGGCACACGGGCATCACACAAACTTTCCTCCGAACAGCAGAAACTCGTAAAGCAAAAGGTTACGGGTCTGAATTTGTCAGTGGTGGACTGGAAAATCTGATACTGTGAACAGGAGCCACCTCAGCCACGGCAGGAATACAATAGTCCTTATGTTCTTGCTGAGGGGAGTGGATGGGATTTAGGGAATCGCTGCTCTGCTCCTCTTTCATAAAACTGGAATGAGACCATTTCTGGACGCAGCCGATCTTTGCATTTAAAGACAGAATATTCTCTTCTCTGTCTTCAAATTCATTTATCCCATAAGGGCTTCTATTATCATTTTCTTTTTGCTTTCATATGGTTTCTTGCTCCATTATTTTCCCTCAGTCTTTTTTTCTCTTTTTATTTCTTTGCAGAATCGCCACAGAAGTGACAGGCAGGTGAATAACCGTAAGGTGAATGTGCTTATCAATGGAAAGTGAGTGGCTGTTGAATTTATTTCAGTCTTTCTTGTTACCTACACACCTTTTCCATACAATTATTTTCACATGACACCAGCTCCCCCAACAGTCCCCCCCCCCCCCCCCCCCCCCAAATGGTGCATGTACCTATAAGATGATTGGCTCTTTTAACATAAAGGCAGGACTTATATTCTTACAGCCTCTCTACTGAGTGGTAGTTTTTTTTAATTTCTATAAATGGTGCGTCTACTTTTCATACTATCTCTGGTTTAATCTGGAATGTTTTGAATTTTGAACTAACTACAAAACAAATCCATCAATCCCAACAGGACACAGCTGTAGACACATAGAAATGTTCTTCCTGTTGTTCTGACCTGTGTTCATATATCTTGATCTCACACACACACACACACACACACACACACACACACACACACACACACACACACTCTCTCGCTCTCTCGCTCTCTCTCACACACTCACACACACACAATGAATAGCTACTAGAATGATGCCTTATATTCTATGTTGTCAGAAATTAGTTGTCACCAGATTTCTAGTGGTCACTCATATGTCAAAATCAAGCTCCGCAAGATTGTGTATTCATAGTTTATGTTGAGTTAAATAGACACGAATCATGCAGGTCAACGTGAATTTGCCAAGTAAGACATGTTCCTGGATCAACATATTTTGTGGATCCTGGAACAACATTCCTGTCCCAAAATGTAGTCCTTACCCTATCCCTACCCCTAAACCTAACCCTACCCATAACTTTTCCCTAAAATCAGATGGAAATGATAGGTGAATAACACTGATGTTGAAGCACCTCACCCTGGTTCTAAGCCTAATCTTGACATAAACTGTAAACTTGTCCCTCAAATCAAATTGGTTGATCTGAAAGTTGTTCCAGGATCAACAAAGATGTTGATCCTGGAACATGTGGTACTTGATGAAAACACTTTCACCAATGATGCACACACCCTTAGTGTTGCAACATATTGTAATCAGAATAATGCGTCTTTCTCTTTCATAATAGACTGACAAGAGAGAAATGGATGCATGTGCAAGTGGGAGACATCATAAAGTTGGAGAACAACCAGTTTGTCACAGTAATACAATTAAAGATTTACATTTATATTGCATTTACATAATTTTAAATTTAAATCTTTACGTAAAGATTCAAGATCAGATGTAAATTAATAATGAATTATAATCCCCTTATCTCTCTGCATCTTCCTCACAGGCAGATTTGCTCCTGTTGTCTAGCAGCGAACCGCTCAACTTGATCTACATTGAGACTGCAGAGCTGGATGGGTGAGTACAAGAAACAGAACAGAGGGATTGCTGTTGTGGTTTTCATATTTGAAACTATATTAAACACTTTTTTTCTATTAAGCTGAAATTACCTGAAATACACATGGATTTTGTTTTTACAATTGAAGTTCTAGATGCCTGATTTGTATTTTTTCCACACAGAGAAACAAACCTGAAGGTTAAACAGGCTCTGACTGTAACCGGAGACATGGGGGACAATTTAGAGGCTTTGGCTGCATTCAATGGTGAGGAAAAAGAGAGAATTTCTTGCTGTAGTTAATGACAGTGTTTTAGTGCCACTTTAAAATCTAAACAAAAATCGAATGGCAAATTTATACTGTAAAAAGGTGGCACAGAAGCGCTTCTGAAGTGGCTTTTATGTCACTGTTTAATGCTGCTTAGAGGTGGCATAAATTCATTTAAAACAATTAAAACTGTATGTTTTGTTTACTATGTGTGCTGAGGAGAGTCAGAGCAGGCATGGTTTAGTCTGGCACTTTTGCAGCTTTGCATCTTTAAACTGAATTCTGAGCAGGCACAGACCAGCCTCATCTTGGCTGTGTCAAGATGCCTTAAAGGGTTAATTCACCCCAAAATGTAATTTCTGTCATTAATTACTTGCCCTCATGTCGTTCCAAACCAGAAGACCTTCGTTCATCTTCGGAACACAAATTAAGATATTTTTGATGAAATCCGAGTACAAGTTTTTGAGAAATTCCATGTCAGTCTCTGACGCTGTTCACGTTGTAAACACAATGCAACGCTTCTGGAGACAGAAACAGATGAGTAATTGTTGAATAAAGTCCTTATTTTTGTGTGTGTTTTTCCACACTAAAAGTATTCTCGTCACTTCATAACATTAAGGTTGAACCACTGTAGTCACATGGACTATTTTAATGATGTCTTTACTACTCTTTACTACGGCCTTGAAAGCTCTCTTTAATCAAAAATATGTTCATGAATGAAGGATTTAGGGGTTTGGAACGACTTGAGGGTGAGTAATTGATGACAGAAATTTCATTTTTGGGTGGGCTAACCCTTTAATTTCGAGAATAAATTTGAAATGATGTCCTAAGAAAATGGCGATAAACATTTAAAGGTGTGTTTGGTTTGTGATATTTTGTCATTTGTCGCAGTTCCTCCATGATCCTACTCTTTCCATTCAGGGAGAGCCAAAGGGGGAGGGGCATGTCTGAAATCTCATAGATATATATTCATAAATGCCTCATTAGCAGCTTTTTCAATGGGCCGTATATAAGCTGTCCATTGGAATGGTCAAAGCCAGTCCGTAAACACTCGAGAGCAAGTTGACTGAATGTCTGCAACCGTAGTTAGATGCATGTATGAATATCTGTATCTGCAATAGATTTCAGCAGATGATTTTTCTAAACTAACACAATACAAGACAAAGGTATCAGCTAACACAACATTTAAAAGTTACCACGGTTTAAAAACCTGTATTATTGAGTTAATACATATAAAAACACAAAACAACACATTCTCACCTGTGAAAGGTTATCCCATTTCTTTGGAATTTCACAACCCGAAGATGTGCAATGTTGTGGCATCATTGATTCTTACTGTGAATGATGACACGCTGACCGTTCCAAGATTTCGGGCGCGCCGATGTGAATGTGATACATATCTATGTGAAATCTAACCACTATGAGCTGTACAGGACATGTAAAAGAGTCAGCAATCAACTATACTTTCAAAATCTTCTTTTCTCACATTCTGCTTTTATGATCATGCAACTAGTGATTCCTCATTTTGAGTTTTGTTAGCTGATACAAAAAAAAAACAAATTGCATATTTGATGTGTCAATTCTATTTCACGTGATGAAACTATAAGCAAATTGAGACTTTTCTTTCTTCTCAGTTTTTTCTCCTAAGCAAAACCCCAGTAATCTTACAAATTCAAAAGAGATCCCAACGTTCTCATTTTGTGCTCAGAAGTGTATTACCATAAGTCAAAACCTAACATTTTGAAGACCAAATTATCTGAGCTATGCTGTCCATGAAAAAGTTAACTTCACTAAAACATAACCGAGAACTCTAAAGTCTTCTCAGCTTCTAAGTCTCTGAGAAATAACACTTTCCTCTGCTCTTCTCTGTGCTTTCTTCAGGGGAGGTGTGCTGTGAGCCTCCTAACAACCGTCTGGATCGATTTACAGGCACACTGACGTTCGACACACAGAAATACTCTCTGGACAACGAGCGAGTCCTGCTCAGGGGCTGCACTCTTAGAAACACAGACTGGTGCTTTGGCCTTGTGCTGTTTGCAGGTAATTATTTCAGATCGAAGTGTAATGTGTGTTCTGGACCTGTCTGGTGTCCCAGTTCAATTCTTCTTTATTACTACAGAGAATGTGTGATGTATGTTTTTGAGGGTGTAAAATGGTTTGCCAGTCCATAGACTTAACAGACTAGACAAAAACCGACCCTTAAATAAATAATCATACTGGATTTATGATTGGATTCATTATAGAAGATTGTACTCCTAAAGAAAAAGTGTTGTGGTTCATATACAGTATGTTGGTTCTTCAGGCCCAGAGACCAAGTTGATGCAAAACTGTGGGAAAAGCACCTTTAAGAGGACGAGCATTGATCGACTCATGAATGTACTGGTGCTCTTTGTAAGTTGAATGTCTAATCTGCAGCTCTCTTTCATGTGAACATTTGCTCCGTTTTTATTTCTGTTATTTTTTAGTGATATATTATGCATGCTGCATTGAGATTTCATGTTACAAAAAAGTTCTATTTCAAATAAATGCTGTTATTTTTTATCAAAACATTATCAAAAAATCATGTAAAAACGTCACTGCTTCCACAAACATATTAAGTCACACAACTGAAGGAATTTCTGAAAGATCTGGATTAATGGCTGCTGAAAATTTTGCTTTGCCATCACAGTAATAAATTATGTTTTTAAATATATCTAAAAAAGTAGTGTATATAGACAATAGAAATGAACTGAACAAAAAATGTAAAGTCTATATTTGCTCATAAAATATTGCAAGGTTGGTAACAAGTTAATCTGTTGTGTTATCTTTGTAGATTTTTGGGCTTCTGGCTCTGATGTGTATTATTCTGGCTGTCGGGAATGGGATTTGGGAACACCAGGCAGGGTCAAAGTTCAGCGCCTTTCTTCCACGGAAAGAGAACATAGCTTTTTCGGCGTTCCTGACTTTCTGGTCCTACATTATAATCCTCAACACTGTGGTGCCCATCTCACTTTATGTTAGGTAGTGCGAGTTCATGTATACTTTTTTGTAACATTCATTCAAATGAACAAAATGTATTAAAAGTCTGAGACCACATTGAAAATTAGTTTTTTACATTTAATATTTGGAGGGTTTATGAGTTGGGTTAGAACTGTAGTACTTATAAATGAAGACATTATGATGTAAAATGAAGAAATACTCTACACACGATTTCTAGGTCTCTTGGCTCCAGCGCTTCTGTCTTTTTTCAATTAAACTTTTGTCAGTTTGTCAGTTTTGATGATGCAAAAATGTTGCACTAATTTAAAAAAGAATGTCATTTTCATTCTCTTTGTCTGGTGTTGCAGTATGGAGG